>CM068376.1:125648891-126248891 GCA_034769895.1 Magicicada septendecula | reverse complement strand
TGATCAATAAGTACATGGAATTTTTCATTTTTCTCAAAAATCTTTATTTACTCATTAATATTAATTTTGTCCCCTTCAAAGTAGTCCCCATCGGATATAACACATTTGTGCCAGCGCAAATGTTTTATATTTGTGCCAGCGCTCTTGGAAACGTTTGTACCACTTGTAAAACCTTGTTTTATTAATAGACGACTCGCCAAAAGCAACATTCAACATTTCCAATATGGTACTGCACTTTATTCCATTCTTAAAGCAAAGTTTAATGCAAATTCTTTGTTCTATTTTTTCCACAAGTAAAAAATCGCCGAGCACACCAAAACATGTGTAACCTTTTCGACACCAACAATGAACTAAGCATCCAATATGGCTACCAATGTCAAGATACATCAGGAACAAGAGTGAAAACACAACAGCCAAACATTATGGCAATTGGACTTATACAGCCCGCATATTTATTGATCAAACCTCGTATTTTAATAAACATCTGTGTAGTTAAAACAGTGATTATACATTAGATATAAAAACTATGTTTAGCAGAATAGTACAAAAGAAATATTGTGGTATGGCACAGAAACATGGCTTAGTTTAATGAAACCTTGGCAAATCAGTACTTGGTTAACTGAGGCCCTGCAGTACTACTTAAATGCTGAGTTGTATTAGTATGTTACTAACCTGTATTAACGTTTTAAGTACAAGCCAAGTGTAAAGACTTTAGTAATTGGTACCTACTTTAATGCAATTGAAGCAATATATTAAGTTGAGGTTGTGTGTGTGTTGTAAAATAATACTCAACTGGATATGTTTTATTAGGAAATATATGAGCTCATAATAATCCATATGAGGATGGCAAAGAGAACCTACATAAAATATGTAGAGTTGCATGTAGAACAATGCTTTATAGATTGTAAGGATTTTTGTATTTTAAAATTAGAAATCAGTAGCTATAAGTGCAAACATGTAGTGTGATACACAAAATTGTGTGTACTTTTAAAATTTTCATTAAGTTCAGGATAACATACTCAAATGTGCTTTGTGTAGGAATCATTCTTGAAAAGCTATTTTAAAAAACAAACAAACACACACACAATCATAATTTTCTCTACAGGTACAGACAATCCATGACTTTCATAAAAAATTCTTCACCAGCTTAAGCCAAAATTTACACAACAAGCTTGTAGTCCCTCACTTAAACTAGATTTCTGTAAAGAAGGAGTAAACAACTGACTAATCAGAGGTTTACAATTGAGTCAAAAGTCTGAGAAAGCTCACTGTAACATTAGGTAATCTTGCCACACATGGACCAGTCTATAAATGATCAGTTTGGAGAGAAAGGCCACCGGTCTGTGAATCTACTGTAATTGAATGCTATCAAACTCAGAGAGATAACCTCTGAATGATGTAAAATATTTTAACAAGTATAATTCGCCCTCAGTCTAAAATAGCCCTTTTCATGTGAGTGGTAGATTCTCCAGACAGGCTTTTTTGAAAACATTTTAAGAATACAAGATTTTCTATAAGCCTAACACGGTACCATTGTAGATATAGTAATTAGTATTGGGTATAAATCTATAAATTCTCTACCCATTAACAACCTGAAACCAAACTTGAGAAGACCTACAATCTAAAATCTATGAGCACACAACATGTCTCTCAGACATGTCAACTGGAGAACAGCAGCCCACCAGCTACAGATGTCAGTCTTCAGTCTACGTACCAGGTAAGTACAAATTAAAATACACTGTTAAGAACACTCAAACCATAAACAGAACTTTCAGGTAAAGCTTCTACTCGGAATGCATTCATTGTAATATTTTTCACTTGGAGTGTTTCACTTGGGGTTCTACTCAGAAAGTTTGCTATGGAAAGAAGGTGAAGAGATCTGTAACAGCTTCAGTAAGAATGGTTATGATGAGAAGTATGTGAATACGATTATTTATAGGCATGCCCGTGGGAAGACTCTAATGACACAAGGGGAACGAAAGGTACTCCTGTTATTCCATACATCCAATGAATGATGGATAAAATAATATCTGTCCATTATATTATTGTACATATCTTCCATTAGTTGTCTGTCTTTCTGCAAACTCTTCTTTGGATCTCTTTCCCACCTGCCCAACAGTTTCCGCTGCAAGATGGGTTTGGATATTCTATGTGCATAACTGGATCTTCAAGTTGTTATCATCAACATCGTCTACTATCATTACACACTTCACGTCTCATTATCCATAACTGATATGGTCAAAAGTGAAGCGTTTTAAGTGATAACCTGTGTTCTGAAATATAAAACCTACTCATACTTTAATGAAACACATGGTCACTCCATCTACATTCTTTAGAGATAATTTTATAGTACTACAGTGTAAATATATGAATTAATTTTTTACATTTGTTAGTAAAGAAAATGTATGATACATTTACTTGTTACAGTTGTAAACCATTTTAAAAAATACTGAAGCAATTTTGAAAATTTGGTGTAAACAGTCTTTAGTAGCAAACTGATATTACGATTAATTCCAAAAAATTTTTGTTAAAATAATTAATGGTTGCTGCCTCATGTGTAGGCAACCTAGGACATCAAACCTAGGGTTCTGAACCGGGTTCAAAACTACACAAGTTTGAAAAAAGTAAAATCAAAAGCAGCAAAAAATCCATTCCACAAAGAATCAAATCTTTAAAAACAACAAATTTTTTCCCTAAAAGCCAATGGCCTTCCTCCTCTAGCCAAGAATTGGGGACTCAAAAATTCAACACTGTATATATTCTCACTAGTATATCCACATACTCAACACACAAAATACTATTACTATAAAAGTGGAAAATCAGATATAATGGTCCCATGTTCCTTTTATTCTGCCTTTTATTGTGGCTTTCTGAGTTATAAAATAATTATATCTATGATTTCCATTCATCAAATGTTGTATTAGTTTGTTTTGTGTTTTATGTTTATAAATTTTCAAATTTTCCCAAATGTTCATTATTGTGCCTGTGTGGTATGTGTTTTATTAGTGTCATGTCTGGGAATTCATGTTGGTTTATTGCATGTGTGGCCACATTAGAATATATATTTCTGGTTTTTTGTATGCGTTAAGGTGTTCAAAATAACGTTTTTTCAGCTGTTTTTCTGTTTGTCCTATGTAACATTTATTGCAATCTTGGCATTCAATTTTGTATATACCACTGGTTGTTGTATTATCTTTGTTGTGTGGGTTATTTAGTTTTTGTAAATTATTTTTATTAGTTTTTTATGCTATTTTAATGTCTGTGTTTTTAAATATTTTTGTTAGTTTTGTCATTTTATTATTTATGTATGTGAATGTGGCCCATTTTTTATTGTTGTTATTATTTATGTGTTGTTCATTTTTATTAATTCTTAATTGTTCAGTTTTTATTTTACATTTTGTTTACCGTATTTTTATTGTATCAATTTTCATAAGCAATTTGGTATATTATATTTCTTTCTTTGTCTGTTTCTTGTTTGTTTAGGGGTATTTTGTACATTCTGTTAAAAAGTGAATAGAATGCTGCCATTTTATGTTGTGGTGGGTGGTCAGAATGGTTAGGTATAATGATGTTAGTAGAAGTTGGTTTTCTGTATATTCCATATTGTAAGTGGTTGTTGTTTCTTGTGATGGTTATGTCTAAATAGTTGATTTTGTTATGTTTCTATTTTTCTTCTGTGAATTTCATTTTTGGATGTATGTTATTGAGTTGTTTTAATATGTTATCTGCATTTGTGTTTTTGTTATTTGATACATATAGCCCATCATCTACATGTCTTATCCATTTGGATCAAATGAATTTATAATATTTTGTATTTTGGTGTCTGTGTTGTAAGAATATTTCTGCTATTATGCTAGATAATTGAGATGCCATTGCTAAACCTACTTGTTGTTGATAAATTTTACTAGTGAATTCAAAGTAATTTTGTTTTAGTATTAGTTGGAGGCTATTTTTTATTTCAGTTATATATTGTTAAAATTTCAGTTATAATTTTCAAAGCACTCAACACAGAAAATACACAAAATACTAATATAGACACCACAATCACACACAATAATACCAATTTAAAGAACCAGAGGCCAACAGGAAACCACAGCAAAAGCCAACCAACACACAAAATACCTCACAAGGCTCAAAATCAGGAAGGCTGAAGATGGGAACACAAGGCTTCCCGAAACATGTTCCAAATAAGGAAATAGATCTTGAGGTAAAGTCTTTATAAATATTAAATATATTTTATACATCAAGAAACAGACTGTAGCAAAGTGTTTGAAAAAGTTATATATATATATTTCAATCACTTTCACAAGATAAATTATATCTTGAGGTAAATTAGTTATAAGTATTATAGAATATATATATATATATATTTCAATCACTTTCTGCTACAGTCCGTTTCTTGATGTATATAATACTATAATACTTATAACTATTTTACCTCAAGATATATTTTTTCCTTTAGGAACATGTTTCGGGAGATCCTGTCCTGGCGAAGGCTGAAGATGGGAGAACAGGATCTCCCGAAACATGTTCCTAAAGGAAAAAATATATCTTGAGGTAAAATAGTTATAAGTATTATAGTAATATATATATATATATAAATCCTCTTGTATTTGTATACAAGCGGACTATATTCATACTACTATATTCATATTAGCAAGTCAGTAAACTAGCATATAATAATTCATTCTTTCTAAGAACTGTCCAGTAAGTTTGATTCAGAAGATGTAAACAACTGGACTCTCCCTACCCCAATATGTATGAGATGTGACAATAAAGATCAGGAAATCATATAGTGTGTTTATTGTGACAGAACTGTCAGAAACGTCACATTCAGTTATTAATTTATGACAGCTGTATTACTGTTGACCACATACAAAAAAAAAAAACAAAGTTTCCATCAGTTCCAGCATCACGAAAATGCTCACAGACCTCCTGCCTGTGAGAATTTCTAGCAGAAAAAAAACATGGTTTTGGCATACCAATCCTATTCACTGCATCTAGCCTTGTATGACTTTCTTTATTTTCCTTAAGAAAGGAATTGTGAGACATTTTGATAAGGCAGATACCAACAAGACCAAAACAATGACAGCTGTGAAGGTGATTATAAAAACTAGCTTTTTTGAAAGATCAGAACAGCCACTGACACTGGTATACACCAATATACCAATATGCTACATAGATTCCCAAAGAGGTTATGAATGGAATGACAACAATAATCAGCAATAATGTAGGCCTACGTACAAATTTGGTCACAGTGAACTGATAAACTATACTGTCAGACCTCAAATGCATTACTGTAATACAGGAATTGGCACACCTTTTGGTAGTGTTGTGCCACAGTAATATACCCTATCATTTGTATACCAGCACAGACCAACTCAAAATCTAGTGAAATAGAACCTACAGTAAACACTACATAAACTACAGAAACAAATTTAAACATTTTAATATCTGAAAACTGTTTTAATTAGAATTCAGTCCAGAAAAGCTATGTATTATTTCTTAAAGATTAAAACTCAATTAAATATTATTTAATTTGAGGAAATATGACAGTTATGCTTAGTGTTAACATGTGTGTTTTATTTAATTAAAATTGAAAGACTTCATTCTGAACAAATTTTTGAAATATTAACTTTTATTATTAACATTTAAGCTCGACTTCCATATCAATGGGATTCATGGTCTTGCTTCTGTCTGATTGATTATTCAGTATCAGATGTGTACGTGGTCACTTGGAACACAAGCTTCTGATTATAGATGTAGTACATATATTAAAGATGTTATACATTCATACTTATAACTTACTCTTTTTTTTATTAGTACTCATTTAAATTAATTTTATATATTCCATGTACCACATCTGGCCCAGGTGTTACATGTTGCCATCCCCTGCTATAAATACAATCTATACAACTACTGGAAGTAAAAATGCTCGCGCGCACGCACGCACGCACGCACGCACACACACACACACACACACACACACACACACACACACACCCTGATATGAAAGCAGACACAATGTGGACACATACAATTTGCAATTAAATATTCAAAGGGACAATGTGAACCATCCCTGTACTACACAATTCTTACAAACTTAACAAATTATGTGAATGGTTGACGTGACTAGTAACTCACTACACAGTACCTATTACCACACACTAGTGATTCTCACCTTCTTTTGGTAATTTCATGACTCCCGCAGTTGGCTTTGTATCTTGTCTTGCAGTTATCTCCTCTTCATCTTCTGTGACACAAATTAAAGTTAATACTTTTAATCAACTTTTTTTTTAATTACTTATATCCACTAAAAGGAGCTTCTGATTTTCACACACCCATCTACATGTGTGCACACACACTGCTCTCTATAACAAACTGTCTTTGTGTGTTATATTTACTGCTGCACTAATCTGCTATCTAGAAGTAACTATCAGAAACGTCCACACTAAACTATGTAACACTTGATACATAATATTAAAACTGTTTAGTAAACAAAGTGACATTTACTAAGGTAATATTTCTTACCTTCAATTACAATTCTGAATTTGTTTATATGTTTCTGAAAGGGAAAAAACAATAAACGAGTTATGAGAATCTACCAAAACATCCAATTGTTACAATATTGTTTATACTGTTTCGGTTTAAACTTTTCAAAAATACAAACAACTGCAAGAAATTTTATTATTTAAGAAAAGGAGTACATGCATGACAGTTCCAAAATGCAAACATAAAAACAGTGTATTTACAGTGACTTTATTCTCCTTTACTGACAGCTCACCATTTAGTAATATAATTAAAATATGACAGTTTCTTACCAATCGGAGATGTTCTTCCTAAGTGATTGGTCCACAGTTCCCACGGCAAACCATGGAACATGGATGGATTAACAATCTTGTTTGCTGCCATTATATACTGTGTATTAAAAAAATATATATGTGCAGCTTATAGCAGTACTACATTCTGAAGATGATACTGTTCAGTTCTCATTCGATTAAATAAATACAAAAACCTCTCTCACACACACTATCTAGGATTAGGCCTATTTGCCTGGGCCAGGTATTCAAGACCGTCTTTCTCGCACGATTTTCGGCTAGTTATTGACTGTTTAGAAGCAATCATTATTCTTAAAAGCATTAGCATAGTTCACAGTAACCATTTAGTATCTCATAAGTACTAAATAAAACGTTATGACACACGAAATCGTGTTGAACTGCAGGAACAACTACACTATCTCCTAACAGGCTGTAACAAAGACTGACAAGTTGAAAACTCCATCTTTGATATTGTCCTTCGGTTTCTCGGGTTCGGCTATATGCCTAATTCTAAAGATTCTACTTATCAACTAGTCGAATGTTACTTAAGTTTTCAAAATCAATACGCCCACGTCCGAAAACACGTCATATAAATTAAACTGAATAGTCGACAAAAAAATGTGTAAAAACCGTGTTGCAAAAAATTTAAGCCATGTAACCGTGTTGCAAAAACTTCATCAAATAATCTCCATCTATGGAATGATGGAGACAACGTATGGAATCAACTCTGGCATGAACAAAAATAGTTCTATATTCATTTCAAACGGTATTTAGTAAAATTCGCTATAAATGTAAATCTTATGTACGTATTGAATTAGATCCTTAATTGAATGATAATATTCAGGGTCTTTAAATCGAGGCTTGACTCTTTTAATCAAGGAAGCACTAGTTTATTGTCAGTCATATGTGTTGTTGGGGACGTCTCGAGCATGTTATGTTACAATTATTTTTTTACAGGCACTAGTATTATTATAGTTTTAATGTCGATTCCACTTAAAATAAAAATTTTTAGTGAAGCTAATCAGTGTTCAAATAGCGGAAGTTATGAAACACAGTGTACTTTATCTACAGAATATCTGTATTCAAGAGGTTAGCTTTATTGTTTTGTTTACATAGTGTGTTTACAATTAGAAAAAAGTTTTGGCTCTTGTTTATGCAATGTAGACAGGAATTTGTAAGATATTCACGAACGTATTTCAATATTTGTGTCCTACACTCAATGTTACGAACAAAATATTTATTAATATTATAATAAAAATCGAATCTTTACCAACACATTGAAATCACTAGTTTTGTATGTTAAACCATTTGACAAATTTAAGTTACACAACTAATGTATAGTTCAGTCGTCATTTCCAAGCACTATCGTATTAAAGTTTAAACGTACCGTATATATAACATTAAACAACCCAATAACCAGTTGATTTTTGAATTTTATACGAAAATCGCTCGCACATCAAATCTGTGAGAATATGTTAGTTACATGATTTACTATAATTTTATCCTCAGAAGGTAGCATGTGTGCATGCATATATCAAGTTAGAACAATAAGTGTATTTTATAAACTGTAGGACCTTGTACTTTCTACCTCACGTAAGTTGAGTTTCTTGTGAAAACTATGTTAGGTATACCCTATGTTAATAACATTGGATTTTATCAGAAATGTGTCTCCTGGTTTAATAGAGTCCGTGAAATAGGATTGTTGTCTGATAACGTGTTCTTTTGCAGCATTAAAGTAATGTGTATATGATTATCTTAATTGAAAAAGCTTAAATACATACGAGTAATAGTTATTGTTTTTCACTGACATTCTGTGTGGTCAAAATGTGTAATAACATTTTTAATTTACAGCTGAGTTTACCTTGGCATGAGAATCAATACTAAATATTTTTCCATTCTGTGGTGTGAAAAATAGTGTAAACTTTACCACCAAGAATGCCATTTCATAGAATGGGCAAAATGTTTTGTCAGTGTCTATAAGATTTTATGAGATATTTTAGCCTATATCAATAGAAAGTGAATATTAACTAGAAAAGTGGTATTCATTTTGCACTTCAGTGGGCCAATATTATTGTTAATTTTGATAATTAAACAGCATGCAACAAGAAAAATGGTCCAATTATTTACTGCACTGTAGGGCCTTATTTGGCTCCTGCAGAGTTCCACTGTTTGTATTAATAATTATTGTTATTTATATATGACTTACTTTACAACTGCCAGTGAGTACCCCCAATCAGCATCCACAGTCTTCAGAATGTGTGTTGGAGACTCCTGCTGTTTGTAGCTGTTTATGTTCTGTTGCTCCAGGAAAGCTTCCCTTTTCCTACTTGTCATAGATGTTTGTTCCATATTTTGGGGACATTACATACAGGCATAGGCGTGTGCAGGACTTCAGTAGTGGTGGTGCCAAGAATGGCTTCTGGGGGGGGGGGGGTCTGGGATCCTCCCCCGGAAGATTTTTGAAAATTTATTGATTAAAAATGTGTTTTATGCTATCTGGAGGCCATAAAAAACATTTTGAAAAGCGAGGTTTTTTTGAGGGCCTTCAAATAAATTTTTACTTTTTTAAGGGACTCAACTCTTTGCACTTACCGGACCGATCAAAAGTTGACAACACACACATGTTTAACAAAGTAGCTTTAGAAATATCAATTTAGACGAATTTTGTCTTTTAATGAATGATCCAGTTAGCCTATCTGGTTAATTTGTATAACAAAACGGAAACAACTTTGATTTTTAGAATATTTATTTACATCCAATGTACAATATTAGTGAAAAAAAAACACAGAATTGAAAAATTGATTAATTTGTACTGTAGACAAATAAAGCTGCAACAAGTTCCAAGTTTAGTATTTAATAGTTAGTAGTGTCCAGAACAAAATATAAAAGTAAGGAAATATTTTACATTACATTACAGGGTCATCCGACGGTCGAATGCAACACGGTTTTTGAAGTTGTCAATTACATCACATGTTCTTGCGTTAGCAGCCAGTTCTTGTTCCACAAACGGAATCATCAAGTTTTCCAAACGATCTTGACACATCGTAGATCTGAGCTTGGATTTTATGATACTCAGCTTTGAGAAGGTTCTTTCACTCGTACAGCTAGTTACAGGCATCGTGGAAAATTTATTAATAACAGCACTAAAGTTTTCAAAGGTTGAACTTCGCTGGAACTTCGATAACCAGTTAATCCAGTCCAGAATTTAGTTTTCTCCTTCTCTTTTAGTTCAGCTTCCTTAGCATCATCCAACATTACATCAACTGGTTTGCTAGTAACATAATTTTCCCAGCCGACCGTACTCGATACATGGCATCTACTTTTTTCATGGGCTCTGAACATTTCATTAGCTTTATGCCAAAAACTAAACCCTGTTGTTGTAAACACATTTTCAACTAACCCAGGAAGTGAACTGTCATTTAAAGCAAAACAACGACAGGCAAAACAATAAGCAGCATCTTTTGCCACGCTGTACTCCAGCCATTTGTAATTTTCTAACCATTTAGGTTTAAACGATCTTTTCCTAGAATTTTTCCCCTTACCAACTTCTTTTGTAGGGTAGTTTGAAATTCGTGGTTGGTATGGTCCACGAGAAATCCTAGCTGACTTTTCTTGCCTGTTCTTTGGCAAGTCTTGACAAGGATCATCGAGCTCAGCTGCTCTCTTCACTGGCACACCGACATCATCCTTTTTTTCATCATCATCATTATAAATAATTTCCGAACTGGGACCAGCAACAGCATCTGAAAAGGGAACATACACTTAGGCTTAGGCCTATTTTTATCGCTTTAAATTATATGCTGTACAATTTACTATAGCCTACAAATCTTTTTCCCTCTTGATGCTTTGTAATATGTGGATGGCCATTTATTGTAAATATAAACAAAATTGCATGTTAGGGGCACGTGAGTAATAGTGTACAATATACAGTATTGTACACTGTTATTCACTCACATACAAAAAAGTTAGTAAATTTAATTTTAATTTTGGATTAATTTAGCAAAAACAAAATTAATAATCGAAATATTTAAGCAAGAAGAAAGTAACACATTACAAGACAGACATGGCTGTAAGAAGTATATTACAAAATATAGTGAAAATAACTTACCGGTTTGTGGTTGAGTGTCCAAATCCTTGGTGGGCTCGGGTTTTTTAATCAGCCATTTATACATCATAAAAATAAGCTTATTCAACAATTAAATAACATAATGAACAGTACTGTCTTGTGTCCAAACTGAACGCCACTGGCCGACTGAGTCTCTCGTCTCAGTCTGACTGGCACCAGCACCGCGATAGCTGGCACCACCACCCTGGCGCTGAGTAAGGCCTAAAAACACGGCCTTACTTGCTAAAAACAGTTGCCATCCCCTTGCTAGCAAAAGTAAACAAAGTTCAAACCCTTTGAATGCTTACATAATACATGAACGGTCCATTACATCTGAAAATTGTATTTTTGTATATACTATATAATAATGTTACGATGGTCTAACTGATCGTCGTATGGTACACTGGAAAACAAAATATAAGACACCAATTAGGTCATTAATCACCAGCGTAAATTATCGCAATTAAACAGTTTGAAATCAACAAGATAGTCTCTTACAACAAATCAAATAAAAATTGTTCACACACAATAAAATGTCAACTAATATAAAACACAATTGTCCCGCACCATTATAAAACCCATAATACTTTGCCGCAATACTTCAAACCGCACTGTGTAAATCGCTACTTAAACGCACGTATAATTGCCCGACAATAACTCGCAACTCAAACTAAACCGAACTTCGCTGAGTACTTGTATTTATACCCATCCAAAAATCCAAAAACATCCACATACTACGCATTAGCGCTACACTATGACGTAATTGATTGCGGCCTTGACACAGTGCACACGGCTGGCGACGTCTAGAAAAGTCCCCCGAGTGCATGTTGAAATCATGTACGCACACAACATTACAGCCGGATTCCTCTGGAGCATTAGAGAAACATGTAGATTGTTCTGTAATGTCGTAACAATACACTAAAACTTGTTAATCTTTATTTTTTATTATGCTATTGTGTTATTTGATACAGGCATAAATGTGTGTTACATATGGACATTAATGTTGTGTGTGTGTGTGTGTGTGTGTGTGTGTGTGTGTGTGTGTGTGTGAGAGAGAGAGAGAGAGAGAGAGAGAGAGAGAGAGAGAGAGAGAGAGAGAGAGAGAGAGAGAGAGAGAGAGAGAGATTCCTCTGCATGATTACAATTCTCCTGAGCAGAAAAATGTTAATTTGTATAAATTAAAGAGATTTGCTCACTTCATTTTTAGTATGTTAAGGGGCATTAATGCATATGTTTTGTCAACTATAATGCAAAAAATTAACTTCTTAATGTGTAACCATTACAGAACTAGCAGATAAGAAATAGTAACACCTGTCAGATTACATACAGAAAAATAACAATTTGACATAACGTTCAGAACCTAATTATAAACGACATCTTAACTGGACATTTTTTCTTTTAACTACTTTATTCATAACAGTTATATAAATTTGGCCCTTTGTGGTAAAACAGTGAAAAAAACCTGTTCTGACAGAATTTTCTCAACTGTGAATCAGTGAAAAATACAAAATATATGAAATTGCTCAAACAGATAAGAAATGAACAAGGATTTCAGTGGTGTATTTATTTATTTCATATCTCAGACATTGTGAAAGTACAGTAAAATGTTCCAAATTCAGGACTCTCATTTCTTTGAACATATAATAGGTGTACTCCACATTTCTGATCTAGAAAAAAACAATCACTTCTACTGTACGCTTGTGGATTTATTAGGCGTTTAGGCTTTCAAATAGGTGGCATAATGTTCCAGGTAGGATGTAGTCTCTTTATTGCCATTCTTCTGTGTCTAGGTTACCTTTTTATGTCTTCTTCACAATCAGCTTTTTTTGTTGTAGATCTGTAATAGACAATAATAATAACAACTATATAGTAGTAATAATAAGTAAATTACTCATTTCTCTTAATTGGTAGATACTTACATAAAAGTGGTGCCAAGTTTTAAGTGTACTTATAGTAGACATCTGCCTAAGTGGTCGAGCTGCTTTCTTGTATCCTGAATGGATTCTTTGACCAGAGATTTTACCGTATTATAAACAGAACACTTCCAGACAATTGATTCACTTACATTAGATTAGGAAGAAGAGAAGTGGACACCACACAATGGTAATTCAAAGAAATTCATAAAACTGTCAGAGAAGAAAACACCAGCAGAACACAACACAAGGGAAGCAAACAAGGAAATTGTATACAACTTAACTGACACACACATGTAGAAAAAACCCTTTTTGAAGGTTTCAACTTTGGGGTCGCTTCGACAAGAATCTGTAAGGAAGATATATACCAAGTGGAAGCAGCTCTAATCCCATTGGAGGAGACTGAAGCTGAAGAGATAGTGAGAGTACTGAGACACGTCATACCACCAAAACAGAACAGTCACACTCATGGAAGTAAGGAGCATGAGAGCACTCTTTGATAATAAGAACATCTAAGTACTACCAGCTGGCAAAAGAAACACCATGGTTATCATGTACACACACAGCCACCATTTCAAGATGGAACACCAACTCACATATGACACCTACACAGAAACAACACGAGATCCCACAATGTGCTTAGAGAAGAAGACATGACACTCATTCTCGTACCACTGGAGAAAGAAACAAAATAACACCTTATTCCTTGTGAAATGTGTTCTATCACGCCAAAATGATACACACTGTCCACAAAGCAATCACCCCACTTCAACTGATAGTAACCACTATAGGTTCTCCCACACAAAATCTAGTCTCAAACACAACATCACACAGCTTGGCCAAATACTTCCAACCATTAGCTGAAAAAATTGATTCTTGTGTAAAACTTGTTTACTATAAAAGAGCGAGCTTTAGTGAGGTCCTGTTTTTCATAAACTTATCAATTTTAGAAGTACTCCAGGTAGTACAAGCTATATACAAATTGCCTCAGGACGTCATGGAACTAACAAAACACTGTCTGGCCTTCACCTACTTTACATACAATAACCACTTCCACAAGCAAATAGAAGGAGTACCAGTGGGCTCACAGTTATTTCCAGTAATTGCAAACCTTTTCGTGGGCAACCTTGAGCATAAAGGCACAGCACAGCAAGCACGGTACAGCTAAAACCTTCCTTTATGGGTTAGCTGTAGGCCTCTTGATGATTGGTTTGTAATATAGCCATATATAAAGGCTACATTAACAGAGTTCTTGACACATATAAACAGCATCCATTCAAAAATACAGTTCATAATGGAAATGAAGTCAGCAACATTCTGTTCCTATACCTGCTCATAAACAAGAAAGATGGCCACCTTGACTTTTCCATATTTCAACATACAGAAAACCTACTTACATAGACTGTCCCATCACCATCCAGCCTTGCTATAATCTGTAGTGAAGACACTACTGCATAGAGACCTAATCTACTGGTAAAGGAACACAAGAAAGAAGAGATGCATACATAGAAGGAGTCACTGTTTTTAAATGGATACACTTCACTTGATTTAAACAGAGCAATCACCAAACAAAAAAAAGATAAACAAGACACAACCAGAAAAGAAACACAGGAGTATATCAGCACCGTGACGTTACCATCATTACCAAGGGCTGTAACGGGACAGAATGGGCGATAGGTTTTAATTTAATTGTGAGTGCGACACAGCGGAGTTACCCAGATCGGGCCTCAGTTTGTAACAAAAGACATTCCTGTAGGGAACACCCCTTTACATGTTGGTCCAGAAAATCTGTCAACAAGTACGGTTTTCAGGTGCTATGGAATGTGCACTATTGCGCGGGTGTGTGTCCATGCAGTTGAATAAGCACGGACTCGGCTCACTGGTCGCTTCGAGTGGATGTACTATAACCAGTGTTAAATATTTGTTGTGTCACGTGATCCCTCTGGGAGCCAGTCTCAGACCAAGTTGCCGTGCCTGAAAAAGTTTTTGGCCATCTTGAAGCGTTTTGGCGTTTCTTCGTCTAACAGCATCAGACCGTGCGGTCGTATATAAAACATAGCTCAAGCAAATTAGGGTCGGCCGACCAGTAAATCATGTGATTTTAATGTAAAACAGCAGTAAATCATGTAATAGTGATCCTTCAAACGTAATTCACAAACATTAACAGTTTAACTTATTTTCGGAGTGTGTTAAAGAGATCGGAAGTTAGCAGTGATGGTGCAACCACGTGGAGCCGGCGATGAAAGGATGAGTACATAATAATATAAGCAGTTGATCAGACAAAAACATTTCAATTTTAACTGAATTAAACACCGGTACTAATTATGAAAATTTAAATAGAAAGCGCTTTATAATATAAAATGTATAATGAATGACTGAGAGTGTGAGCAAACTGGGTCGCCTTCTAAAGTAGAGATAAGCTAGTTAAATAAGTAAATATAAGGTTATAGAAGTTATTTTAAACTATATTTAAGATCCTGTTTTAAATAATGGCCAATAACGGACCATAATCAATTCGAAAGTAAGAATACAAAATGTAGAAAAAGGGGATAAGTTGTTGATGTGGGGGCTTAACAAGAATGACAGAGTAAAACGAAATAAAATAATGTTTTATGTGAATTTATAAATATGTATTTGTTATTTGCATTTACCTATTTTTCTCTGCCGAGTACACTAGATGACACTTTGGTTAATTTACACACGAACGTCAAGATTTAAGTTTGTTTCAGTTGACATCCAAATAAAGGTAGGTGACACAATTTTAAATATTTTAATCATTTAATTCACGAGTACTACTGCAAATGGCGCCCGAACAGGGACATTGTAAATTAAAATTAAGTAATTTACAACCTAGTCGAAATGGCAGACAAAAATAAGAATGCAAATTTATGTGAGAGTGTAGAAGGGGGGTCAATTTTAAACATTACACAAGACGATTTAATATCGATGAACGAAAATATTGATGAGAGCGTAAGCGAGATACCGAATGTAAATGAAACGGTCGAAGTTGAATGTAGTAGTAAAAGCCATAATGTAGATATATTTAAGCAATTAACAATGATGATGGAAATGATGTCGGGAAAGAAATCTGAAATCAAATCAGAGATAAATTTAGTAAATAATAAACTTGACAAACAAGACGAGAAAATGAAATCAGAAAATAATAATTTAAACACGAGTTTAAATGAACTTAAAACTGAAATGAAATCAGAAAATAATAAATTAAACACGAGTTTGAATAAGTTTAACAAACAAGACGAAAGGTTAGTAGTAATGAATAACGAGTTTGCGAATATAAGAAGTGAACTGAGAATGAGTGATGTAAATGTGAACAGCCGATTGGAAAGTATGAATGAGACTATTGCTGGAGTGAAAAGTGAAATGACTATAAATGTAAACAAAATACGAACCGAGATGAAGAATGATATAAAAACAATTAATGAAAAACAAAACGAGAAACTAATAGAGACAAACAAAAAATCTGACACGTTAACAAATAAATTTAATGATAAAATTAAAAAACAAAATGACAAAATTGACAGTAATGTTCAAGGTGTAATTGATGAGTGTGAGCAAATTAAAAAAGCAAATAAAATACAAGAGAATATTAATGATGAATTCAGAAGTAACTTTGAGCAAATTGACACAATTAAAACTAGTGTAACCAATTTGAAAAGTAAGCACACAGAACATGAACAAGAGATAACTAAAGTTAGAGAAGATTTAAGCTTAGCAATTAATCAAAAACTAACCAATGTGTGTGAACGAGTGAATGTTGATGTTGAATTAGGTTATTTCAGTAATGAGGGTAAGGGAGTGAACCCCATACAATTTTTAAATTCTATAAAGTGTTTTAACAAGTATAATAAAGAAAGCTGGGAAATGAAGTTAGTACGAATTTTGAAGTATTTTAAAGGGGATGCTAAAATTTGGGTGGATGCTCATAATGATAATTGGGCAGATTTTGATGAGTTTGAACGAGCATTTAAAAATAAATATTGGTCAGAAGAAAAACAAGAGGGTTTACGCAGTACAATAATGGGATGGGGTAATTTCAATATTAAACATATGAGTAATACGTCGTATGTGACACGACTATATAGCCAGGTTAAATACTTAGAACCACCAATGCCTCTCATCTTTTATAAGGTATGTTAGTAAGCATTTACCTAAAGACATACGATCCACAATTAGAACCCGGGAGTTTAATGATGTAGCTGAATTAGAGAAAATCCTAGAAGCTTACCAGAGTATGAAAGAGGAAGAAGACAATAAATATCAATCAATAAGTATTAGAGATAGAGAATCGAGATCAATGAATACCAACATAAGACAACCAGACCATTTGTTTAGACACGATAATAATATGAGTAGATCCGAGGGGGGTGCATGGTTATGTCCACACCCTAATTGTAGAGCTAGCAATTATAATGGTTCTTGAAATCAGTGTTATAGGTGTCAGGGTCCTAGGGGTGGTGCTCAAGGGAGAGTACATAATTATAATAGGGGTTTTGATAATAGTGAGTTTAGTAGAAGGGAAAATTTTAGCAACGAGTTTAGAGGGAGTAATAGAGGGAGAGGTTTCACCAGTAATCATGGAATGCCGGGAAATTTGAACCACAGAGGGAGAGGGGGATATGTTGGTAACCCAAACGAGTCTAGGGGCGTTGAAGCACCTTCTAATAATCAAAACAGTAGAGGGGATCATAGGGGGGTTTACAGCGAACCACCACCTCCAGTACAGTTAAACTAATAAGGGCGGTTGAAAAGGAAAGTCCCCAGCCGTCTAGAGATCACATGACAATAGGGTCACTTATTACCAATATACATAATGAATTATCCGATGAAGAAGTGGGGGAGAGTAGCAATAATTTTGGCATGGCAGAATTTGAAGCCGAAGTGTTTAATTCCAAATACACTTTTCTAGTAAATTCAGGGAGTGAGCTGACCGCTATAGATGATAAAGTTTTTGAAAAAATAAAAAATCAAACCACTGAGACAATTCCACAACTACCAGTATTGCGAATTAGTGTTGTAGGGGTAACAGGTGTTCGCAGTAAAAAAGTAACTAAGCAAATAATGTTACAGCTAAAAATAAATAAACACATAATAAATTTACCTTTTTTAGTCATTCCAGGTTTGAATATGGGAGCAATAATGGGTAATGATTTTTTGAATAATTTTAAGGTTGAGTTAAACTATTATACACAGAATATGAAATTAAACAATGAAAATAATATAATTGAGATACCATTTATATGAAAGAGAACTGTAGAAATGAAAGCATTAAAAATAATTAGTAAGGGAATTTTAATTTCTGATAATGACATAAATGAATGTAGGCCCTTGATGATTAATTATTGTAATTTAAGGGTAAATAGTCATGAATTATTTGAAACTGAAGATAGTTGGGGTGAAAAAATGAATAAAATCCTACATCAAAATGGGGAATTTAGGTATCAAGATGGGGAGAAAATAGTACAAGTAATAAATAAAAATAAATTAGTTTTTTCAGACGAACCAGGTTTAGTAAAAGATTTTAAGGGTAAACTAATCGTTAAAGAAAAAACACCTTTTGCGCCTAAAGCCTATCCGGTACCATACTCTAAAAGGGGATTAGTACAAGAGGAAATAAACAAGATGTTAAGAGAAGGTATAATAGAAAAATCCACCTCACCATATTCCAGCCCTTTGGTAGTGGTTACAAAGAAAGATTTATCGATAAGACTATGCTTAGACGCGAGACAGGTAAACAGAATAATTGTTCCAGACAGAGAATCGCCCGAACCGGTGAGTGAAATCCTACAACGTTTCAATGGGACCAAATATAGATATTAAAACACATAAAAAACATTTAAAACACATACATATACATCACAGATACAAATGGAAATACAGAAGCCTAGTAAACAGCGAGTATGTTCTTATCACAAACATTTTATAATTTTAAAAGGCCTGTAACTGCCTGGCTAATTTTATCAAAAAAAAAAAAAAAACAATGTATAAACCTGAAGGAAAAACTGGATTGGCCCATAATAGCAAAATACAATTACAAAGTTAAAGTGTCAGCACAGCCTGTATAGTTTTATAAAAATTGTAAATTTATAATTTTAAAGACAATCTGAATTGACCCGGCCGCTGTCATGTGCCAGAGCCTGACCCGACATAATGGTAACATGTCTGGGCGCTTGCATAGATCTGCACCAACAGGTGACTACCCCAGGTTAAAATGTGTGAACCGGCCTAATGTAAATAAAAAAAACTCCCAACCCTTCTATGACATAAGAAAATGATAATGTGCCCAAAAAAAAAAAAGATTGTAATAGATATCAGACCAGCCTGTTACAAACTGCACCCACCTACATAACTAAAATACCGATCCCCCATAAACTTCTACAACGCCATTCAGAATCATAGTAAAAAACGTAAAGCATAAAATTAATGTCCGCCGGACACATGCCGGCGACCAGGCCTACAATTAATTTGGAGTGTAATTACATTAGGATCACCATTTTACTGAAAGTTTGCAGCCAAAATTCTGTCCAGCTGGACACGAGCACAATGAAGTCTAACTTGAGTTTTTTTTATGAATTGTTAAATGCACAAAACATGGTGTTTCCTGTAGCGGCCTAGTGTAAGTAAAAATTGCTTAAAGATCACCTCATTTGGTCCAGGTGGTTATAGTGGCATGCATTACAGTTGTGTCTCCTCCAGCAGCCGCGGAACTCGAGTCTAAAGATGTTCAGGTCATGGTAAGCTGGAATTACACCATGTGGAGTCACATCTCCAACTACATCGGGAACCCGAAGGTCTATGGGCGTTTACTTAGCCATGATAGAATAGGAAAAGAATAATTTAAAGAAACTCCACGCTGCCGAAAGAGACGCTGTTTCCGCTTCTGTAGCAGACCGGTGACTGACTCACTCAAACGTGCAGTTCGCTTGATCAGCGAACCTAATCGTATTCCCCACTAGATCCCGCGGGTATGCCTTAACTGCCGAAACGTGGCAATACAGAACGACGCTGACTGACAACTTCGCCAACCTTAATAATTCTATTTTATACCAACACCGGTTTCTCAAGAAAACCAGCACATGTGTATTGATAATGTATTAACTGATTCATAGTGTGAATATTGTATGTTTTATAACCAAATATAATGATAATGGAATTTATGATAGGAATAAGGTGTTTATTTTATTTTGTTTATTATGATTGTTAGCATCTAATTATGAGGAGTTTTAGAGAAAAGTAAAGCCATTTTAAAAGATTTTGGAATTTTGAAAATTGCAATTACGATTAAATTAATTGAAAGAGATGATGTAAATTAACGTCAATTAAATCTTTGATAATGGACTTAGATTTATTTCACGACCTGAGCGAATTTTAAATAATTTAATTTGATTTGAAATAATAATCACAAGCAAAAACTTAAAAGTTGAGAAAAGGGGAATGAATTTTGTTTGGAAGCAAGTATAAAATATTTATGTGAATTTTATATTAATAATTAATGTGGAGATAGTGTGTTTAATGTAGTAATGAATATGTGTACGCACCCAGTACTTGCTAAAGGCAATCCAGTATGTATGTAAGGCGAGATATATCGGTTGAGGATCTGGTATGGTATAAGGCTAGTTGTTGATTTTATTTGAAATGTTACAAGGTTAGGTGATACTGTGGTGAGTACCTGTCTGACTGTACGGTGTTGGGATCTCGAACAGAGAAGTCCAGTAATGTCATTCAGATGGAGCCATAGTCGCCGAGCTAGGGGGGTAGTTTACCCATGATGTGTTAAGGAATTAAAGGGGGGTTGTTGGCACCATATCCTCGCTGATCCTCTTAGGATTCTGTTTCGGCAGAAAACCTCTCATTGGGGGGTATTGTAACGGGACAGAATGGGCGATAGGTTTTAATTTAATTGTGAGTGCAACGCAGCGGAGTTACCCAGATCGGGCCTCAGTTTGTAACAAAAGACATTCCTGTAGGGAACACCCCTTTACATGATGGTCCAGAAAATCTGTCAACAAGTACGGTTTTCAGGTGCTATGGAATGTGCACTATTGCGCGGGTGCGTGTCCGTGCAGTTGAATAAGCACGGACTCGGCTCACTGGTCGCTTAGAGTGGATGTACTATAACCAGTGTTAAATATTTGTTGTGTTACGTGATCCCTCTGGGAGCCAGTCTCAGACCAAGTTGCCGTGCCTGAAAAAGTTTTTGGCCATCTTGAAGCGTTTTGGCGTTTCTTCGTCTAACAGCATCAGACCGTGCGGTCGTATATAAAACATAGCTCAAGCAAATTAGGGTCGGCCGACCAGTAAATCATGTGATTTTAATGTAAAACAGCAGTAAATCATGTAATAGTGATCCTTCAAACGTAATTCACAAACATTAACAGTTTAACTTATTTTCGGAGTGTGTTAAAGAGATCGGAAGTTAGCAGTGATGGTGCAACCACGTGGAGCCGGCGATGAAAGGATGAGTACATAATAATATAAGCAGTTGATCAGACAAAAACATTTCAATTTTAACTGAATTAAACACCGGTACTAATTATGAAAATTTAAATAGAAAGCGCTTTATAATATAAAATGTATAATGAATGACTGAGAGTGTGAGCAAACTGGGTCGCCTTCTAAAGTAGAGATAAGCTAGTTAAATAAGTAAATATAAGGTTATAGAAGTTATTTTAAACTATATTTAAGATCCTGTTTTAAATAATGGCCAATAACGGACCATAATCAATTCGAAAGTAAGAATACAAAATGTAGAAAAAGGGGATAAGTTGTTGATGTGGGGGCTTAACAAGAATGACAGAGTAAAACGAAATAAAATAATGTTTTATGTGAATTTATAAATATGTATTTGTTATTTGCATTTACCTATTTTTCTCTGCCGAGTACACTAGATGACACTTTGGTTAATTTACACACGAACGTCAAGATTTAAGTTTGTTTCAGTTGACATCCAAATAAAGGTAGGTGACACAATTTTAAATATTTTAATCATTTAATTCACGAGTACTACTGCAAATGGCGCCCGAACAGGGACATTGTAAATTAAAATTAAGTAATTTACAACCTAGTCGAAATGGCAGACAAAAATAAGAATGCAAATTTATGTGAGAGTGTAGAAGGGGGGTCAATTTTAAACATTACACAAGACGATTTAATATCGATGAACGAAAATATTGATGAGAGCGTAAGCGAGATACCGAATGTAAATGAAACGGTCGAAGTTGAATGTAGTAGTAAAAGCCATAATGTAGATATATTTAAGCAATTAACAATGATGATGGAAATGATGTCGGGAAAGAAATCTGAAATCAAATCAGAGATAAATTTAGTAAATAATAAACTTGACAAACAAGACGAGAAAATGAAATCAGAAAATAATAATTTAAACACGAGTTTAAATGAACTTAAAACTGAAATGAAATCAGAAAATAATAAATTAAACACGAGTTTGAATAAGTTTAACAAACAAGACGAAAGGTTAGTAGTAATGAATAACGAGTTTGCGAATATAAGAAGTGAACTGAGAATGAGTGATGTAAATGTGAACAGCCGATTGGAAAGTATGAATGAGACTATTGCTGGAGTGAAAAGTGAAATGACTATAAATGTAAACAAAATACGAACCGAGATGAAGAATGATATAAAAACAATTAATGAAAAACAAAACGAGAAACTAATAGAGACAAACAAAAAATCTGACACGTTAACAAATAAATTTAATGATAAAATTAAAAAACAAAATGACAAAATTGACAGTAATGTTCAAGGTGTAATTGATGAGTGTGAGCAAATTAAAAAAGCAAATAAAATACAAGAGAATATTAATGATGAATTCAGAAGTAACTTTGAGCAAATTGACACAATTAAAACTAGTGTAACCAATTTGAAAAGTAAGCACACAGAACATGAACAAGAGATAACTAAAGTTAGAGAAGATTTAAGCTTAGCAATTAATCAAAAACTAACCAATGTGTGTGAACGAGTGAATGTTGATGTTGAATTAGGTTATTTCAGTAATGAGGGTAAGGGAGTGAACCCCATACAATTTTTAAATTCTATAAAGTGTTTTAACAAGTATAATAAAGAAAGCTGGGAAATGAAGTTAGTACGAATTTTGAAGTATTTTAAAGGGGATGCTAAAATTTGGGTGGATGCTCATAATGATAATTGGGCAGATTTTGATGAGTTTGAACGAGCATTTAAAAATAAATATTGGTCAGAAGAAAAACAAGAGGGTTTACGCAGTACAATAATGGGATGGGGTAATTTCAATATTAAACATATGAGTAATACGTCGTATGTGACACGACTATATAGCCAGGTTAAATACTTAGAACCACCAATGCCTCTCATCTTTTATAAGGTATGTTAGTAAGCATTTACCTAAAGACATACGATCCACAATTAGAACCCGGGAGTTTAATGATGTAGCTGAATTAGAGAAAATCCTAGAAGCTTACCAGAGTATGAAAGAGGAAGAAGACAATAAATATCAATCAATAAGTATTAGAGATAGAGAATCGAGATCAATGAATACCAACATAAGACAACCAGACCATTTGTTTAGACACGATAATAATATGAGTAGATCCGAGGGGGGTGCATGGTTATGTCCACACCCTAATTGTAGAGCTAGCAATTATAATGGTTCTTGAAATCAGTGTTATAGGTGTCAGGGTCCTAGGGGTGGTGCTCAAGGGAGAGTACATAATTATAATAGGGGTTTTGATAATAGTGAGTTTAGTAGAAGGGAAAATTTTAGCAACGAGTTTAGAGGGAGTAATAGAGGGAGAGGTTTCACCAGTAATCATGGAATGCCGGGAAATTTGAACCACAGAGGGAGAGGGGGATATGTTGGTAACCCAAACGAGTCTAGGGGCGTTGAAGCACCTTCTAATAATCAAAACAGTAGAGGGGATCATAGGGGGGTTTACAGCGAACCACCACCTCCAGTACAGTTAAACTAATAAGGGCGGTTGAAAAGGAAAGTCCCCAGCCGTCTAGAGATCACATGACAATAGGGTCACTTATTACCAATATACATAATGAATTATCCGATGAAGAAGTGGGGGAGAGTAGCAATAATTTTGGCATGGCAGAATTTGAAGCCGAAGTGTTTAATTCCAAATACACTTTTCTAGTAAATTCAGGGAGTGAGCTGACCGCTATAGATGATAAAGTTTTTGAAAAAATAAAAAATCAAACCACTGAGACAATTCCACAACTACCAGTATTGCGAATTAGTGTTGTAGGGGTAACAGGTGTTCGCAGTAAAAAAGTAACTAAGCAAATAATGTTACAGCTAAAAATAAATAAACACATAATAAATTTACCTTTTTTAGTCATTCCAGGTTTGAATATGGGAGCAATAATGGGTAATGATTTTTTGAATAATTTTAAGGTTGAGTTAAACTATTATACACAGAATATGAAATTAAACAATGAAAATAATATAATTGAGATACCATTTATATGAAAGAGAACTGTAGAAATGAAAGCATTAAAAATAATTAGTAAGGGAATTTTAATTTCTGATAATGACATAAATGAATGTAGGCCCTTGATGATTAATTATTGTAATTTAAGGGTAAATAGTCATGAATTATTTGAAACTGAAGATAGTTGGGGTGAAAAAATGAATAAAATCCTACATCAAAATGGGGAATTTAGGTATCAAGATGGGGAGAAAATAGTACAAGTAATAAATAAAAATAAATTAGTTTTTTCAGACGAACCAGGTTTAGTAAAAGATTTTAAGGGTAAACTAATCGTTAAAGAAAAAACACCTTTTGCGCCTAAAGCCTATCCGGTACCATACTCTAAAAGGGGATTAGTACAAGAGGAAATAAACAAGATGTTAAGAGAAGGTATAATAGAAAAATCCACCTCACCATATTCCAGCCCTTTGGTAGTGGTTACAAAGAAAGATTTATCGATAAGACTATGCTTAGACGCGAGACAGGTAAACAGAATAATTGTTCCAGACAGAGAATCGCCCGAACCGGTGAGTGAAATCCTACAACGTTTCAATGGGACCAAATATAGATATTAAAACACATAAAAAACATTTAAAACACATACATATACATCACAGATACAAATGGAAATACAGAAGCCTAGTAAACAGCGAGTATGTTCTTATCACAAACATTTTATAATTTTAAAAGGCCTGTAACTGCCTGGCTAATTTTATCAAAAAAAAAAAAAAAACAATGTATAAACCTGAAGGAAAAACTGGATTGGCCCATAATAGCAAAATACAATTACAAAGTTAAAGTGTCAGCACAGCCTGTATAGTTTTATAAAAATTGTAAATTTATAATTTTAAAGACAATCTGAATTGACCCGGCCGCTGTCATGTGCCAGAGCCTGACCCGACATAATGGTAACATGTCTGGGCGCTTGCATAGATCTGCACCAACAGGTGACTACCCCAGGTTAAAATGTGTGAACCGGCCTAATGTAAATAAAAAAAACTCCCAACCCTTCTATGACATAAGAAAATGATAATGTGCCCAAAAAAAAAAAAGATTGTAATAGATATCAGACCAGCCTGTTACAAACTGCACCCACCTACATAACTAAAATACCGATCCCCCATAAACTTCTACAACGCCATTCAGAATCATAGTAAAAAACGTAAAGCATAAAATTAATGTCCGCCGGACACATGCCGGCGACCAGGCCTACAATTAATTTGGAGTGTAATTACATTAGGATCACCATTTTACTGAAAGTTTGCAGCCAAAATTCTGTCCAGCTGGACACGAGCACAATGAAGTCTAACTTGAGTTTTTTTTATGAATTGTTAAATGCACAAAACATGGTGTTTCCTGTAGCGGCCTAGTGTAAGTAAAAATTGCTTAAAGATCACCTCATTTGGTCCAGGTGGTTATAGTGGCATGCATTACAGTTGTGTCTCCTCCAGCAGCCGCGGAACTCGAGTCTAAAGATGTTCAGGTCATGGTAAGCTGGAATTACACCATGTGGAGTCACATCTCCAACTACATCGGGAACCCGAAGGTCTATGGGCGTTTACTTAGCCATGATAGAATAGGAAAAGAATAATTTAAAGAAACTCCACGCTGCCGAAAGAGACGCTGTTTCCGCTTCTGTAGCAGACCGGTGACTGACTCACTCAAACGTGCAGTTCGCTTGATCAGCGAACCTAATCGTATTCCCCACTAGATCCCGCGGGTATGCCTTAACTGCCGAAACGTGGCAATACAGAACGACGCTGACTGACAACTTCGCCAACCTTAATAATTCTATTTTATACCAACACCGGTTTCTCAAGAAAACCAGCACATGTGTATTGATAATGTATTAACTGATTCATAGTGTGAATATTGTATGTTTTATAACCAAATATAATGATAATGGAATTTATGATAGGAATAAGGTGTTTATTTTATTTTGTTTATTATGATTGTTAGCATCTAATTATGAGGAGTTATAGAGAAAAGTAAAGCCATTTTAAAAGATTTTGGAATTTTGAAAATTGCAATTACGATTAAATTAATTGAAAGAGATGATGTAAATTAACGTCAATTAAATCTTTGATAATGGACTTAGATTTATTTCACGACCTGAGCGAATTTTAAATAATTTAATTTGATTTGAAATAATAATCACAAGCAAAAACTTAAAAGTTGAGAAAAGGGGAATGAATTTTGTTTGGAAGCAAGTATAAAATATTTATGTGAATTTTATATTAATAATTAATGTGGAGATAGTGTGTTTAATGTAGTAATGAATATGTGTACGCACCCAGTACTTGCTAAAGGCAATCCAGTATGTATGTAAGGCGAGATATATCGGTTGAGGATCTGGTATGGTATAAGGCTAGTTGTTGATTTTATTTGAAATGTTACAAGGTTAGGTGATACTGTGGTGAGTACCTGTCTGACTGTACGGTGTTGGGATCTCGAACAGAGAAGTCCAGTAATGTCATTCAGATGGAGCCATAGTCGCCGAGCTAGGGGGGTAGTTTACCCATGATGTGTTAAGGAATTAAAGGGGGGTTGTTGGCACCATATCCTCGCTGATCCTCTTAGGATTCTGTTTCGGCAGAAAACCTCTCATTGGGGGGTATTGTAACGGGACAGAATGGGCGATAGGTTTTAATTTAATTGTGAGTGCAACGCAGCGGAGTTACCCAGATCGGGCCTCAGTTTGTAACAAAAGACATTCCTGTAGGGAACACCCCTTTACATGATGGTCCAGAAAATCTGTCAACAAGTACGGTTTTCAGGTGCTATGGAATGTGCACTATTGCGCGGGTGCGTGTCCGTGCAGTTGAATAAGCACGGACTCGGCTCACTGGTCGCTTAGAGTGGATGTACTATAACCAGTGTTAAATATTTGTTGTGTCACGTGGTCCCTCTGGGAGCCAATCACAGACCAAGTTGCCATGCCTGAAAAAGTTTTTGGCCATCTTGAAGCATCGTTTTGGCGTTTCTTCGTCTAACAGCATCAGACCTTGCGGTCGTATATAAAACATAGCTCGAGCAAATTAGGGTCGGCCGACCAGTAAATCATGTGATTTTAATGTAAAACAGCAGTAAATCATGTAATAGTGATCCTTCAGACGTAATTCACAAACATTAACAGTTTAACTTATTTTCGGAGTGTGTTAAAGAGATCGGAAGTTAGCAGTGATGGTGCAACCACGTGGAGCCGGCGATGAAAGGATGAGTACATAATAATATAAGCAGTTGAACAGACAAAAACATTTCAATTTTAACTGAATTAAACACCGGTACTAATTATGAAAATTTAAATAGAAAGCGCTTTATAATATAAAATGTATAATGAATGACTTGAGAGTGTGAGCAAACTGGGTCGCCTTCTAAAGTAGAGATAAGCTAGTTAAATAAGTAAATATAAGGTTATAGAAGTTATTTTAAACTATATTTAAGATCCTGTTTTAAATAATGGCCAATAACGGACCATAATCAATTCGAGAGTAAGAATACAAAATGTAGAAAAAGGGGATAAGTTGTTGATGTGGGGGCTTAACAAGAATGACAGAGTAAAACGAAATAAAATAATGTTTTATGTGAATTTATAAATATGTATTTGTTATTTGCATTTACCTATTTTTCTCTGCCGAGTACACTAGACGACACTTTGGTTAATTTACACACGAACGTCAAGATTTAAGTTTGTTTCAATTGACATCCAAATAAAGGGAGGTGACACAATTTTAAATATTTTAATCATTTAATTCACGAGTACTACTGCAGGGCACAACAGACCCTGGAGAATACTCAAGAAACGCTACATCAGAACAACATTCAACGTGCACAGAAAAATCAGTGCTTTTATAAAACAAAATGCCTGCATACATTTAGAGGGATGAGGTGTATACTAAATACCGTCCAAAAATAGCAGCCAGTTTTATATTGGCCACTCTGGAAGAAATATCAGCCAATGGGTCCACAAACACAAACTGTCAGTAGTAAAACAAGAAGACAACAAATCCCTGATGAAACACACCAAAAAAAAGCACACATTGGATTTCAAAAATAACAAAACTTTTGGCAAGAATAAACGATGAGAAAATTTGATAATATGGGAGGGAACTGAAATAGTACAAAAAGGATAGGCAGGGATCAGTGACAGAAATGAGTATACTAAATTATCATCAACTTGGAAATTTCTGACTGATAGTTCTTAGAATAACATACAACAGAATGCTCTAATGCTCTAACATGCTTATCCCCATCCTGAATCCTCCTACAGCAATAACCCCAAAGTAAGTTAGATATATAACACATGCCATAGCCAAAACAAGATTAGTATGCCTTGACAGTGTTCCAGGATTACAGAACGAAACATCGGCACTTTGAAAATTCGGTAATTGTTTGATTTCAACGAACCACACCTTTTGCCAAAATGTTTGTGAAAATGACCCTAAATGTCTGTCAGTGTGTCATGTCTGTAATCGAAACAAAATTTTTCGGAAAATACTGGGAGTCCTTTCATTTGCATAAAACATACTTTTTTCATTTACACTCTACATACTGAACCATATGTGACAGACCTCTGCACTCGCTTTGCTCACCCTACATAAGCATCAAGCAGCTGCCTTTGGGCACCTGTCAGTTTTCAGATTACTAAAAACATCAATCATGTGTTACAGACCTTAAAGTATTAGATCACAACACTTGGCCCTTTAATGAGCTGTTTTTGTTTGCTCTGGTCGCAGCTAAGAGGGTGTCACATGTCCTAATCTGATAAAACTTTGCACGTAACATGCGTTTTCTAATATGCCACTTCCCTGGAAGTGGGATTCAACATCTTGACTCCCAGTGCTTTCCAAAAAGTTTTTTTTTGACAATAATGTTATGGATGTGTATTAATATGCCACCTCCCTGGAAATGGGATTCAGCACCTTGACTCCCAGTGCTTTCCAAAAATTTTGTTTTGACAATAATGTTACGGATGTGTATTTAGGGTAGTTTTAACAAAAATGTTGGCAAATGATGTGGTTCATTGAGAGATTGAATAATTACCAGAGATTCTGTACATGGATGTACCTAAAAACTGTTATACTGTGTATATATATATATATATTGCAACATTACAACCTTGCAAAAGTTGCATAATATTATATGGTATGTGTACAAATTTTTGTACGTAAATTTAGGCATCTCATGCCTCACGTCCAGGGCGACAAATTTATATAACGTGACAATTTGGCAAATTTAAATTAAATTAAATTTGTGGAGTCCCTCGATCTTGGAGCACCAAATTTAAACAACGTTACATATACATAAATAGGCGTGAACGGTCTCACGTTCAAGGTTGACAAATTCTTTAAACATATAACATTTAAGTAGGGGGTCAGGTGTATCTGCAATAAGAACTCTACGGAACTTGAAACAGTAATTAAAATTTATTTGATACTATAAAAAAATATGTGCACATGGCACTGACTTCGATTTAAAAAACATTAGTTATTATTTGTTATAATGCCGTAAGGCTTAAGATATATACATCCTTACTAACTAAACATTCTATGCTACTAAATAGTATATAAAAGAAAAATCTCATTTTTTAGACTACTCAATCTATTAATATGTTTCAAAATCAATTTTTAAATCTTTTTTCTATATATGGTACGTACTCAAAATATTAATAGTTATTACTTCTCAGTACTGTTTTCTCAAATACTAATTGTTTTTATTTATATTCTTTGTAATCATTTTATATCATATTAATTTGAGCTCTTGTTACGTTAATCGTATTTGTAAAACATCTATGATTTTTAACTCTACTATACAAGAAATATTACTCTTATTTTTAAATAAAATATTAATGTCTTTAACTGTCTTTGTATACTGTGTATGATTAAGATATGAATAAGTTGTCTATCACCTTATTGTCGTCAATCATACTCGATCATTTTTGTTCCATCGGTGTTCATCTTCGTCTCGTCTCCAGCGTCGGCTGTCTCTCTTCTCCTCTTGTCCAGCGTCGGCTGTCTCTCTTCTCCTCTTGTCCAGCGTCGGCTGTCTCTCACTCTCTCGTCCTCTCCTCTTGTCCAGCGTCGTATCGCTATGGAACTGCTTCTCTTGTCCAGTGTCGTATCGCTATGGAACTTCTTCTATTGTCCAGCGTCGTATTGCTATGGAACTTCTTCAGTAGTGCTGTTATTAATTACAATGTTTGTCTTATAGCTTGGTTACGTATTTGTACATAACTGGCAATTTAAACTGTTTATAAAAATATTAATAAATATGCCGTGCTGACGGGCATAAGCTCCCGCTGCATCGTGGATGATTCAAGAAAGAGAACCACTGAAGCTTGCGTGTCCTATTTATACCCATGTCTTGGTCGACACCCTTCAGTGATACAAAATCGACATGTTAGAAACTGTCTTTGGCGTCAGTTCCCCCACTCTTTGTCAAATTCACTATTTTTTATATTTCTGCGAATTGCAGAGTCCTGTAAGTATTTTTTTTATACTTATCTTATAACTAATTTTACAACACATGTTCATTGTAATTTTGGACATTGCAACTTAACCCTTTTGATTTGTACACAGTTATTTCACTATTGCACTTGTACGGCGTGTCACTTTTGCGTGGTTTTCGCACACAGTATTTATTAAATTTATTTACATTTTATGGTGCTTTTGGATTTTAATTCTTAATTCTAGTTTATGAATAATTACGGAAAAACAGTCATTGTGCAATTATTCATACTGGGGTGGCAAACTTGCCTGCAGAGACCTGCGTTCACACACACTAGCAAAATACTGGTGTACACACTTTCAGTTACATTTGTGTGTGTGTGCACGTTGATTCAGGTCGAAACACCTGTTCATATTTTTGTCTGAGTCAAGCTTGCAATCCATAACATGCTTATTTCTAATATATTATTAATTATTTACAGTTTATTAAGTAAATTTAAATTTTTATATTTCATGCTCAGTACATCACTTATTTGTACTGTCGCAATATATATATTATAACGGCACCAAATATTAACTATTTGGGGTTATATGTTGCCCGCATACTGAAAGCATATTTAAATAAAATGTACCAGTCAAAACTCCATTTGAATGTAGAGCATTGAAAATAATGCTGTGAAAAGCAACGCACACGTGGTCATTATGTAATCAGTTCGCTGTACAAGGAAGCGACCACACCCAAACTGTTAATTATTAATATCTCGGAAACTAATAAATAAAGGCGAAATCTAACATAGCCAAAATGTTTGCCGAAATATTAATAATGACGTGTGCAAAATTGATGCAATATAATTAACAAATGAAAGAGTTAATTAAAATAATTGAATAACTTCTGTAAAAATAGAGTTACAGTAATGAGATTTTAGTATGTTATAAAGATAATAATTTCTGACAGATTGTATATTTTAGATTTCACACAACTTGGTTTGCAACCAAGTTATTGCAAAATTAAATAAGCACAGGATATCCGGAGCGGGAAATTGGGTCTACCGGATAATTATAATAAGAATATTAGATAATAATATCAATTCTCCGTCTGTGGGAACCTAACTTCATTCTCACGGACCAAGGGAATTCAAAATTTTATGTGGTAGGGAGAGTGTGCCAGCCAATGAAATCATTTCACGCGAGCCCCGGCCAGTGCGATGTTTTCTGGTTGAAACCTCACTCTTCTGTCAGTACTCACGAAGTTAAGACGTAGTCCTTCGATCGTCTAGTAACCAAAGTGGTGAAGATCAACAAGAAGACTCTACGTGGTCAACACACACGCAATTACGAACACACTAAGTACAGATCATCTGTATAGTTCGTAATTGTTGCGTAAAGGCGAGATACTCTTCAGTACATCAACCAAGCTTATTGTGTACTACCAGTTAGTCATAAGCACGCAAGAGATCCACCAGACTTCAAGACCAGACTTCAAGAATACAGCAGAGAGGCCGTCTAAATCATTGGTGAACAGCTGACGAGCAGAGCGACCACCCGAACGAAGCACACACACACACACTGACGTGCAACGTGCGAATCGACGAGGGACAGGAAGCAGTTCCAGCGGACAGCAGCAGACGTTAAAATATTCACAAACAGCAAGGAAGCAGAGTGTTGCCGAATTTTGAACTCCACGACCGAATCCAGCAGTTCTAAGCAGATTACTTTCTCTAACCAAGGACTCGAATCGACGAGGGACAAATCGGAACGACATCCTCTTCAGTAACAGGAAAGCAAAATCCACTTATTTATTTTTCAGATCAAATTTTCTATTTTTCAATTAAAACATTGTAATTCAAATAATTCAGGTGCCAAACAAAAAGCAAAGACTCTAGTAATTAAAAAGTAAATTCGTTGTGATAATCTGTATAGCAGTTTAAGGCTTTAGTAAGTTACAGTTAAGAAATAGAAGTAGTATAAAAGCGATATACAAATCTTAACTGACAATCTAATCTTAGATCATACTGCAGTAGATCAGAAGTAGAATCACTAGAAATGAAATAACGTGAACTAGACTGTCACGTCTAATTTATTTTAATTAATTATTCTAATTAATTTCAGAGTTTTATATTTTGTTTCATGAACATTTAGATTCAATTTAATTAAATAAATTTAATTAAATTCAAATCAATTAATAAACTAAAATTTAAATTGCAATTAACTCGCCAAAGAACGAGTTCAGTTTCTTTCAACTATTGACCAATCGAAAAACATTGATTCATTGTTTAGACTATAAGAAAAGCATAAAATAATAACCATTCTATTCTTGTGTGTTGTTGGTGTAATAAACAACGTTTTATTACCCCATATAACAGTGTTTTATTGTTGTACGATAAAGCCTACCAGTCTCACAAAACTCTCCCCCTTTAAAGTAACCTATTTGTGTGTTGTTGTAATAAATTTGAGATTACTAGCTTGCGAACTTCAAATCCAAAATCCACACGCCCTAGTTGGAAGAATCTGCAAGATCAGACAGCAGGTGGGTACTCACACACAACCCAACATAACAATAACGCATAGAAGTAGAGTTATAAATGTCGGCCAACGTGGGGCCCGACAAACGTACACCAAATTGAATTCACGTTCCGAACAAGAGTTATAAATGTTGCCCGGAACGTGGGGCAAGATCAAATTAAATTAAATTAATTAAAACCAATTCAAATTTAATTTTCACTTTAAAACAACCTTTGCTGTTTTAACTCGTAAAACAGCTGGCGTCCAACTAAACAATCCCCAAAGAGTTTTGTGACTGGTGTTCGTACAACAGTAAAGTTATTGTGTGTATTTGAAACTGTTCTGTGTATTTTAAATTGTTTATATTTGAAATTGTTGTGTATTTAAAATGGATATGGATAAAATACTTAAACAAATACAACAAATGAACGCGGATTTGACCGCTAACATGAACTCGAGATTTGAGAAAATTTACGCAAAATTTGAACTTAGCAACGCAGAAATAACTTCTAAAATCGAGGCGCAAAGAGTTAGTCTAACCGAAAAATTAGATCAAAGTAACGCTGACATAAACGCCGAGATTAAGCAAAGTAATAAAGAAAGTAGTAAAGAATTAACTGCGAAAATAGACGAAAGCGTAAACGAGTTGACCGCTAAAGTCACCAAAATCGCGGAAAGCAATGCAAAAATCGCGGAGAGTAATAAAGAGCTAACCGCGAGAGTCGCAGAGATCGGTGAAAGAGTAAATACGGTCGATACTAAAATCAATGAACGGTTTAAGGTTTTTGAGACCACTATGCAAAAATCGTTTATTGAACAAGTAACACGTATGGAGGGCCGGTTCAAGGATCACATAAGCCGTTGCGAGAAGCAAACGCTAGACGTCTCAAGGAAGATGGAATCACTAGAGGTAAAGATTCACGCGGACGTGACCGAAACGCAACGACGAGTAGATAAATTAGACGCTTCAATTGTAGATACGCGATCTAACATTGACTCTAATAAAGAGTGTTTTACAAACGTTAAACGACGAGATTTTGAAAGTACGACAGGAGGTACGAAGGAGATCTGCTCCTAATATTTTGGTACAAGGTCCTGTCGACGAGAAAAATCGCGTGTATTTTATGGGGGAAAATAACGAAAACCCCATTGAATTTTTATTAGCGTGTGAGAGTGAAATGGCTAGAGTAGGTTCCCGACTAGAAGATCAAGACAAAATACAGTGGGTGGTTAACGCGATGCGTGATTCGGCGCGTAAGTGGTATAACATTGTATGCGATAGAGTGTCCACATACGCGGAGTTCAAACAAAAATTTGAAAGCCGGTACTGGAACTCGCATACCCAGAGACTTCTGCGCAATGAAGTGGAATATGGCCGATTTGATAAGAAAATGGGTATTACCGCCGAAAATTATATAATCCAGCAGGTCGAACGCGCGAAGCATTTAACCCCAGCATTTGCGGAGATTGACATAGTCACGAAGCTTGCCTACCATTTTAATCATAACATTAGAGTAGCTGTATTTACGCAGGGTATTCGCACGATAGACGAACTCCTCATTCTAGTGTCCCAAAGTGAGACGGTTTTTGATTTTGGTGGGTGGCGTTATAATCCCGATTTTCGCCGAAATAATGAAGGGCAGAGTACGCGAGAACAATACCAGCAACCTGACCAGAGACCGAGTACTAGTTCTACTCCACCCCAAACATCGTCAAAACCCCCATATAAGACCTTTGAATACAAAGGCAAACAAAATATTGCTAGATCGAAAGGGCAATATAAGGGTAACGACGGGGCCCCGATTAGAGCTATGCAAACGGTTGAGATAGCTAGAACTGATACAATAGAGCAAGACAGCGATACTCCAAGTAATAAAGACCCCAACGAGAGGAGAAAGAATCGTAAGTTTCCAAAAAACTTGGAAACGGGCGCCTCCAGGGGGGAAGCGCCATAAATCATGCTAAAACCTATCGCAATAAAGTAGGTAAAAATAAGAAAAATGTTAGAGTTAAGAAAAGTGATTTTTATACAGAAATTTGTACGCCAGTTGACAAAGTATTTCAACCGGAAGGCAAGGAACCGTGGTTGGCCGTCAACACAATGCAACAATGGGCACCGACAATTGTATGTCCGGAGGAACAGGAAAGTGACGACGACGTTCCCACACAGTCAGCGTGGGAAGACGTAGAAATCATATCCGGGGACGCGTACGAATTCGACGAGTACATAGCGGAATATTGTCGAGCCACTCATAAAAATGCATACGATATACTGGATGCTCTTTAAAAATAATGATTGTATTATAATAATTAAATTTAAAATAAATAACTTGTGATTTATAATATTATTAATAATAATTGTAGATAACTTGTGTAGTAATAATAATGTTTTCCTATCACGGTAAATAATAGGCGTGTACAACCGAACGAACACACAGCAGGAAATAGTTACGTCACGCGATAACAACTACCTGACCGACATTTGAAACTAGGTCAAGCAATTAGACGCGCGCCAGGCGATAACGGTTCTAAATACTGTCAGCAAATTCTTTTGTGCGTGTGCCACTGTTTACAAACAAAGATACCAGCCGTTTTAAAAACATTAATACGCAAATAATTTCAAATGTAATATTATTAACAAGAGTATGTAGAATTAAGTTGTATGTAATGAAATATTATTAACACACATGTATGTTTTTCTTTTGAATAAGTAATACAATGTATAGGTAATAAGTATAGTGATTACAGAATATGTGTGTAATGATTAAGAAAAAAAATAACTGTAATTATAACATTCATTTTTTTTTTAAAGCGGGTGTGGGAATATATAACGGCACCAAATATTAACTATTTGGGGTTATATGTTGCCCGCATACTGAAAGCATATTTAAATAAAATGTACCAGTCAAAACTCCATTTGAATGTAGAGCATTGAAAATAATGCTGTGAAAAGCAACGCACACGTGGTCATTATGTAATCAGTTCGCTGTACAAGGAAGCGACCACACCCAAACTGTTAATTATTAATATCTCGGAAACTAATAAATAAAGGCGAAATCTAACATAGCCAAAATGTTTGCCGAAATATTAATAATGACGTGTGCAAAATTGATGCAATATAATTAACAAATGAAAGAGTTAATTAAAATAATTGAATAACTTCTGTAAAAATAGAGTTACAGTAATGAGATTTTAGTATGTTATAAAGATAATAATTTCTGACAGATTGTATATTTTAGATTTCACACAACTTGGTTTGCAACCAAGTTATTGCAAAATTAAATAAGCACAGGATATCCGGAGCGGGAAATTGGGTCTACCGGATAATTATAATAAGAATATTAGATAATAATATCAATTCTCCGTCTGTGGGAACCTAACTTCATTCTCACGGACCAAGGGAATTCAAAATTTTATGTGGTAGGGAGAGTGTGCCAGCCAATGAAATCATTTCACGCGAGCCCCGGCCAGTGCGATGTTTTCTGGTTGAAACCTCACTCTTCTGTCAGTACTCACGAAGTTAAGACGTAGCCCTTCGATCGTCTAGTAACCAAAGTGGTGAAGATCAACAAGAAGACTCTACGTGGTCAACACACACGCAATTACGAACACACTAAGTACAGATCATCTGTATAGTTCGTAATTGTTGCGTAAAGGCGAGATACTCTTCAGTACATCAACCAAGCTTATTGTGTACTACCAGTTAGTCATAAGCACGCAAGAGATCCACCAGACTTCAAGACCAGACTTCAAGAATACAGCAGAGAGGCCGTCTAAATCATTGGTGAACAGCTGACGAGCAGAGCGACCACCCGAACGAAGCACACACACACACACTGACGTGCAACGTGCGAATCGACGAGGGACAGGAAGCAGTTCCAGCGGACAGCAGCAGACGTTAAAATATTCACAAACAGCAAGGAAGCAGAGTGTTGCCGAATTTTGAACTCCACGACCGAATCCAGCAGTTCTAAGCAGATTACTTTCTCTAACCAAGGACTCGAATCGACGAGGGACAAATCGGAACGACATCCTCTTCAGTAACAGGAAAGCAAAATCCACTTATTTATTTTTCAGATCAAATTTTCTATTTTTCAATTAAAACATTGTAATTCAAATAATTCAGGTGCCAAACAAAAAGCAAAGACTCTAGTAATTAAAAAGTAAATTCGTTGTGATAATCTGTATAGCAGTTTAAGGCTTTAGTAAGTTACAGTTAAGAAATAGAAGTAGTATAAAAGCGATATACAAATCTTAACTGACAATCTAATCTTAGATCATACTGCAGTAGATCAGAAGTAGAATCACTAGAAATGAAATAACGTGAACTAGACTGTCACGTCTAATTTATTTTAATTAATTATTCTAATTAATTTCAGAGTTTTATATTTTGTTTCATGAACATTTAGATTCAATTTAATTAAATAAATTTAATTAAATTCAAATCAATTAATAAACTAAAATTTAAATTGCAATTAACTCGCCAAAGAACGAGTTCAGTTTCTTTCAACTATTGACCAATCGAAAAACATTGATTCATTGTTTAGACTATAAGAAAAGCATAAAATAATAACCATTCTATTCTTGTGTGTTGTTGGTGTAATAAACAACGTTTTATTACCCCATATAACAGTGTTTTATTGTTGTACGATAAAGCCTACCAGTCTCACAAAACTCTCCCCCTTTAAAGTAACCTATTTGTGTGTTGTTGTAATAAATTTGAGATTACTAGCTTGCGAACTTCAAATCCAAAATCCACACGCCCTAGTTGGAAGAATCTGCAAGATCAGACAGCAGGTGGGTACTCACACACAACCCAACATAACAATAACGCATAGAAGTAGAGTTATAAATGTCGGCCAACGTGGGGCCCGACAAACGTACACCAAATTGAATTCACGTTCCGAACAAGAGTTATAAATGTTGCCCGGAACGTGGGGCAAGATCAAATTAAATTAAATTAATTAAAACCAATTCAAATTTAATTTTCACTTTAAAACAACCTTTGCTGTTTTAACTCGTAAAACAGCTGGCGTCCAACTAAACAATCCCCAAAGAGTTTTGTGACTGGTGTTCGTACAACAGTAAAGTTATTGTGTGTATTTGAAACTGTTCTGTGTATTTTAAATTGTTTATATTTGAAATTGTTGTGTATTTAAAATGGATATGGATAAAATACTTAAACAAATACAACAAATGAACGCGGATTTGACCGCTAACATGAACTCGAGATTTGAGAAAATTTACGCAAAATTTGAACTTAGCAACGCAGAAATAACTTCTAAAATCGAGGCGCAAAGAGTTAGTCTAACCGAAAAATTAGATCAAAGTAACGCTGACATAAACGCCGAGATTAAGCAAAGTAATAAAGAAAGTAGTAAAGAATTAACTGCGAAAATAGACGAAAGCGTAAACGAGTTGACCGCTAAAGTCACCAAAATCGCGGAAAGCAATGCAAAAATCGCGGAGAGTAATAAAGAGCTAACCGCGAGAGTCGCAGAGATCGGTGAAAGAGTAAATACGGTCGATACTAAAATCAATGAACGGTTTAAGGTTTTTGAGACCACTATGCAAAAATCGTTTATTGAACAAGTAACACGTATGGAGGGCCGGTTCAAGGATCACATAAGCCGTTGCGAGAAGCAAACGCTAGACGTCTCAAGGAAGATGGAATCACTAGAGGTAAAGATTCACGCGGACGTGACCGAAACGCAACGACGAGTAGATAAATTAGACGCTTCAATTGTAGATACGCGATCTAACATTGACTCTAATAAAGAGTGTTTTACAAACGTTAAACGACGAGATTTTGAAAGTACGACAGGAGGTACGAAGGAGATCTGCTCCTAATATTTTGGTACAAGGTCCTGTCGACGAGAAAAATCGCGTGTATTTTATGGGGGAAAATAACGAAAACCCCATTGAATTTTTATTAGCGTGTGAGAGTGAAATGGCTAGAGTAGGTTCCCGACTAGAAGATCAAGACAAAATACAGTGGGTGGTTAACGCGATGCGTGATTCGGCGCGTAAGTGGTATAACATTGTATGCGATAGAGTGTCCACATACGCGGAGTTCAAACAAAAATTTGAAAGCCGGTACTGGAACTCGCATACCCAGAGACTTCTGCGCAATGAAGTGGAATATGGCCGATTTGATAAGAAAATGGGTATTACCGCCGAAAATTATATAATCCAGCAGGTCGAACGCGCGAAGCATTTAACCCCAGCATTTGCGGAGATTGACATAGTCACGAAGCTTGCCTACCATTTTAATCATAACATTAGAGTAGCTGTATTTACGCAGGGTATTCGCACGATAGACGAACTCCTCATTCTAGTGTCCCAAAGTGAGACGGTTTTTGATTTTGGTGGGTGGCGTTATAATCCCGATTTTCGCCGAAATAATGAAGGGCAGAGTACGCGAGAACAATACCAGCAACCTGACCAGAGACCGAGTACTAGTTCTACTCCACCCCAAACATCGTCAAAACCCCCATATAAGACCTTTGAATACAAAGGCAAACAAAATATTGCTAGATCGAAAGGGCAATATAAGGGTAACGACGGGGCCCCGATTAGAGCTATGCAAACGGTTGAGATAGCTAGAACTGATACAATAGAGCAAGACAGCGATACTCCAAGTAATAAAGACCCCAACGAGAGGAGAAAGAATCGTAAGTTTCCAAAAAACTTGGAAACGGGCGCCTCCAGGGGGGAAGCGCCATAAATCATGCTAAAACCTATCGCAATAAAGTAGGTAAAAATAAGAAAAATGTTAGAGTTAAGAAAAGTGATTTTTATACAGAAATTTGTACGCCAGTTGACAAAGTATTTCAACCGGAAGGCAAGGAACCGTGGTTGGCCGTCAACACAATGCAACAATGGGCACCGACAATTGTATGTCCGGAGGAACAGGAAAGTGACGACGACGTTCCCACACAGTCAGCGTGGGAAGACGTAGAAATCATATCCGGGGACGCGTACGAATTCGACGAGTACATAGCGGAATATTGTCGAGCCACTCATAAAAATGCATACGATATACTGGATGCTCTTTAAAAATAATGATTGTATTATAATAATTAAATTTAAAATAAATAACTTGTGATTTATAATATTATTAATAATAATTGTAGATAACTTGTGTAGTAATAATAATGTTTTCCTATCACGGTAAATAATAGGCATGTACAACCGAACGAACACACAGCAGGAAATAGTTACGTCACGCGATAACAACTACCTGACCGACATTTGAAACTAGGTCAAGCAATTAGACGCGCGCCAGGCGATAACGGTTCTAAATACTGTCAGCAAATTCTTTTGTGCGTGTGCCACTGTTTACAAACAAAGATACCAGCCGTTTTAAAAACATTAATACGCAAATAATTTCAAATGTAATATTATTAACAAGAGTATGTAGAATTAAGTTGTATGTAATGAAATATTATTAACACACATGTATGTTTTTCTTTTGAATAAGTAATACAATGTATAGGTAATAAGTATAGTGATTACAGAATATGTGTGTAATGATTAAGAAAAAAAATAACTGTAATTATAACATTCATTTTTTTTTTAAAGCGGGTGTGGGAATATATAACGGCACCAAATATTAACTATTTGGGGTTATATGTTGCCCGCATACTGAAAGCATATTTAAATAAAATGTACCAGTCAAAACTCCATTTGAATGTAGAGCATTGAAAATAATGCTGTGAAAAGCAACGCACACGTGGTCATTATGTAATCAGTTCGCTGTACAAGGAAGCGACCACACCCAAACTGTTAATTATTAATATCTCGGAAACTAATAAATAAAGGCGAAATCTAACATAGCCAAAATGTTTGCCGAAATATTAATAATGACGTGTGCAAAATTGATGCAATATAATTAACAAATGAAAGAGTTAATTAAAATAATTGAATAACTTCTGTAAAAATAGAGTTACAGTAATGAGATTTTAGTATGTTATAAAGATAATAATTTCTGACAGATTGTATATTTTAGATTTCACACAACTTGGTTTGCAACCAAGTTATTGCAAAATTAAATAAGCACAGGATATCCGGAGCGGGAAATTGGGTCTACCGGATAATTATAATAAGAATATTAGATAATAATATCAATTCTCCGTCTGTGGGAACCTAACTTCATTCTCACAGACCAAGGGAATTCAAAATTTTATGTGGTAGGGAGAGTGTGCCAGCCAATGAAATCATTTCACGCGAGCCCCGGCCAGTGCGATGTTTTCTGGTTGAAACCTCACTCTTCTGTCAGTACTCACGAAGTTAAGACGTAGTCCTTCGATCGTCTAGTAACCAAAGTGGTGAAGATCAACAAGAAGACTCTACGTGGTCAACACACACGCAATTACGAACACACTAAGTACAGATCATCTGTATAGTTCGTAATTGTTGCGTAAAGGCGAGATACTCTTCAGTACATCAACCAAGCTTATTGTGTACTACCAGTTAGTCATAAGCACGCAAGAGATCCACCAGACTTCAAGAATACAGCAGAGAGGCCGTCTAAATCATTGGTGAACAGCTGACGAGCAGAGCGACCACCCGAACGAAGCACACACACACACACTGACGTGCAACGTGCGAATCGACGAGGGACAGGAAGCAGTTCCAGCGGACAGCAGCAGACGTTAAAATATTCACAAACAGCAAGGAAGCAGAGTGTTGCCGAATTTTGAACTCCACGACCGAATCCAGCAGTTCTAAGCAGATTACTTTCTCTAACCAAGGACTCGAATCGACGAGGGACAAATCGGAACGACATCCTCTTCAGTAACAGGAAAGCAAAATCCACTTATTTATTTTTCAGATCAAATTTTCTATTTTTCAATTAAAACATTGTAATTCAAATAATTCAGGTGCCAAACAAAAAGCAAAGACTCTAGTAATTAAAAAGTAAATTCGTTGTGATAATCTGTATAGCAGTTTAAGGCTTTAGTAAGTTACAGTTAAGAAATAGAAGTAGTATAAAAGCGATATACAAATCTTAACTGACAATCTAATCTTAGATCATACTGCAGTAGATCAGAAGTAGAATCACTAGAAATGAAATAACGTGAACTAGACTGTCACGTCTAATTTATTTTAATTAATTATTCTAATTAATTTCAGAGTTTTATATTTTGTTTCATGAACATTTAGATTCAATTTAATTAAATAAATTTAATTAAATTCAAATCAATTAATAAACTAAAATTTAAATTGCAATTAACTCGCCAAAGAACGAGTTCAGTTTCTTTCAACTATTGACCAATCGAAAAACATTGATTCATTGTTTAGACTATAAGAAAAGCATAAAATAATAACCATTCTATTCTTGTGTGTTGTTGGTGTAATAAACAACGTTTTATTACCCCATATAACAGTGTTTTATTGTTGTACGATAAAGCCTACCAGTCTCACAAAACTCTCCCCCTTTAAAGTAACCTATTTGTGTGTTGTTGTAATAAATTTGAGATTACTAGCTTGCGAACTTCAAATCCAAAATCCACACGCCCTAGTTGGAAGAATCTGCAAGATCAGACAGCAGGTGGGTACTCACACACAACCCAACATAACAATAACGCATAGAAGTAGAGTTATAATATATATATATATATATATATATATATATATATACATTAACCCTAGACAACTAACGTCTCCTGTGCCAAAAGTTAAAGCTAACCATTTGCCTGCCAGACTACTGATTTCTCTAACTTGAAAATACAGTATAAATTTTGCGAAACATATTTTATTTACTACAATAGCTAGTTTGTTTCACAGAAGATATAATAGAGTACAGGTATGCTAAATTAAACTTTTATATGTCTTGGGTGCACTCAGAACAACACATTGACTGGTGTTAACCGTACATAGCTTTGGACCAATGGCAGCAGGAGAATCTGGTCATCTTCCTTTTACTTGAAGGACAGAATCCTCAATCGAAGTACTGTGGCAAAGTGATCATTGTGTTAATTCATGCAGAACTGTAATGAAATGACATTATTGTGTGTTAGACAATTTTAACTTTAATTGTTCTGTAAGAGTGCTTTGTTGATTTATAACTGTTGTTTGTGTCTAATTAAAGTTTTGTAATTAGTGACTTCATTGGTGTCAGTTGTTCTATTTCCACTGTGCCAACAACAATCTGATGTGACCACCGTAACAGTATGAATGGTGTAACATTGAGAGAGAATAAGAGGTACAAATTTATATACAGATTTGTTTCACAAGTGCCAGTGATAAAAAGTTCTTCTTGTCGGACTACATTTCTTCAGAATGTGTACCATTAGGGATTAAAGAATTGTTGTTATTGAAGATGGTACCTATGAATATAATGTCATGTTAGTCTAAACAATACACATAATGTAATAATTTGTATTTTTTTTTGCATATTAAGTTAAATAAATATGAAAAATAACATTCCCCTCAAAAAACGGTAAGAAAAGTTCACCATATCACTTGGAACAAAGTTTAAACATGCATGTACAGTGTGCATGCATACTGTCTTCATGTTTACGTTGTGTTGTGTGAATAAGACCATGTGCATGCAAATACAATCTTGTGTTTGTTTTGTTGTGTGAGAGTGGGCAATGGTAAAGCCTCAGACATCAATGGTAAATCATAGTTTGAGTCAGTACTTGTAACGTATAGAACAGAAATACAGAAATTGCTAGTAGTGGTATAGCTATAAGTGGTATTATGTGTGAATGTTGTAGTGTAGGTTTACAAATGGGCATAAATTACTCCATATTTGTTTTGTATGTCTGTTTATCTGTTTATAAACTTTCTTGCATGACATATTATAGTTTTAATGTTGTTGTTTTTTCCACTTTGTCATAGACTTTCACATCTTGTGTTCCTCTTTCCTTCGTGTATCATCACTCTCAGGTACTGAGCATTTTCATGCTATATTATTCCTTTAGTTGCAGTACTCATATATTTGTCTTCTTCTCATATAGCCATTTCTGTACATTTGAGTTTATTAATTCTCTTTATGTACTGTTTTCATGAATGGTTCTTGAGAGATGTTTTCAAATTTAAATATCCTACTTTAAATATTATGCTTTTTGCAGAATACATTTTTGTTATATCATCCATAAATCCGTAGATGTAATTAGTAATATAAATAAAATTATGCCTTCATAATCAGTACAATCTTATAGTATCTGTTTAATTATTATTTATTATATAAGGTGAAAAAAGTGCTACTTGTCTATACTATGTTTTTTTAGAATGTGTACAGTCAGGGGTTAAAGAATTGTAGTTATTATTGAAGATATTAGAATGTAGACGGTTACTACTTGTCACATTATTCACAAATAAAATGTTTGTTTGCAGATGAAAATGAGAGACTGAAGCTTATTACAGAATCAGTGGCCAATTTTACACCTTGTCAGTTTCAAAACTGCAGTTGCTACTTGTCAGTTATTGAAAGTGATTTAAAACCATTTCAGAATGGTATTACACTGGATATGATCAATGCTGCTAGTCAGAAGTAAGTTTTCTATACTTACAGGTTGCATAAATGCCACCCCATGTATATCACACTCCTACTGTAATATTATTATTACAGTATTTTATTTAAAAATATTTATTTTAATAATATTACAAAAACAGGTTATTTATCTCCATCCTACGAGTAGTTTTATGTGAGTTATTACTTATTTTATTATTTGCAAAATTATCCTGGCATAGTTCAGTGCATTGAAGAGAGTAAAAGGTAGTTGATAGAGGGTGGACTTTGGAGACCACAATTTGCTAATTAGGTAGTGTTCTCTCTCTATATACATATACAGCATATATAGTTCTGTAGTTAATATTTTTGTATAAGTGGGTGAGCTGTGTTTGTTGAAGATGAACTACTTGTCCACCACAAGATAGTCAACAGCAACTATCTCCACCGTAAGTGTAATACAAGGCTAAGATAATTTGACATGTGTATCATATATGTGCAGCTATGAAAATAATTTAGATAAATATCACTATAGTATTGACGACTCGGAACACTAAGTTTTTTATAAGTAAAAACGTAAAGTTTTACCTTACAGCCTAAACCGGCTTTCACCTTTAGAAGGCTTCATCGGTGAAAGCCTTCTAAAGGTGAAAGCCGGTTTAGGCTGTAAGGTAAAACTTTACGTTTTTACTTATAAAAAACTTAGTGTTCCGAGTCGTCAATACTATAGTGATATTTAGTTAAGTAATGGACACGTCATGGACAACGAAATCCAAGAAAATAATTTAGAACCGTACTAAAAACTGAAGGAGTGGTAAGTTGTAGTGTTCAATTTGACCAATCCTGTGTTATTTGTAACTAGTTACCTCCACCAGCTGGAGAACTTGCTCAATTTGTGAACAAACTACATTTATTATTAGATAAAATCCAGTCAGTAAATCTTTATTTTAAATTTTTTAATTTAATTTTTAAAGCCTTGAATTAAGTTCCCTGTGGGATGTAAATGCTTGTAGGATATTGTTAATGGAATAAATCCGCTTATAGTCCAAGCCACGTATTTTATAATCAACTAAACGCTATGTAACTCACCGTCTGTGGCTTAAGTAAATGTCTTTATACAATTGACATGTTTTGGGCTGTCGGACAGTGAGTGCGCTGTCGGTTACCGTGTGGTGTACACCAAAAATTGTTGTGTGCGTACTTTGTGTAGTGTAATTGTGTTTTGTGTTATGTGGATTTTAATATTTTTAATATATTGACGACTGTGCCATCGTATGATGGTATGAAGAGACTTTTTTAAATATTCTGATGATGGGACAAGTGTCCCGAAACATGTCAATTGTATAAAGACATTTACTTAAGCCACAGACGGTGAGTTACATAGCGTTTAGTTGCTTGTAAGATTCTTAATGTTACCCAAGAAACACCACAAGTAGTGGCCATATATTGTTTCTTATTGTTCATATTTTTTGTTATTTAATTTTTACCTGTTTTTTGTACGTACACAGGTTATAAATAATGTGCTAAGTATGAAAATTAATTATTCTGTATGCAAAACAAAAATCTTATCATGTTGTAATGGACTGCAGTCATTTTATAAATAGCCTACACACTCTTAACGGTTTTACAAAACTTTGATTTCCTTTTTTGGCCCATAGTGCCCATAAAATATAAACACATTTTTAAAGTAAACACTGCATTCAGGTTTTGGTTCAAATTCCCTTTAGTATGATAGTGTGACATATCTTGTTATGATATGGATTTTTACAATTTTTTTCAAAAGTTTAGCATTTTTTGGGCCCTGGTGTTTAAACATTTTTTAATTCAAAAAATTGAACACTATGTTTAGATTTTTGTGAAATTTTCTTTAATGTTATAACCCACATGTTTTTCAAATTTTTGACCCTGTTTTTGGGTCCTGGTGTTCAAAAATTGTGAAATTTCCAAAACTGAATGGTGTTTACAGAGTTTGGTTAAAATTATTTTTAATTTGATATGCCACATGGAGTTTTGCTGTTCTTTTCAAAATTTTACCTCTTATTTTTTTTTGGCTCTGACTAGCTTGTTTTTGGGGTATCAGTCAGTTGGTGTATTCAAAAGTTATCATGAGACATACCTTGGGCTAGCTTTCATCAGAGGAGTACTGTCAGTTCCAGTGTTGGAAGTAGCTCTGTTGTTTGAAATTGTTGTCATGACGTGTATGTGTTCAGAGAGTATGTAAGGGTGTCTGTTCATTTAGGGTATTGTTTCTGTGTTTCTATATGTTTTTGTGTGTAGAATTTTAATGTTTTGTTGATAATTGTGCATGTGTGATTTGTTTCAATGGGGTAGTTTGCAAAAGTAGATTCAACGTTGGAGTGTAGTGCTATAATTATGTTTTCATTTGTATAAGTGTTTAAAGCTTTGTCCTGATTAACCTGTGTAGAATTTGTCTGAGCAGTTAGTTTGTAAATGCCAGGTAAGTAAAATTTGTTTAGCTACCTGTGTTTGTTTTTCCCTGTGCGTGCGTGCGTGCGTGCGTGTGTGTGTGTGTGTGTGTGTGTGTATGTGTGTGTGTGTGTGTTCTGTATCCAATGTTGTAGTCTCATTTTTTGAATTTGTGGGAAATTTTTTAGCGTGGTTATAGGTGAGTATTACAAATTTATTATTGTTTTTGGTTATTCTGGGTTTCGTGTAGCAATCTGTGTATTAATATTTTGTCATACGTTGGGTATTTAATTGTGTTTAGTTCATCTTTATAGTTTTTCTGTTCAGGTAGAACGTTGTGAAGTATGTGAGCATGGATCTGAATGCTGATATTGGTGTTGTGTGGCATGATTAGAGGTGTTGAGTATTAGTGTGTCAGTTGCATTGGGGTTTCTGTATATTCTGTGTTGTTTGTGTTCAATTTTTGTAACATAATTATCTAATAATTTTATACTACTGTCTTTTTATATTCAGTAGGGAATGTGATATTTTTGTAGATTTTGTTGTGGGTAAGTAGTTGTTCACATTGTCTTCTGTTCCCATTGAACACTAGTATAATGTCAAGAACATATCTGTGTCCAGTATATTAGTTTGTATGAATGAACATTAATGTTTGTGAGGATTTTTGTTCTTTAAATACATTATAAAAAGATTTCAGCTAATATGGTAGAGATGGGGGAGGAGCCCATTGGCAAACCATCATACTTTGTGTAACAATGCCAGTATTTCACTCTAAATTGCAAATCCAAAACTGACTGGCTACTTCAAACAGCACTTTTATCTTTCACTTCTGTAATGCAATATGTAACAAGATTGGCCTGTATGCTGGTAGAATCAGTGGCAAACATCTGGAAGGTGCATCTAGCCATTACATAAGCCTGTTGCTCACACAGCACATGTATCCACATGTGTGGATACATGTCCACACTTGTTATCTATCTCCATAGTGTAACACTTTTAGACCCTTAAACTTGTTCGTTTTGAACTGACAATCCTCTTGCGTTCTTTTCATAAGCTTGGGTCTGGAAAGTACATCTTCCTCTTCCAGAGAACTTTGTCAGTCGCTCACAAACACCTCTCCTTTAAGTCTGTTTTACTTTCCCAGTTGCTTCCACCTCCTGTGTATCATCCTTGTCAACAACATTTTCTGAGCCTCTAACAAATGTCTCCCCACACAGGTTCTTTTACTCCCTGTACATCCAGTATGCCTCTTCTTTACATTCCTACATTTTGTTGACATTTAGCCAATTCTTTCTGTTCAGTGGCTTCTCCCACAGAGACTTCCTTTAACTCAGGAACAAGAACGACCCTTTCCAGTTATTTCATTTCTGCATCAACGCCAAGGGTTCCACTTCGCCACACCCGTTGACTCATTCTTCAGCCACTGCCACCTGCTTGATCAAATGGTTGGCAGTTCCCATGTATCTTCTCTTTGCAAAAATCTGGACATTTTCTCTGAAATCCAGTACAGATCCATAGGCATTCATAATGTCCATCCCAAGAATCACTTTATCAACAACGTCTGGAACGAGCATTTGGTGCAGAGGCATTTGAGGAGACCCAAGCATAAGCATACCCTAACATTTACGTACACTTTTTGACGTAGCTTCCAGTTGCAGTTTGTAAGGTGAAAGAACATAGTTGAGTCTGAAGCTGTCTGACCATGTCAAACTGCACAATGGACACTGTAATGCCTGTGTCAGCTGTAAGTGCATCTAGTTCACCTTGAACACAGCCATCAACAATCAAGTTCTCTCGTATCTTCTTAATTATGGACACTGCATGCTGTTCAGGCAGAGTAAAACCACCCTCCAGTTGGTTCATTTAAGGCCTTTTCTCCTATGTTTTGTCTGCCAACTATCTGCTTGAAGATGGCCATGTTTCCCACAATGGAAAGACTTGGGCCTCCAATCTTTTTCCCTTGGTCAAAAAATCATTTGACGCTACTGTCTTCTTAAATTGTTTTTCTTTAATCTTCTACTTACTCTGTCTATTATAATGATGATGTGTTACTGGGATCTCCAATTTACAGTGTGATAATTTCATTGGTGTAACTGAACACAAACATAGCAGCTTCGAACTTAAGATCATGAATAAGTGTGTGTGAACTGTGCTGGTCTCTGGCTATCCATGCCAATATTTGCTGTAGTTCACTGTCTGTATCACAGTCGGTAAATATCTGTACAGAAAACTACATTTAAAATCTTCTGATATTTCAGAATATGTCAGATCCTGTCAAATCAATTGGTTGATACTTCAAATTCTTGGAGCCTGTCTCTGGAATGCCCTTCTCTTGCTCTTAGTTAGGCACAGGACACACTGCACATTTTCTAATCACTGTACTGTAATACCAAAGCTTGTACTAATTCAGAGTATGTGTTTTGACTGTCAGGTGGCACTTTTGTAGTAGGTCAGAGGTGGGTTCTTTTAGATTGAAAATGAGTCAGCTTGCTTTCTCTGTCTCTGTTGAATGATTTGCATGTGCACCAGCTTCAAATTGCTGAAGATATGTCACCCATTCAGTGCTACCATCAAATGTAAGGGCTTTTATATGAACTAACCCAACTACAGACAACGTGACTTTCTCTATTATCTTGTTTTCCGTGCCTTTCTGTATTTTTATTATTAGCTGGCTTTACACACAAATGCTTTCTTCCATAATTGGGTGTAGTAGAAGCTTTCACATGGGAAAGATTGTATGTGTGAAGGGATACAAGATAAAAATGAAAGCATGTCTGTAATACGCACATTCCTTCACACACGTCCTGATAAGATAAGAGTTTTGACAGTGCGCTTTACCAAACTCTGTACATAGTACCTAGTATGTTATAGTTGTTCATTTGATTGTATAATTTATATGTTTTGTTGTCACTTGGTCATTTTGTATAATAGTTAGTTGTTTTGTTATGTGATGTTTTTCATGCAAAGTCTTTGACAAGGATAGGTGACTATAACGGTGTCTATAATCTTTAACTCATATCATCCGTTTTTGTTTCTTTTTTGTTAACATGATAGTTATACCAGAAAAAACTGTTATACCAGATATTTCTTCGTCAGAAATCCATTCTAAATCCGTGTAATGCATCGAAAGCTATGCAACTTGCAGATGTTCCATGGGATTACCTTTCACCAAGTAAAGCATGCAGGATTGTTGTTTACACACACATTCTTTTGTGTGTACTTATTGTGCCGGGGTTTGAATTTTCCTGGCGTGATTTGAACGTTAAGTGCCGGCAAAGCTTGTATCAGCTGTTCGTGTACGGTTAGGAAACCGCTTACCAAAGGTTATAATCGGCAATTCGAAACAAGTTGATTTCATGTAGCATAGTGGGACTGAAGATTCAGGCATCACTCTCATTTCTTCATCAACCTTCCAATAGAGTGTTCGATGGTCTGACAGCCCAGCGTGAAGTACTTAGTTGATCTTTCAATATGACTTCGTAAGCCAGTAAAGCGTTTTCAGGTGAGGCTCAACTATTTTATTCTATGTTCATTTAATGATGGGTTATGTGTTATATTTGTGTATGTGTGTGTGTGATCCAGACGTCTGTAAAGCCTATTTCATTGTGATACCTTGGTAATGTAAAACTGACTTATACGTTACTTCTGGTTGGGAAACACATGGTGACATTGTATTTAATTGTATATTAATTTAATCAAATTGTAAATTCAATCAAAAGTAATGACTATAAATTGATGAAATAAACCAGGCTAAATTAATAAGAGCAGATAGAATGTTAATAGAAATTGTGACAGTGAGTGTAGTGTGTGTGTTCCAAGACAAGAGAGTGTAGAGGTGGGTGTATTTTCTGACGGCCAATCTACAAATAAAAAATGTTATACGGTCCCCATACAGCCGGGAGAAGGGGGATGCAGAGATAGTAACATTGACACCGGTCACTATCCGCAGAACAGTGCACCAGGATGCTCCCCGAAGCCGTCAGGCCCAGAAATACTCCTGCTATAGAACACCGAAGGACATCTGCCCGGAATGAGACTTCCTGGAACTTCAGCAAACACTAAGGATCATCTGCAGCACTCATGCCACACTGGTCAACATGGTACCATTGGAGTTCCACAACAAGAGTACAGGTGGGAGTGTTCTAATTATTAAACTTCAGTCAACAACAACTCCATAGACTGGCCCCCTGGTATTCAGGTTAAACATCTTGTTAATGCTCTTAAAGAAAATGGTACCAGAACTCCAGCTGTTTCAAATAAAAATTGTACTTAAATATTTTATGATAATTTAAATTGATGTTCTTAAAGAAAATGATATTAGAATCCAAATGTTCAAAAGACTTGTAACTAAATATTTTTTGGTAACTTAAATTGATATTCTCAAGGAAAATGGCACTAATAAAAAATTGTTACTGGTTACAAGAGTATTTTATTGCAAGTCCTGTCACTCTGGGCTCCAGCACACTTTTCGCTTCTGCTAGGCCAAGTAGTCTAGTTATTAAATTTTGCGTAACGGCCTAAGTGGCCGTTACATTATGAGTTGGCAAGGTTTCTTGCACGAAAGATAGTGAGTGCATTTTTTTTGTAGTTTTACATTTGTGCATGAATACCCAATTAGTTTTACCAAATACAAACCTTTTCACTCTTTCCCATACAGCAAAGCATGATTGAAAGTGCGTGTGTGTAAAGCCAGCTATTATTACTGTTTTTTTTTAAATACGTGGCTAATTAACTGCTCAACTTCACTTATAATTTTTTTCTTTTATATTTGAACATGACTTTTGTATGGCAACAGATATTTTATTGATATTTATTTTTCCATACTTGGTACAGACTTTCCTGCTTTAGATAATTTTACCTCTTGCCCATTCAGATCACTGCATAATTCAGCCAAGTCACCATGTAGGATACACAATTGCTATTGCTCCTGTATTAATGCTTCAGTGTCTTCCAATTCTTGCTTGTTTTTTTTTCAGATTCAAGAAAGAGTGCCTTTTGAAGCTCTTCTGATTTTTGGCTGGCATGCTTATGTTTTTCATCTTGTCATTCTCCAGCTCCATCTGCTTCCTGTCAGTATTTCTCATCCTGTCATTCTTCTATTTGTAGTAATAATCCATGGAAAGCTTCCATTATCGAAGTGATATCCATTCTTGCAAATTACTTGACACAAATAAATCATGCACTATAAAATTTCTTATGATATATGTGATATATGCTTTCCGTTGTACAAGGTCCTGCCCTGCTTCTAACAACAACTGTTAAGACAGTTGCATGGATCGTTATGTTAAAACAGTGGAAATTAATAACTGAACTCAGAGAAATCACCACTTAGACCTATTAAATATTATTTTATAATATTTACACATCTATAGTATAAGTATAATACACCTATTAAATATTATATTATTAAATAATATTAAATATTATCACACCTTACACCTATTATTATCACCATTACACACTTTAAATATACAGAGACAACAGTAAACAATCATATACAAGACTTAAATTAATATGGTAACATACAAAGCCTAAAGTGACTGGCTGCTCTGCAAACAGCACCTTTTTACATTAATACCTCACTTATTGCTGATTAGTCATAGTGATTTTTAATGAAAAGATGAGGCCAACTGAGTTTTATTTAGTTATCAGTACATACAGTTTATTCGTTCGTTATTTCGTTAGGTACTACACATATTATTTTTATCAGAGTTCATGTTATTTTTATATATTATTATTGCATATTTTTCAATTTCTCAATTGCCAATCATGTCGGGTTTATTGCACCTGACAATTAGGACAATTCTGTAAAATATCTCACATGAGAAGCAGCAGTGTGCTTGAAGAAATGAAAAGAAGACCCAAAAAGAAGCATTTGGGTTGATGATCAAACGCAGCATAACATGCCATTTAGTCAGTGTACCTTAATGGAGAAAGCGAGAAGCATTTTTGTTTACATTCAGGATGAAAAAAGAGACAAATCAGAAACATTTGGAGCTAGTAGAGGATGGTTTGATGGGTTTAAGAAACATTCAAATCTTCACAACATTAAAATAAAAGGTGAAGCAGCTACTGGAGATTGTCAGGCTGTATTGGAATTTCTATGAAATTAAAATCAATCATTGAATGTATAAATTATCCCGTAAAACAAATTTTTAATATGAATGAGAAGGTATTATTTTGGAGGTGAATGCCTTCTCCAATGTTCATCTCCCGTGAAGAAAAGAAACACTTCTGATTTCAAACCAGCAAAGGACCATTTAACTCTTATTAAGTGGCAGTGCTACTGGTGATTTTAAACTGAAGCCAATGCTTGTGTATCTCTCTCAAATACCAAGTGTGATGAAGGGAATAACAAAAATCTAGTTTACCAGTGATTTTGATAGCAAATAAGATAGCATGGGTAAGTATAGAAATTTTTCAGAATTGGTTTATTTCTCATTTTTGTCCATCAGTTAAGCACTAATGTGAATAAACAAGTTTGAGCCTAAGGTTTTCTTGCTTATTGATAATGCTGTGGGCTATCCAAACAATCTGCACCTTCTTCAGACTGGCGATAGAAGTGGTGTTTCTTCTACCAAACACGACTTCTTTAATACAACTGGTGGACCAGTGATAGCAAATTTTAAACCTTACTACCTTCGATGGACATTCAAACAGTTAATAGAGAAAACAGACAATTAAGATAAACAGTCCATTCAGCAGTTTTGAAAGAAGTTCAATATAATGGATGTCATAGACAACAAAATAGCAGACCAGTGAGAAGTTACTACAGAATGTATGAATAGAATTTGGAAAAACCTTTTGCCACAGTCCTGCATATAGAACAATGGAAAGAAAGGTCAGAATTGGTCATTCATAACATTATTTAAATGGCCAACAAAATTGGAATAGAAGACATTGGATTAGGAAGGCATAGAAGAATTGTTGCGTTCACAAGTGAGGACTTAAGCAATATGGACCTTCAAGACCATTTTAGAAGCAAATCAGACCATTTTAGAAGAAGCAGTTGACAATGATATAGAAGAAGAAATGCCAAAAAAAGATTTGAGTACGGAATTCTTCAGTAGCAGTATTACAATCATTACAAAGATTATGGACAACAACCCCAATTTTGAGCGAAGTTGTAAAGTGAAGGGAGAAGTACTTTCCATGTTGTCTTGTTATCACAAATTGTTAACTGAAAGGCAACAAATGAAAAAACAAGCTACTTTAAACAATTATATGTTTTAAGAAATGCAAGAACCACAGTCCAGACCATCGGTTTTAAATTAATTTGCTTTTTAAATTTTTTGTAATGTCCTATAAATTTGTTAACTGTAAGTTTATTTGCTTTCAGTTTTGATGTTTTGTGTGTTAGTAATTTTGTATTTTATTATGGTGTTGTAGTACCGTAATGTTGTATAATTCGTGTTTTCATTAGGTTTAAGGTTTTTCTAATGTACATACTGTATTATGTACTGTTTAGGTAACCGAGTTAAATTTATTTATATTAATGTATAACGTTTCTAATAAAGCAAATATTTAGTATATAGAAAAAGCAAATAAATTAAAATATAAATAAATAAAAGTAAAACAACAAAGAAAAAAAGATAAAAGAAGTAGTAAACAGTAATCATTGAAAAAATCAACCACGTACAGCGCTGTTTTGTATAGCGCTTTATGATTGCAGGACGTATCTCGATCAGTAAGCGGGGTAGTACTTCATGTGTGTGGTGTAATACATGACCTGGATGCCAGTAAAATAATCAACAATCATCTGGAAGGTGCGTCTCAAAGATTACGTGCAATCTATATTGCTGCTGCTCATAAAGTGCATGGAAAAACGTTGTGTAGCCACATATATTTTCTGTCTCCTTAACGTAGGAATATTTGTTCTCATTTCAGCAAATTCATGTGAAGCCACTTTTTGTTTGTCCCTTTTTACTTACTTCTATATAGTCCATTGCCCATTAACTACTTTTCCATTATCAAAGTTACCCCACATATTTAGCCTAGATGTTCTGTGAGTTTGTATTCTGAGGCATGTCAGTAGTTTATTATGGGACATATTGATATATCTTTTTTTTGAACTTTAGTAAGTGCTGGAGAGTTGGAACTTAAATTATCTTTACAGTTATAGTTTGGCAAAAAAAATTATTCTGTAACAATCTCATTTCTGTAGGACATGACATCCCATTATGTCTTATCAGAAAATTTAAAAAGTCTTTTATCTTCAAAATCTATTGCAATAAGGGAGATTTTAAAGCTAGTGGTAAATGGTTTCACAATTCCAAGAATCAACAGGGTATTAGGTGTTTTCCAATAGTAGGAAACTGTGTAATAATGCAGATGCTGTAAAATGTTTTTGTTGAATTTCTTTATAAAGTTACAAAACTAAAATTGGACCCCCCCCCCCCCAACCAGGTGTAGTGTAGATAAAAGTGCTCTAGTTTTGTAAATTTCTTATCAAACAAGCCTTAGTCACAAACACAATGGATAACATGGTGAAAATATAAAAAAAAGTGATTGGCATTCAGGACTTGCTCACTTATAAGTTACACCTGCTGCTGATTATAAAATCATATACAAAGAGCATTTAAAGACTGTTTCTTCTAGTTCAGTGAGGCCAGACAAAAGGCTTGATATATTGAGCTTTATTTGGTGAAAGGTCCATAAGAATTTGTCCAATCATTAAAAAGACATCTAAAATCCATTAACCTTACTAAAACATCTAGTGCTGGACAATTATCTTGCATTGCTAACAAAATGATGTTACTTACAGATATAACAAAATATAAATGTAAATTTAAATTTTCCAGTAATCCAAAAAACACACTAATCCAAAATGGTCAAACTTTTTTGTGTTTCAGATTTCAAATTATTGGTCTGTATTTCCACTGACCTATTCCATCCTTACGACCATTAGACTGTGTTGTGCCTCATATTTGATCATTTTGATTTGTAGTTAGCGATTCTTACTATTACTCATCGCATAATAATATTTACATTATTTGATGGAAAACACAAAACATCTTATGTATGTTAAATAGAGTAGACAGTCTCATCTACTGTATATTCAATAAACTCATCCTTTTATCTCTTCAGAATGTTTGTTTTTTATCTGGTATAGAACACACAACACTGAACAACACAGTATTTAAATTAGTTCCATTTATTCAGCAGCACATTCTTTCATGAAGATTTGTGTTTTCTCTAAATTATTAAAAACTGTGTTTCTTATTTTCATTAAGAATACAGGTGTTGTATATATTGTGTGGTTAGTGGTAAAATGATCCAAGTCCAATGATGTTTCAAAAAACACTTTTATTTTTTTTATTAATTTCTATTTTCATTTTCATTTTTCAAACTATATTTAATCAATAAAAACTCCAGTAATAATAAAAATTAATCTTGAAAGTCAGTTTAATAATTTTATGATTTATCATTCCTCTTGAAAACCTTTAATTTCAGTTTTCCATAAATCCACCTAAGTGGACTTGGGTAACTTTACTACTAACCCTACAACGTATTATTATGATCTACTTTTGCAATAAATTGAGCTTATGTTAGAATTATTTGATTCATATCTGTTAAGAATCTGCACAAGTCATTTTTTAATGACGATGTTAACATTTTTAATTTTTTCCACTTTAAACAAAATTGAAAACCAAAACCTGAAAACAACTTCTCATGCCTTTACCAATCATAGTTATTTTTTATTTAATTTGTGTATCATGATTTTGGTTTTTAGATAATTATAAAGTAAGATGAAAACATAGAAGTAGTATATCTGACTTCATCCTGATTTGCATAACAAACAGGCAGTAAAATTTATTTAATAGATACTGAAATATAATGTTGATAAAAATTATTAATACCTACTCTAATAATGTTCTTTATATTTCTATATTCTTTTTACAGAGGAACCAAATACTGGATAATAAATTCAAGATTATACCGTGAAGTGGACTGCATGTTTCCTGCTCGCTGCTCTGGTGTTGAACACTTTTTATCTAAATTGAAGAATAAATTACCTGATTTACAACTAGTCCTCAATACCAGAGATTGGCCACAAATCAGCAGATTTCATGGAGCAGCACTTCCAGTATTCTCTTTTAGCAAAGTATATAACACTTCTTTTATTTATTTATTGGTATACATCTTGTGTCTTATAACTGTAATGTATATTTAGTTTGTTTCCTTTTTTCTGATTAAAGTCTCAAATTAAAAATTAAAAAACCTTGAAGATGCAAGGTAAGAAGAGTGTTTGTTGTAAACAGAAAAGGAATATTTTTTGTAGTGTGATGCAAAACTAATTTTCTGCTTGCTGACTAAATGAATAAGATATTATTACATAACAATAAAATAATTAAAAAAATTAATTGGTAATATTGAATTATATTCAACTCAACATTTAATTTTAATTTAACTTTTAAAAAGTTCCCCAAAACCAAAACATTCATGCTTTGGTAGTTTCTGTATAGAAGATTATAGTTAAATGACTAGCAGTGGTAGCTAGAAAAATTTTAATTAGGGAATTTTGCTTCATGAACTAGCAAAAATAAAAATTCATCGTTTGCATAATTGATGATTAATTTATTAATAAATTTATGTAAACAAATCAGTTTTATTAAAAATCTGTTATTTAAAAGTAAAATCCTTTTTTCTATTTGCTTTGGAAAAATATTCAATAACCGTGTAACTATAATTTATATTTTGCAAAATCATGTTGTTCTACTGAAATCGTGGACAGTGATTGGTCTATGATTAGCCACTTTTAGTTCATAGTATCCCAACTTCCTAAAGTAGAAAACCTTTTTCTAGTTCTCTCATGGGTCGTTTGTGTTATTACTAATATTTTTGTAAATTTGTTTCACATGGACTCATGCTAGTTCTTCTTCACTAAAGCCTTTAACATTGAAATTAATTTGTTAAAATTATAGAAATTCTCTTATAAAGTAAGAAATCAGTAGAACTGTTTTTAATTTCTGTAGAACAAGAAATGGGTTAACTTTATATATATCAGTGGCGTGTGGTGAAGGGAAGCAAGTGAAGCACTGCTTCAGTAATGATTGGCGACACACTAACTGCAGTTATTTAAAGTAAATGTTATAATTTAATTGAATCTAATTTTAAGTAACTAAAATAAAAATTCACTGGAATTTTCTACATGACTGTTTCGAAAATTGTTTAAGTAGACTGATTTCACACGTTGGCTCTGCAGTGGTAGGTGAAGCAGGTTCATCACAGCTTGGGTTAGCCTGGTGTAAAGAGATGCGCGCGCACATAGAGCGAGATAGAAAACCGCCTCTACAGTGGTCGGTATAACTGAAGCTAGCTTGGGTCGAGTTGGACTGCATGGTGTTGATATCGCTTGTGCGTTACATTATTTAGTACCTACCGCATTTAAACCATATGCATTTCCGTTTTTAACATTTGAAGTTATAATTATACCTTATTAAATAGTGCGTCTTATATTTTATTTATGTTGTATTTAAACAATACACATTATATTTAAAAATATAGTTATATATTTTAGAATAGTTTCAATGTTGGTTTAATATATTTTCTACAGTGTCGGTTTGTATAATAAAAAAAGTTTTAGCAAAACCTTTTTCTTCCCGGTCATTCAACGAAAAAACTGAAATGATAAAACCCCGATTCTTTTAAACTTAACCCAGCTATCTGGAAAGTTTACTAAGCATTTCCAGTCTAGTATGTACAGCAAATGTGAGTGGTTGGCTGGTAGTGGTGAACTAAATGCACTATTTTGCTGGTATTGTTTTGAAAGGACAGGAACACTAGCTGGACCAAGACTGGATTCAAACACTTAGGACACCTAGTTGAATTTATTGCCAGCCATAAAATTACTGTGAATCATCTTCCTTCATCATTGTGTATTGCTGCTTCCGGTCAGAGTAAAATAGAAACTGTGTTAGATGACCAACTTAAATCGGAGATATCCACTCTGGTTAAATCTAGTCGATGAAACCAGAGATATTTCAAATAAACCATAGTGCTCCATAGTTTTGCATTATTCGTATAATGGAGAAGTAAAAGAGAGATTTTTAGGATCCAATGACATAAGTTGTGATCGACATGCCCAGGCTGTTGCAACGCTCATTCGTCAGTTTCCTGACTGAATTTGAATGCAGTGAAAAACTAGTTGTTCAAGTCTACGATGGGGCGGCAACAATGGGGAAATTTTAATTGGAGTAGAGACCATAATTAAAAGAACTAATCTGCAAGCTTTCTTTGTCCATTGATATGCTCATGTTATAAACCTTGTTGTGTCTCAAAGTGTTAGGTAAATACCCGAGTGCAAAATATTTTGTAACATCCTTAGTGGTATTGCAGCCATTTTTCAAGATCTCCGAAATGGAGTAAATTTTTATATGATTTTGTGCAGCGATGACCCGATTTGTGCCCATTGAGGTGGAATTATTCCTCTAGACTTGTAAATACCATGTACAGGAACAGCCGTCAATTATGTGACATATTCAATGCCACGTTAGATCAGCTTGAAGAGATCAAGTCTGATATTTTAGCTCCCGTTAGTGAATTTTTGTCAGTGTTAGAGACAAAATACTTTCGATAAAATATTTTCATATACAGATGACAGACTCAAGCCAGTGACATTTTGTACTGCTGAAAGAAAATTGCAGAAACTAGACAAAGTATAGTATCTCTCCATGATGACTTTGAAGGCGTTTTTCAGCAAACTCTATCTGTAGGAGGGGAGCCATCACAGAGAAGGATGTGTACTACAGGCGTATTTATTGTGAGAGTTTGATAACATTGTCAATCACTTGTATACATGGTTTGAAGAGTATCCTTTTTAAAGCCTTTTGGAAACATTTGGCAAATTCTTTGACAGTGTGCATTTATAAAACAAAATTATTGTGTTGTACAGTAGTGAAGAGTTGAAGGGAAAAGTATATCTGATCTTTTAAAGCTTTAAAGCTATTAAACTCTAATACGTTAAATGTTTGTATATTTAAGGAAAATGTGTTTACGTCCAGGAGAGTTATTAGTATGCTTCAACAGTGTATTAGTGTGTTTATTCGAAAAAAGTTTTTATTTTACCACTGCAAATGTGCTATTACAGTATTTATATTTTCAGACACATGTGTTTTAAGAAGAATTTGGACCTCAAGTTAAAGTTTGTATTGTGCCAGTGTTTTTTAAAGCGTTAGTAACTCGGTGTTAGAAATTTCGAACCATGGGGTATACGTGTTCTATGCATTCTGCGTTGAACATAATATTTTATCATCCTATAAAAGATTAAGATAGACTTAATAATGGATCTTATACCTAAAATTCAATCATAATCGTGTGTGCCACCTACTAACAGGAAGACATATTAGTAGGTAAGCCACTATAGGTTAATTTTAATTATAAATTGGGCTTCCGCTATCTTTTTGAAACTTAATTAGGCCTACGGATATGACTCAGCTTCACCAAAATTTTTACCCACCCACTGATATATATATATATATATATATATATATATATATATATATAATGACGCTCCCTTTCATCTAACACAATTATCTAATATTTGTAATGTTAGATAAAATGTTACTTACCCATGATATTACTTTACCTGGGCGCCAGAACAAATCCCAGATACAAATGACACGGTTTCAGCTTAGCTCAGCGCATGGGGACACTCTTTCTCAGGATTCGTTCAGTGATTGTGGTTTTCAAGGGGAATCGTTACAAATAACACTTTAATATTTGCTTGATTATTTTAATTAACGTTTTAATCAATTATTTTTAAACTTGTAAATGCTAATGGTATGACTTATTTCTACCCTAACACTTATAATTACTGAGTGAGTGTGAAAAGTAACGATTAAGACGTTCAAACGACCTATGGCTCTTATCTGGTTTGATTAAGAGATTGCTATCTCCCAAACCAGTGCTAAAGAACAGGTCTGCAATAATTTGCACGTCCAATACTATACCCCACTTTCCATTCAACACTCCTATACTATGTTAGAACTAATCTTATAATTAAAATACAAAGTGTGAAATGCTTAGTGTCTTTTAAAAATTGTTTATTGCTTTTATTATTTGTTTAGTGCTTATTTCATTGATCAATGAATCTATTTCTTACTGTTTGATGCGTTGACCGAAGATAGGAATCCGTAGAGGTCCTCCTTTTGATGGTTTTGCACAGAAGAATTGATGTTGATCAATGCTATAGAAGATGCCCTGGCAATTACAGATGCTGTAGCCTTCTGTCGCACAGGTCCTTCACGGCTGTTGATTAATTAATTAATAATTTAATTAATTAACTTTGTTTTACGCAGCGAGAGTTGTTGAACGGTACTAGTTCATCTTCACTGTGGACTACTTCTCGAATTTGATCTTAATTAGACTTTTGCATGATTGAAAAATTTCTGTACATAATTTTTACACGTCTAGCGCATTGAAGATCCGAACGAAGAGTGGTGCTACCCCTCGCTTTGAGTTGGCGTCAGTTTTAAATACTGGATGCTGATTGGTTGTTCAAATAAATCATGCATTTTCCAGTTTCGACAATCTCAAACAGGTCGACAAAACACCCCTTGACAGGTTTGAAACTGCAGAGAATTTCTAGTTAAAATCGTATTTCCTGTGTTTGCAAATCAATTGATTACAGGTATTTGCAAACGTGTTTTCAAAGATCTGACCACAGAATATTGTTGCTTAGGCCTTCACTTCACATCTGTGTGTGTGTGAAAACACCTAATTCCTACGTAGCATAATTCTCTCGTTATTCCTTTTGGCGTACGTCTTCTGTATAACTTCTTCAATTGTTAATTATATTAACTGAGATTGCGGCTACTTATAAAGCTTCACTTGCTGAATACAATGCTGTTTTCAGAATAGCCGTATATTTACTAGTTTTTAAGTTATCACAGGTTGAACTGATAATTTGTATTGAGTAAAATTTCATGTTTGTACCAGTATCTGATGTCGCTGTGACGTGGTTAGAATGAGATGGCTGCAATTTTACGCTCTCTCTCTTGCTTACGCTGCTCTACTCCCTCCGTCAGACACTTCATATAACGCTCAGTTAGGACGCTAATATGAATCGTTATAATATATATATATATATATTACATTTAATATTTATAACTAAATTTACCTCAAGATGTTATTTTTCCTTATTACCAAATAAGGAAAAATAACATCTTGAGGTAAATTTAGTTATAAATATTAAATATATTATATACATCAAGAAACGGACTGTAGCAGAAAGTGATTGAATATATATATATATATATATATATATATATATATATATATTACTTTATTATTTATAACTAAATTTACCTCAAGATATACTTTTTTCCTATTAGGAACATGTTTCGAGAGTTCCTGTACTCTCATCTTCAGCCTTCGCCATCTTGTTTCTGGTGAAGTATTTGTGTGTTGGCTTCTGGATGTTATTAAGGTAGTTTGTTGGTCTTTGGTCTTTTAAAGTTGCATTATTGTGTGTGGTGGTTGTGGTACCTGTTTTTGTATTTTGTGTATTTTCGATGTTGAGTGCTTTGAATATTGTGTCATGTTTTGTACTGATTTGTATTTGTTCTGGTATTAGTTTGTTTTGTGTTTTATGTTTGTAAATCTGTAAATTTTCCCAAATGTTCATTATGGTGCCTTTGTGTCGTATATGTTTTATTAGTGTTACATTGGTTATGTCTGGGAATTCATGTCCTGTGTTTATTGCATGTGTGGCTAAATTGGATTTATATATATTTGGTTTTTTGTATGCATTTAGGTGTTCAAAATAACGTTTTTTCAGCTGTTTTTTTGTTTGTCCTATATAACATTTATTGCAATCTTGGCATTCAATTTTGTATATACCGTTGGTTGTTGTATTATCTTTGTTGTGTGAGCTATTTAGATTTTGTAATTTATTTTTATTAGTTTTGTATGCTATTTTTATATCTGTGTTTTTAAATAGTTTTGTTAGTTTTGTCATTTTATTATTTATATATGTGAATGTGGCCCATTTTTTGTTGTTGTTATTATTTATGTGTTGTTCAGTTTGATTAATTCTTAATTGTTCAGTTTTTATTTTGTATTTGATTTTATTTTCTATTTTGATCATAGTATTTTTATTGTATCCATTTGCATAACCAATTTGGTATATTATATTTCTTTCTTTGTCAGTTTCTTGTTTGTTTAGGGGTATTTTGTACATTCTGTTAAATAACGAATAAAATGCTGCCATTTTATGTTGTGGTGGGTGGTCAGAATGGTTAGGTATAATGATGTTAGTGGAAGTTGGTTTTCTATATATTGCATATTGTATGTGTTTGTTGTATCTTGTGATGGTTATGTCTAAATAGTTGATTTTGTTATGTTTTTCTTTTTCTTCTGTGAATTGTATTTTGGGATGTATGTTATTGATTTGTTTCAGTATGTTCTCTGCATTTGTGTTTTTGTTATTTGATACATATAGTCCATCATCTACATATCTTATCCATATGCCATCTGGGTCATGTGTTTTTATGATATTTTGTATTTTGGTGTCTATGTGTTGTAGGAATATTTCTGCTATTATGCTTGATAATGGTGATCTTTGAATTTAATAGCAAAATTTATCAACAGAAAGAAGGTTTAGCAATGGGATCACCATTATCAAGCATAATAGCAGAAATATTCCTACAACACATAGACACCAAAATACAAAATATCATAAAAACACATGACCCAGATGGCATATGGATAAGATATGTAGATGATGGACTATATGTATCAAATAACAAAAACACAAATGCAGAGAACATACTGAAACAAATCAATAACATACATCCCAAAATACAATTCACAGAAGAAAAAGAAAAACATAACAAAATCAACTATTTAGACATAACCATCACAAGATACAACAAACACATACAATATGCAATATATAGAAAACCAACTTCCACTAACATCATTATACCTAACCATTCTGACCACCCACCACAACATAAAATGGCAGCATTTTATTCGTTATTTAACAGAATGTACAAAATACCCCTAAACAAACAAGAAACTGACAAAGAAAGAAATATAATATACCAAATTGGTTATGCAAATGGATACAATAAAAATACTATGATCAAAATAGAAAATAAAATCAAATACAAAATAAAAACTGAACAATTAAGAATTAATCAAACTGAACAACACATAAATAATAACAACAACAAAAAATGGGCCACATTCACATATATAAATAATAAAATGACAAAACTAACAAAACTATTTAAAAACACAGATATAAAAATAGCATACAAAACTAATAAAAATAAATTACAAAATCTAAATAGCTCACACAACAAAGATAATACAACAACCAACGGTATATACAAAATTGAATGCCAAGATTGCAATAAATGTTATATAGGACAAACAAAAAAACAGCTGAAAAAACGTTATTTTGAACACCTAAATGCATACAAAAAACCAAATATATATAAATCCAATTTAGCCACACATGCAATAAACACAGGACATGAATTCCCAGACATAACCAATGTAACACTAATAAAACATATACGACACAAAGGCACCATAATGAACATTTGGGAAAATTTACAGATTTACAAACATAAAACACAAAACAAACTAATACCAGAACAAATACAAATCAGTACAAAACATGACACAATATTCAAAGCACTCAACATCGAAAATACACAAAATACAAAAACAGGTACCACAACCACCACACACAATAATGCAACTTTAAAAGACCAAAGACCAACAAACTACCTTAATAACATCCAGAAGCCAACACACAAATACTTCACCAGAAACAAGATGGCGAAGGCTGAAGATGAGAGTACAGGAACTCTCGAAACATGTTCCTAATAGGAAAAAAGTATATCTTGAGGTAAATTTAGTTATAAATATTAAAGTATTATATACATCAAGAAACGGACTGTAGCAGAAAGTGATTGACTATAATACTTATAACTATTTTACCTCAAGATGTATTTTTTCTTTTAGGGACATGTTTCGGGAGATCCTGTTCTCCCATCTTCAACCTTCGCCATCTTGCTTCTGGTGCAGTATTTGTGTGTTGGCTTCTGGATGTTATTATGGTGGTTTGTTGGTCTTTGGTCCTTCAATGTTGCATTATTGTGTGTGGTTGTGGTATCTGTTTTTGTATTTTGTGTATTTTCGATGTTGAGTGCTTTGAATATTGTGTCATGTTTTGTATTGATTTGTATTTGTTCTGGTATTAATTTGTTTTGTGTTTTATGTTTATAAATCTGTAAATTTTCCCAAATGTTCATTATGGTGCCTTTGTGTGGTATATGTTTTATTAGTGTTACATTGGTTATGTCTGGGAATTCATGTCCTGTGTTTATTGCATGTGTGGCTAAATTGGATTTATATATGTTTGGTTTTTTGTATGCATTTAGGTGTTCAAAATAACGTTTTTTCAGCTGTTTTTTTGTTTGTCCTATATAACATTTATTGCAATCTTGGCATTCAATTTTGTATATACTGTTGGTTGTTGTATTATCTTTGTTGTGTGAGTTATTTAGATTTTGTAATTTATTTTTATTAGTTTTGTATGCTATTTTTATATCTGTGTTTTTAAATAGTTTTGTTAGTTTTGACATTTTATTATTTATATATGTGAATGTGGCCCATTTTTTGTTGTTGTTATTATTTATGTGTTGTTCAGTTTGATTAATTCATTTGCTCAATTTGATTAAATAATAACAACAACAAAAAATGGGCCACATTCACATATATAAATAATAAAATGTCAAAACTAACAAAACTATTTAAAAACACAGATATAAAAATAGCATACAAAACTAATAAAAATAAATTACAAAATCTAAATAACTCACACAACAAAGATAATACAACAACCAACGGTATATACAAAATTGAATGCCAAGATTGCAATAAATGTTATATAGGACAAACAAAAAAACAGCTGAAAAAACGTTATTTTGAAGACCTAAATGCATACAAAAAACCAAACATATATAAATCCAATTTAGCCACACATGCAATAAACACAGGACATGAATTCCCAGACATAACCAATGTAACACTAATAAAACATATACCACACAAAGGCACCATAATGAACATTTGGGAAAATTTACAGATTTACAAACATAAAACACAAAACAAATTAATACCAGAACAAATACAAATCAATACAAAACATGACACAATATTCAAAGCAATCAACATCGAAAATACACAAAATACAAAAACAGATACCACAACCACACACAATAATGCAACATTGAAGGACCAAAGACCAACAAACCACCATAATAACATCCAGAAGCCAACACACAAATACTGCACCAGAAGCAAGATGGCGAAGGTTGAAGATGGGAGAACAGGATCTCCCGAAACATGTCCCTAAAAGAAAAAATACATCTTGAGGTAAAATAGTTATAAGTATTATAGTATTATATACATCAAGAAACGGACTGTAGCAGAAAGTGATTGAAATATATATATATATATATATATATATATATATATATATACACATTTTTCTATCATTTTGGCGTCTTTTCAAAATGTATACGTTTTGGCGTCTACTCGAAAACGAAGAGTATATTGAAATTTTATTATAACATTACGTTCTTGTGATTATGTTATTTGTGTTTTGCGTTTTATATTTCAATATACTCTTAATACAAGAAAATAATTTTTGTTGTACAAAACGCTGTCATTATGGCATCTTTTTATAATTACGACAATAGGGCATCTTTTCAGTTTCCCGACAATTAAGCGTCTGAAATGTATACATTTTTCGAATTGTAGCGGTTTTTGCTTCCAGCGACATTGCCAGTTTTCAATCCCGGGTATTGCACAGTTTACGTTGACGCTTATTTGTTTGTATGAAAGAGTGACTAACTGTAGGCGAATGACCATTATTCTTTTCCATTGTTCACGCGCCAACTTTACATCATAATTTTAACTAAATATTTATAAACTGTCAAATATTTATCAACAATTCTTAAACTTCACTATCCAATTCTATTAACCTTGATAATATAATTATTGTGTTTTACGAAGCATGCCAAAGTAGCGTACTGGCCTTTCGAATTATGTAAAGATTGACCACTTGTTGTCGGATTAACTAACGGAATTAACGGGCATGTTAATATTTTCTCACATGCATTGATACCGGGTGATAACGTAACTTTGATCTCATTTACTAGAGAAATTTCCTATGCATATTGGCAGTCAAAAATAATAAATGTAATACCAAACGTTATGAACTTATACTCATAATATAAAAAATATAATCAGTTATATTTTTGGTCAGTGTTCATTATTATGCATACAGTATTTTGAAGTAATGCTATAAAACATTTGTTTGTATCAATTTTGCGGGTAACAAAATTTTATAACTTTCGTTTATAGTTCTGTAGTTCTTAATTGTCTATAGTTCTGTTTGGGATTGAGATTGGTAAATAGATAGATAGATAGGGAGAGGGGGAGAGAGAGAGAGAGAAGGAAGGAAGGAGAGCGATCACAACTGTGCATATATGTACATAATAAAAATTACTTCTTGTGTTAGAGATAGATGGAGAGATGGGAGACAGAGGGTTGTGAGATAGCATAAATTTTTATATTAACATTTCCATAATATTAGTTCTATTTGTATTAGAAATACTGTAATAGCAAGACATTGCGAGAAGCAGGCAGGGAGAGAGAGAGAGAGAGAGAGAGAGAGAGAGAGAGAGAGAGAGAGAGAGAGAGAGAGAGAGAGAGAGAGAGAGAGAGAGAGAGAGAGAGAGAGAGAGAGACACACAGACAGACAGACAGACAGATACGATATTAAAATGTTTCGGGTTGAGGGTACTAGAAGTCATCGTGTACCTGCACTTTTTGTAAGACCAGGAAAAGGTTATTTTATGATACTGTTCATTGACATGTCTAATGTTATATAGGCTTGTGGTTTCTCCACGGATTATAAAAGTAGTGGCTACATCCAGTGGCTTGAGAGGCATTTTTTTTACAGAGAATGCTCACGGCCGCTAATAAATCGAGAAATGCTGCTACTTATTTCAACAACAATTTCTTCAGTTACTAAAAGCAGTTTCTTCAGTTAGTAAGGCCTTGTCGTTTTTCACATCTATGTTAATATCTTTACATCTCTTTTAATTTTATTTATTTTTTAGATTTTGTCTAACTCACTTGTACGTTAGCTAAATTTATTAACTACAAATTACTATATATTCAATTTAAAAATTGCGTATAAAAATAATGAATAGCTGCTAAAAAATCATTAAACAATTCTTCTACAGAAAAACATTTCTCTTCAAATATATTCAATTAAATACGTCTGAAATGTACTAACAGACATTCTGCCGACTCTTCACCGTACATCACGCTTAATTTTGGACCATTAGTTCTCGATCGTTTGGGTGTGAACGGCAAAATTGCGAGGACATACAAAATTAAGCGAACGATTCACAGGAAAATGTATAACCCATACATTTGGGCAGTGGCACACCCAGGAGGGTTTTGGGGGTTAGAACCTACCGAAAATATGGTAAAAATTGTGTAGTCAACGTATGTACAAATAGTAAGGCTGTAGTAATAAGATAAACTAAAAGACAGCGTAGGTTGTGTATTTACTCACAAATATATAAATATGAATATACATAAATATATGAATAATACACACTTCTGTTTACTTACCACGTGTTTGGAACGCTTTCGGTAAGCACATGCTACCAACATACACACTACGTTTTATGCCCAGGGTCCAGAGTTCTATAAGCGAAAGCTCAGAAACATTTGGGTTGTATGAAATAATACAACTGATTATCATTGAAAGGTGTGAAAATTTGTTTAATTACTTCATTTGCATAATTAATCAACTTACAAATGGCGGCTCATACCGCAATACAACATGGCGGCCATCTTACTTCCGCTCTTTCTATATATTTTTCGTTTCCAATATTTATTCTCTCTTTATGTGTTTCATATCAAAAATAATTTATACTGCAGTACTTAATTTTAATTTAATATTACCATTTAATAAGTTCTTAAACACAAACCAACACTTCTTCTCAAAGAAGCGGCCGGCCTGTTCCCTCACGCTCTCTCTCTCTCTCTCTCTCTCTCTCTCTCTCTCTCTCTCTCTCTCTCTCTCTCTCTCTCTCTCTCTCTCTCTCTCTCTCTCTCTCTCTCTCTCTCTCTCATTACATATTTAATAATTTTGATTTGTTAAAAACTTCTGTTCATGTTTTGTTTCCGAGCTCATTATTTGATAAAAGGTTATTGAAATGTGCACTTCCCTGAATGTAGAGGTTTCCGCAGTTTAGATGTTGTCCATGGATAGCCTGATATTCGGCGTACTGTTATACTGATCGTCTGTCTGGTTGTCACTGACTCTACATTGTCTAACTGTTATTAAATTTTGACTATCTTCTGATAACTGTTACATATTGATTATTTATAACATTTTAGCTGGTAAACTTTGCACCAGCACACTTTCAAACGTGCTCACTCCATGAAGACTTGTAGCAGACTGGGCCGACATTTTGTCGTATTGTCGACAGGTGGTGGGGATTAATTATGATTAACTCTTTGTCTGAGACAGATGACGACATTGTTTTCCGTCATCATAATGACGTGTGTCATATTTTGGTTATGACAATTCGGCTTTGTCGATCCATGCAACCATCGAGTGCATTTTGTTTCGCACGTATGCCCTTGGCCTTGAGACGAACTATACGGATGAAACTGCGTCGTTTATTTAAACATGGGGGAAGTTGACCTAACTCTCTTTTACACATGAAAACACAATAAAAATACAATACAAAATTCCTGAATACCATAATTTCCTTAGACGGACGTTCGTACCATCACAAAACCCCCTCAATGAGAGGTTTTATGCCGAAGCATAAAAACTCTCATTGACTCATTCACACTTCCTAAAGAGATCAGCCCAGATATGTCGCCACAACCCCCTGTAGTGTTTATATAGAAAATTTTTAATCACTTACCCTTGGTCCAATGATGATGATCGTACCATCTGACCTTACTGGACTTCTCAGGAGAGATCCCAACACCATAAGGCCATTAGGCACTTAACGTTCCTGCTCTGACGCACCGGTCAGCTCAGGACCACCATCAAACTCTGAAACATGAAATACAAAATTTTAAAATGGTGGCCTTGTCTATTCCCATATCCACAACTGATATGTCTCCCCTTAGATGCATTGGTTTGTGTTTTGAGGCATTGGTTTGCTTAACTTAAAATTCTCTAATAACAAAATAAACAAGATTTAAAACAGAAAACCCACTTCTCTTTTCAACATTCCTACATTTATCAAAATTTTCTGACTCCAGTCAATCTTATTTATCCTCCTTACCACAAGAAAATATATTCTTATACTAAACATAACACATAAAACAAATGTTTAATTTTCAAATGCAACAACTACTAATCATCTTTCTTACATAAACAAAAAAATGTAACTATTATGGCAAACACTTCAAATACTTTAAATTTTCTTTACTCAGCTTTCTTTATACTTATATTTCTTTGCAACAGAATCAGAACGATATTCGTATATTCAAAATCAATATCAATATTCTTCCTTTACTTAATACTTGTTACCGTTGCTACCAATAACAATAAAACATTGAACATCAAACATTAACATTGTTACATTTACCTTACATAATTCACATTTAAATAACTTGTATCAAAACTTTGTAACATTATTATTATCACCTCTCTATTCAACTTTTAATTAGTTAACATTTATTGTATCATTAGATTCTATAAAAATTTCGAATTTATTATTAATCTCTCTGTTACATCACCTTTCTACTATGACTTTTCTTTTTCTAACCTTTTCCTCAATACTTATCTAGTTTGGGTGCCTCTCTATTATTCACTATTATCTATTTCTTATTTTGGCATTCATCTATCTAACCTTACTCACCTTTCTTTCCTGCTAACAACCATTACTACCAACCATTAACATATTATGACACCAATATCTCTCAATTATAAACTCCTTCACTAATTCCACTTACCTCTGGCACCGCTCGTCTTTGTACTAGGATGTGTGTTCCCAACCTGGCCATATACATACCTAACCATTTGCCCTCCAAAATATCGGCAAACACTCCCTTAAACTACTCTAACACTTGCCACAACGCCGCACGCTGATCACTCCTTACACCACTATCCTTGCTACAAAATATCATCATCAACAAATATATTTACCATTCACTTTACTCACCTCTCTACATATAATCACTAACTACTGTGTCCCTAAAATATCTAACACCCTCTTTGTGTATTATCTGTATCTCAACTTCTTATTCTCTCTAACTCCCAATAACTCTAATTCTGACTAATTCATATGCCTTATTTTTATAATTATCACCCAGGCTCTATCTCTTTTTAACACTTTACATTTCTGTGATCATTGACAATTGCATTAGAAAATTCATCCCTCACCTACTAATAACAAGACATCTTAATATTGAAATATATTACATGCTTAACCATTTATTATTCATTAGAATTTAAATCTCATAATTATTTAAAATCATCATCAAACTTTCTTCAATTATTTAAAATTCTACAGTACATGGTTTACATAAAAAATACATAAAATACACAACATCAAGAATACACAAATACATTGACATCAACACAAAAAAAATATACAATCCAAATTATCATTTAACCATTTACCATAAATCAGTTTATAAAACAGTCCATTTCAAAAACACTGTCCACATAATTTAATGTTCATGAACACAATAAAATATTTATCCTCCATCATCAAACAATAATCTTATCTTAGGTCTATACAACTTGTTTATTATTTGATATTTTATATTATCATTATAAATGTACCAACTATTCAAATTTTTATCATTTTCTGCAAACACATCTAATTCATGATCGGGTATGGTTCTGTCACCTTCAGTATAATTAGTCACCATCAGGTAATTTGCAAAGTCATTATTTTCATTATCATCTTCTACTACTGCTATATCAGCTTCCACCCAAGGTAAGTATTTACTATAATTATCAACCATCCCTACTCATAATCTTTCCATAAACTCTTCATACTTTCTACTTATCTTAAAAATCTCTATTTCTCTCTTTTCTCACAATAACTCTCCCAATACTTCTCTCTCTCACACCAGGCTACATTCTCTCTCTATATATTTGCATAGGGCACTACTACTTCATAAAAACAGCCCCTGGCTTCACCAGGTACATTAACACAAAAAACTAAGGGGTCATTTGGAGACCACATGTCTCCCACATAAATTCTAGAGGAACCTTCATCCTCAAACAACATTTGTGAAGTCTTTACTCCACTTCTATCACTGGGAAAATTTGCCCTCTGCCCACCATACTCACTTAAACTCTCCTTACCCCCTCTTTCAATCTCATCAACAACTATCTCCTCACCATTAACCTGTACTCTCAATAAAATCTCATTATCACTACCAACATCCACACTATTGTCTCCTATTACCATATTTTAATTTATTTTATCATAATTCTTACCACTACTTACCTTGTCATCTTTGTTTATATCTAATTTGTCTATTTCCCTCTTATTTTCTAACTCTGTCTCATCTAACCGTGCATGTATCTCATTTATTCTTTTATCAATATGACAATTTTGTCTTTGTATTTCATTTTTCATCTCATTGAATTTCTCATCAAACTTTACATTTAACTCGTGACTTTGACTTTTCATTAATTGAAATAAGTCATTTAACGATACTTTACTATTGACAACCGGTGTTGAGTTTGCCGCAGCTTCACTCATTATTACGGATTCTGTCGCTGTATCATTCATATTTATACTTTCGTTATTTGCCACTTTAATAAAATACAAAAACGTTTCTCTTCAAACTTTTGCTATGTTGTCTAACAATAACATAACGTACATTGGTAACCTATGTTGTTTATGTGTTATGCGTATTTCACTACCCGTTTGTTTCTGCTCTTTGGCTTATTTATATAATTTTTATTTTATATCGAGTCCCTGTTCGGGCGCCATTGTGTATTTACTCACAAATATATAAATATGAATATACATAAATATATGAATAATACACACTTTTGTTTACTTACTACGTGTTTGGAACGCTTTCGGTAAGCACATGCTACCAACATACACACTACGTTTTATGCCCAGGGTCCAGAGTTCTATAAGCGAAAGCGCAGAAACATTTGGGTTGTATGAAATAATAAAACTGATTATCATTGAAAGGTGTAAAACTTTGTTTAATTACTTCATTTGCATAATTAATCAACTTAAAAATGGCGGCTCATACCGCAATACAACATGGCGGCTCATACCGCAATACAACATGGCGGCCATCTTACTTCCGCTCTTTCTATATATTTTGCATTTCCAATATTTATTCTCTCTTTATGTGTTTCATATCAAAAATAATTTATACTGCAGTACTTAATTTTATTTTAATATTACCATTTAATAAGTTCTTAAACACACACCAACGCCTCTTCTCAAAGAAGCGGCCGGCCTGTTCCCTCACGCTCTCTCTCTCTCTCTCTCTCTCTCTCTCTCTCTCTCTCTCTCTCTCTCTCTCTCTCTCTCTCTCTCTCTCTCTCTCTCTCTCTCTCTCTCTCATTACATATTTAATAATTTTGATTTGTTAAAAATTTCTGTTCATGTTTTGTTTCCGAGCTCATTATTTGATAAAAGGTTATTGAAATGTGCACTTCCCTGAATGTAGAGGTTTCCGCGGTTTAGATGTTGTCCATGGATCGCCTGATGTTCGACGTACTGTTATACTGATCATCTGTCTGGTTGTCACTGACTCTACATTGTCTAACTGTTATTAAATTTTGACTATCTTCTGATAACTGTTACATATTGATTATTTATAACATTTTAGCTGGTAAACTTTGCACCAGCACACTTTCAAACGTGCTCACTCCATGAAGACTTGTAGCAGACTGGGCTGACATTTTGTCGTATTGTCGACAGGTGGTGGGGATTAATTGTGATTAACTCTTTGTCTGAGACAGATGACGACATTGTTTTCCGTCATCATAATGACGTGTGTCATATTTTGGTTATGACAATTCGGCTTTGTCGATCCATGCAACCATCGAGTGCATTTTGTTTCGCATGTACGCCCTTGGCCTTGAGACGAACTATATGGATGAAACTGTGTCGTTTATTTAAACATGGGGGAAGTTGACCTAACTCTCTTTTACACATGAAAACACAATAAAAATACAATACAAAATTCCTGAATACCATAATTTCCTTAGACGGACGTTCGTACCGTCACAAAGTAAGCTTACCAGACATGAATAAACTGTTCTCATGATATGTAATTGTGTTCGTACTTTTCAAAAACACCGGTTTTCATCAAAAGCTTAGAGTTTACTTTATTGCTATATTTTCCGGTTTGGAGAGTGAAATGGATCAATCTGGGTCGCCTGTCGACTTCAGTGCAAAGGAAAGTTATACATAGTCAGAGTCGTTAGGCCTACATAGTCAGAGTCGGAAAATAATTTATAACGTGTAGGCCTACAAGTTTATTAAATCGGTAGGTAAGGATATATCAGAAAGAAAGTTACAGGAACAGGTAGCTCAGGCATGTGGCGTGTCTATAAATAGTGTTTCTAGAATTATTAAAGAAACATCATGGTATATGGGTTATATAAAATCTTTCAGGACTCTCCATAAAAATGTTCAACAAATGAAATAAAAACTGATTTAAACGATTTCGACAGGTTCACTACTCGACTAATTATTCACCAAAGTCAACCCATAGAAGGGTAAAGATTAACATTCAAAAGTAATTTAAACAATTTTAAAGAACAAATTAATTATAATGGTAGTGTTTCCAGTCTGAACATTATTCGTCAAATGGGATTTCGATGGAAACATGCCAAAAGCAATAGGAAACTTTTAAATAGAAAAACGTGACATTGAAATCTTAAGAGTTGATATATAAGAAAATTACAGCAATTCAGAGAAGAACATAGTATACACAGATGAAATTTTGGTTTTCACCGTTCAAAATCTGTTACAAAAATTTGGACAGACAATGACGAAAGTGCCTGAAAATTTCAATAAATAAATTCGCCTGCAACATCATTAACAAAAAGGTAGACATGATTAACTGGTTATTGAATCATGGGATTCCTTTAGTCCATTTATGTTATAACCTGAGCTCTGTTTAATAGTTAGGCTAAACAAAATAATCCAACATTATTATTATTAGCGGGGGTCCTACAGTCTATGCCGCATCCCTCATTTCGATCGCCATTTCTCCCTATCTTTCCAGTCATCGTCTTCAATAGCTCGACCTCTCATGCTTTTCCTAATTCCTGTTTTCCATTGTGTTGTCAGTCTTCCTTTTCTTCTCCTGTTTTGGGGAGTGTAAGTCAATGCTTTCTTTGGCCATCGCATCTCCTCCATCCTCATTACGTGACCATACCATAGCAACTGTCTGGATTCTATTCTTTCTGCTGTTGTAAATATGCGCCCTGTTTTCCTTCTTATATCTTTGTTTCTAACATGTTGCATTGTAGAAATATTACATGATCTTCTTAAGAAGTCCATTTCCACAGTTTCTGTCACCTTTTCTCTTTACCTGAAAGTTGCCAGCATTCGCAGCCATAAGTTAAATTGGGCTCCACAATACTTGTGTAGATTGTCAGTTTAGATTGAAGTTCCATTTTGTTCGACCAAAGTAACGAGTTTAGCAAACGAATAGCCTTTTTCCCTGTTGTATCATATTTTTTATGTTATTCTTTGTTGTTCCATCTTCTAAAATAATAACCCAACAAACAAAACTTTTAAAATAATCACTATTTTAGCAAACTATGGACATTCCATTTTACGACTTCCACCTTATCACCCGGATCTTAACCCTAGAAATGATTTGGGCAACTGTGGAAAAGCATGTTAAAACAAAAAAAATTTATTTTCCGTAGACAGTGTTATAAACTTAGCAAAAAAGGAATTTGAGTGTATTTATCTCACAAGTTGAACATCAAAATGTGACCATGTCTTGAAAATTTAAAAGAGCATGTGAGATCGGACCAAAAAGTGTATAATGTAACAGATCGTTTCGATATTAATAAGCGATGGGATAGCAGCAGTTAAGACAATTTGAGTGATGATAACAGTGAAGGAAATTGACGTACTTATTACGGCAATAAGGAGTGGAAGAATTGACGTAATATTTGTAATTGTTTGTAAATAATTATGTGCTATATTACTTAAATAGTTTTAGTATAATTTTTTCATTAATGTTGTCTACCCTGTGATTCATGGTTATTTACGTCTGCTTGTTTTTAAAACACACACACACACACACACACACACACACACACACACACACACACACACACACACACACACACAGTCATTTCACATTCGAGCCTGTTATTGATGTTACTTATCCAAACAAATTAAAATGCCAGTGCAATGTTGACTATATATTACTAAGTTTTTCCTAAATTGTAACATGTCTGATACACAAAGTGTTATATACTCCAAAATATACAATGTTTGTTAATGTCTAGACTCGACTAGGAGATTAGGAGAAACACTGTAACAGACACAACATGACAAATCACTGTTTACATAATAATTGCAGTACTAAACATTAAACAGAAAACTGAATGCGCATTTTTCACCAGACGTAATAAACTCGCAAACTATGTGCCTCTCCTTACCCTTCAAGACGAAATACTTCAGCATAACAGAAATCCAAAACTGTTGGGGTTGGTTCTTGATCCAAAACTTCGGTGGTCAGCACACGTGGAATATGTAATAAAGGCATGTACCCCAAGATTGAACGCATTGAAAGCGGTAGCCAGTCGCAACTGGGGCGCTGACACTTCAACGCTGAAAATGTTTTATCTTGCATTCGTGAGGTCGAAGGCTGTTTACTGTTGTGAAGTTTGGGGTTCAGCTGCAAAAACCCACATAAACAAAATTCAGGCGATCCAATCAGCGGCACTACGTCTTTGCCTGGGTTGTACAAAAACCACCGCGATAGCTGCTATGCAAGTTGACTTAGGTGTTGAGCCGATCGAAATGTACATTAGAAGACAAATGTGGACAAAACTTTTGAAAGTCAATACATTACCAATAACTCACCCATTATACAACTTGTGTGCCAATCAGATAAGCATTAAAAATTCGTTCAACTATCAAATGAACATACTGTCGACAACGTTATCATATAATGTGCCGGAGCAAATTCCACCTGTGTATGATGAACCGCCACGTAGCTGGCCGGGAATAAAAGCGATTGTGGATCTTCCACACAAATTCGGCAAAATGAGTCATCCAGATATACTTAGAGCAGAAACACTAGAGATGATTGACGAGCAGTATAAAAATCATACGAAGATCTTCACAGATGGATCGGTGGACATCGAAAGCGGGAAGTCGGGTGCAGGGTATTTTAACCAGAGTAATGGCGAACGGTACTATATTCCAGCTAACGCACAGTCCAGTATGGACGCCGAATTATTGGCTATAAACGCGGCATTAACCTGCTGTCTTTCCATTGAGCAAAAGCTCATCTGTATCTTGACTGACTCCAAATCATCATTAGAAGCGCTATCAAAATCTGGCACGAGTGCGTACTTCTTTCGTATTAATGAAATAAGGAAACTATTCCTCCAGCTACACAACGAAGGAAAAATGATCACCCTTCAATGGGTTCCATCCCACTGTGGAGTCCCCGGAAATGAAATAGCAGATGGGATCGCAAGGGAAGCGTGCACAATGTATCCAACTAACCTAAAGAAGTTCTCCCTGCTGCAGTGCAGAAGCTCGGGTGACCGACACTTCAGGAGCTCTTGGGAGGACAGTTGGAAATCAGCAACCACAGGTCGCAGCTTATACCAAATACAACCTGTGCCGGCCAAGGAAGACATCTACAAGGGAGTAGCGCGTCCGATAGCTGCTTTTGCTGCGAGGGCACGTACCGGCCATATCGTTACCCAAGAATATCTCTTTAGGTTCAATCTCACGGATACGCCACAATGCTTATTGTGTGAAGACGGAGAGGAGAACCTTGAACATATACTCATAAAATGTCATTACCCGATTGCCGCAAGGGATATCTTAAGGATGCAAGTGTCGGGATGGCAGGAAATCATGAACAATAAGAAGTACTGGGCTATCGCTTCTATGATCTACCATGGACATCGGGCTATCGGCTACAGTTGAAGCTGGACGCCTGCAGGAAGAAGTAAGAAGTAAGTAAACATTAAACATTTTATAACTCGGTGAAATCTTTGTATAGTCCCTCTATTGTATCTATTGTTTGTTTCATCTTGCAAAACGTCCATTTGAATTGTTTTGTCGTGTCGAAATGGAAATCGAAATCAAAACTTGTCACGTACTTGTACATAGACTTGTCATTCAGGGAACAGTCTAATATTCAACTGTAGCCTTTCTATATTCACGTGTATTACATTGTTCCCTCCTAATCCCCTCTACAATATGCGCGACTGCTTCACGTCTGATTATTTTAACTATATTATTGTATTATTATTTCAATAAAGTCACCGTCTACTCATTAAGTAATTTATATTATTCAGTCAGCACATGCAAATTACTAAGCCTTATGGTCACATGGTTTTTACTCGTGATTCCTACAAACATTGTGTGTTGACTCTTACTCGTGCAATATGTATGTGTAAGAAGGACTCTTTTCAGCATTATAGGTGGGATTATAGATGGAAAATACGTGAGTGAAATTCCATGAAGCAAGGATCATTTTTACTTGTACTTACAGCATTGACTCCCAATAAGTTGCGTATTGTCATTCCTCTAGGAAAAAGCAAGCCCTGCTTGTTGAGAAAATAATGAGGAAAATCAAAATTGTGCACCTTGTTCACAAGATTTAAACCCCCCCCCTGAAAAAAATCCTGGGTGCGCCTCTGCATTTGGGTATGTATGGGTACTCGCGAGATGTAGCCGCGCCACATATCTGCAACTATAGTGGTTCCTGGTTCTATATTATTTAAAATTACACGATTTAGTGTGTTTGCATCGCGTGTATCCACCACCTTTAGGAACAACTTCTTTATTCTCCTGTAAGTTCCCCCAAGTACCCACCGAGTTTTGGTTATTTGGCCCCTGTTGTACTTCCTTCAAGCAAACGCACTTTCATCGATTTCAGTATCTCCTGGGCCGCCAATTTTTGATCTGTTATCCATCAGCCAGACAGTAAGGATCTCCCTGAACTTGTTTATTAATTTTCACGTAGTTTTCCTGTTTATGTCAAGTTCTTTTGAAATGACTGAAATTTGATATTTTGAAATCCAAGGGACTAACACACAATACAGATAATGCAGCAACACACGCTTTTCCGAAAGAAGTGTCATTATGTATGTTTTTGTAGCTCAGCAATTCTGTCTACCACATCTGAAAGTGACGTTTTCTTGCCCACATATTACCATCACATTTTACACATTCTATTGAAAACGGAAGAAGATTTCAATCACAAACACATTTTCTGAAACATTTTTTTACAATGAAACACCGAAAATTATTAACACTTTTGTATTCCATTTTAGTAAGATATGGATGTGCATAACGCTGATGAATGAATGTTAAACAAAATTAAATAGATTTAAAGATATAAATATAGATGTAAAAAACGACAAGGTCTCACTGGCCGGTATTAGCTGAAACAAGTAACAACATTTATCTTTTATCATTTGCGTCATTCTCTGCATGAAAAAATCAGGCTGCATGAAAAATGTCTCTCAAACCACTTGGTAGCCACATACATTTATAACCTTTGGATAAACCACATGCTATATAACAATAGACATGTCAGAGAACAGTATCATAAAATAACCTTTTCCTGGATTTACAACCAGTGCAGGTGTCTGGCGACTTCTGATACCTTCAAACCAATGTTTCTTTATAATACAAGTAATTATACAAGTAGTTATATAAGTGATAGGTAGGTAAATAGACGACAGGTAGAAAGAGAGGAAAAGAGAAAAAGAGAGACAGGGGTAGATAGAGAGAATAGTATAGATAGTGTATGTCAGTCTCAATTATCTCATGTTTTTTCGTTTCCCTTTGTTTTTAGTTTAAAGCGAAGGTCTTGTTTCATCGCAACTGTCACACAATCTCAGGGCACTTTATATTGTATAATAGTTTATAATTTATAACAAATGTGTTACATCGTGTTATAATGGTTTATTTAAGTACTAAGTAGGCCTGTAGTGTGAGCGGTGATGTTGCTTAGGATAAGTCTACGTAGGCCTACTTGTGCTTTTTATTAGGTTACTAATTAATTAATGATGGCTACATGTTCATAGTAATTATGTTATATCTAATAATGTGTATTTTATCTTTGTTCCTGCACTACTAATGATGGACGTAGTGGGCATAGAAGAAACATCTGGAAATTCAGTATTCAATAAATGGTGGCCTAATAGCCCGCATGATAAATTTAACACTACAGTTAATGGGAATCTTTCAGAATAATATGTGGAGGGACAGGACTATCAAAACTCCTCAAGCTGGATTAAAAGCTAGACTGGTAGTCCTACTAGGACTGAAGGATATGAATTTAAGAACGCTTCGGTTTGTGTTTTTTTTTTGTAAAGGCGACGAACAATTTTCTTTTTCACCAGAAAAATTTTGCAAATTACAGTGATGGTACAGACGATCAAGAATTTGAACAATAACGTAGAGACACCGTATCTTAAAAACAATTCTGTTCTTGTTATGGGCAATGTCTCGTTTCAACGTAAAGCAGTACTAACAACATCTTATAGGGGAAAAAACTATGAATTGGTTTGAGGCAAAACAAATAAATTTTCCAGACGACGGCCTAAAGAGTCAATTATTGCATTTATAGGACGTGTACAAGGCAATATTCAGTGAGTATGATGTTAATGTAACTGAAGAAAATGAGTGTCTTGTGCGCTGGCTTCCTCCGTCAGTACCACTGTGAAGTCAACCGTAATGGAACACGTAGCAAGAATTATTTGTTTAATCTGTTGCGTATATATTCTTCTTGTGCAATTTAAACAATAAATTACTAATGTGAAGGTCATTGACATACACAGTCTAACAATTGTAACATACGCAAATCAGTATAACACACTTTACTGAATGCAATGCATTTGTGTAATCATCTTATAATTCACTCTTTATTAATAAAAATAAAGTTTGGCTAACCAACAGGTTTGCCTAAATTTTACATAATATTTTTTGTAGCGTCCGCCATTTCGTTTTCCAAAATTTGTATCTTTGTTGACACTTCTAAAATCAAGACAAGTGGTTTCATATCTCGTGCATCAAAACTGGTCTAGCCGTTTTAGTATTACAATGGAACAAACAAACTAACGAGCATTAACACAATTTTCGTACAAAAGTAATTAAATATGGTTATTTAATAGAATACGAAATTTCTTAAGTGATTATAAAATACACATTATAAGATATAAGAATTATGAACATGTCGCCATCATAATTAGTAACCTAATACGAAGCGCAAGTAGGCCTACATAGGCCATCAAGGAACATCAGCGCTCATATTCCAGGCCTACTTAGTAGTTAAGTAAACGATTATAACGCGATGTAACACATTGTTATAAATTATAAAGTACTCAAGTAAATATTATAAAAAGTAATATAGTAGTTATCAAAAAGAAACTTATATGAACTGTACAAGCGTTACGTATAGTGTCGCATTATATGTAGGGTGTGACATGGTGGCCGCGCGTTTAATTGATGCTCTTAGCAATGTTTCCCAAACTTTCAGCCGCAGACCCCCCTCCCCCGTTGATGATGTTCTATACAAATTGTGTCATGTGAATTCTAAATGAAGTATGGTAAAAAAATGTATACAGCTCCCGTCTGTCTGTGTACCTCTCTCTCACTTTCTTTCTCTTACTCTCTCTCTCTCTCCCCTCTCTCTCTTTGCTTTTTCATTTTTTTTCTTTTCGTTATTTTTATTAATGAATGGGCCAAGGAGCTTATGAGCATTTACACCTGCCGGACACCCCTATGGGTGCCTGTGTAAGAAACAATAAAATTTCTCAAGTGTTTATGATGTATGAAGGACACTGGAACACGGTAAACACATAGTAATGTTTATTTCGCTGAGTTAAGATAAACAAGAAATGTGATTACATTTCTGGAGGGAATGGATGTTTCCTTGCCGAGTTTGGCGGGAATGGATGATGCATTTTGCAAACTGGCACCTACATCACACACGTCCGTCTTTTCTACAAACATTATGCACTGTTTAATCTGAGCTGTGGTATCGGGAACTCAGAAATGGTTAATACATGTCAGCCACTGCTGCACCCCCCTTTTTTCTCACAGAACTTCCCGCGAACACGGAGATGCGACACAGGAGATGCGACCTGCAGAAAACTCAACGAGTTACTTACAGAGGAATAATATAAGTTATGTATAATAAGTATATAATAACAGGTGTTTGTACCTGTTATTTTTTTGGAATGGTATTTTTGTACCTGTTATTTTAAAATACTAGTTTAGTCCACTTCTAGAAGGGATGCAGTGAGCATGTATACTTGAGACTGAAACAGTCACTACGAGAGAAAAGCATTGTGTGTGTGTGTGTGTTTTGATAGACAGAGCGAGGGAGAGAGAGAGAGAGAGAGAGAGAGAGAGAGAGAGAGAGAGAGAGAGAGAGAGAGAGAGAGAATGATAGAAGACAGAAATAATTGTCGGACAACTCCATGCAAGGACAAGAGAGTACGTAATTTGGAAAATGCATGCGTTTTATAGTGTAGAGTGATATGTGTTGTGTCTATTCTGTGTAACACCACAGGTCTCCAGCACAAAGATTTCCCATTCTTCAGAATCCCGCCAACAAGAGTATTCAAGGTCAAATAACATTCTTAATGTTTTAATTATCAGATATATAATATATCAGAAAATATAAATAAATTATCTAAAATGGACATTATTTAAAAATATCACTCGTTTTTACGCGGATATAAAGCATGGCTTCTTTCGTTCATCAACCTGTCTGGTGTTTATAATCACATAACAGTTGTGACTACTTATGCAAGGCCACACAATGAATGAAATTGAGTTTGTTTATTAAACACTCTTGGAGTGGACTGAATATTTTGATACAATAAAGTATTTACCTTATTTTGTTTGTCCGTCTGGTGGCTTTATTTCTTCTTCGTTATTATGACGCATTTTGGGACATATGCCCCATCCTCAGGTATTGTCACTCAGCAGAGGTCGTCATTTAAGTAAAAATATCAACACATAAAACATATAACATAACTTACACATAATCAACAATAAAAACGTTTAAACTTTGAAGCACGTACAAGTCGAGATGCGCATCCCGGACTACAATGGTCGACTGCCAAGTCTATGTTACTGCTCGCCGTGGACTTTGTCTGTATTTGTATAGCCGTATCGTATAGCGAATTTGACTGAAACTGTAACTGTTCATTTAGGAGGATTTCTTTTGCGTTTGTGTCCTTAAATGCCTTATATATTTTAAATTCCTCGACAGCACTCATGTATCTCCCTTTCCTGCATATGTGTAGGGATTGAAAATTACTTGCAAAGTCTGTACAACTATGATTATTGTCAACTAGATGACGTGCATAATTTGATGTTATTCTGCTAGGATCTTTTTTGGGCAGGTGTTCTCTAAAGCGTTTTTAAACGCTCTACCCATTTGTCCAATGTAGAAACAACAACAGTCGCTGCACACAACCTTATAAACACCTGTCCTGTCTTCAACTGCTTTTGGGGGGTTTTGTCGAAGTATCTTACCAACGTTGTTACTGGTCCGGAATCCCATCCTAATGTTTATGTCTCTAAACGCGTTGTATAAAATTTTTGGTAGGGTGTTACCATAGTACGATGTTATGTACCTAGTCCCATTTTCACTACCTTCGCGTATTTCTTTGTTACCTTCCTTCTTTCGATGTTTTTTAATTAGATTGTGTACAATTGAGCTACTGTAACCATTGGCCCTAGCTATATATTTAATTGTGTTAAGTTCTTCATGAAAGGCTTCCTTTTCCATTGGTATGGACAGTAGTCTATGCACGAAACTGTTATATGCCGCCATCTTTTGGGAGAAAGGGTGATGTGATTCAGCGTTTATTGTGATATCTGTGGTAGGTGGCTTCCGGTATATCTGGTATCGGAAGTTGCTATTTACTCTTGTGACTGTCAAGTCGAGAAAGTTAAGCTTGCCGTCTACCTCCGTTTCAAGGGTGAACTGTATGTTCTTATTAACGTTATTCATGTATTTTTTCATATTTTCTATCTGCCGCAATGTACCGTTAAAAATTATAAAGGTGTCATCAACATATCGTGTATATGATACTAATCTGTTGGAGAATTTATTTTTGTTACTGAGCAGATATGTGTTCTCATAATAATTTAGGTATATATCAGCCAGCAGGCTAGATAAGGGGGACCCCATGGCTAGACCTGTTTTCTGGATATAATAATTATTATTGAATGTAAAATAATTCTGGTTTAATATAATTTCTAACAGTCCGATTATTTCGTTAATTTCTTCCTGGTTACATATTCTGGTATTAATAAGATTTGTTTTAAGGATAGCAAGTGTTTCCTTTACAGGGACATTTGTGTATAAGTCAACAATGTCAAAAGAGGCTATTTTGTGTTTGGGTTGTATTGTAATGTTTTTCATTTTATTAACAAATTCAACGTTATTCTTTATACTGTGATTATTCTCTATTCTCACACTGCTTTTTATTTTAGTCGTAAGTTTTTTACATACACCGTAACTCGGTGCAGTGGTAAAGTTTATGAGAGGCCTGATTGGTACACTGGGTTTGTGTATTTTCGGTAGGCCAATAAATCGAGGCGCCTCCGCGTTAACGGGTTTCAACGAACGCCGAGTAGAGACGTCAAACAGGTGTGTACACTGGTTGATTTTGTTATTTAAAACTTTGACAAAGTCTGCGGTTGGGTCAATTTGTACCATTGTGATATTATTGTTTTTTATGAAGTCATTAACTTTTAACGTGTACTCATCTTTGTATATTATGACAATGGTATTACCTTTATCTGCTTTCGTAACCAGGGCATTATTATTATTCAATTTAGTTTTTAATTGTTTGAGAATTTTACTTTCTTTCACGTACTTCTGATTTATTTTAAAGACACTATTATTATTTGTTACTTTGTTCCCCAAGAGTTTATTTAATTTATTATTAATTATAGCACGAGTTTCATTTTGTAGTGCCTGGCTTGGTATTGTTTTTATCGCAGCTTCCGCATTAATGATTTTGCGAGTTAAGTGGTCTTTATTGACATAAGGTATATTATAGTTCAACCCTTTGTTAAGAATATCTATTTCGTCAGAGGTAAACTGTATAGGTTTCAAGTTAGAGACTCGTGCGTAGAACTTGTGTTTACATATGATGGTGTCCTCTTTTATCTGTTCGTGTTTAAGAGTTCGAAGTTTTATTACTTGTTTCTGATAAACATGTTTCAGTATGTCGTGCGCGTATTTGTTGATGGTTTGTAATACGTTATCTAGTACAGCTACATGTACGCTATCGAGCAGCTGTAAATGAGTCCTATATAGCTCTCTATTTAAGACTGTTTTCTTTTTATACAAATACTTTAGTTCTTCTCTCATCCACATTATTCCGGCATATCCTTTTATTTTCATACTAAACTCCGATTTTTTATTTATCTTTATGGAGGCATATTTCGGTATTATATTATATTTAATGCATGCATAGACGTAAACATTAGGATGGGGTTCCGGACCAGTAACAACGTTGGTAAGATACTTTGACAAAACCCCCCAAAAGCAGTTGAAGACAGGACAGGTGTTTATAAGGTTGTGTGCAGCGACTGTTGTTGTTTCTACATTGGACAAACGGGTAGAGCGTTTAAAAAAACGCTGTAGAGAACACCTGCCCAAAAAAGATCCTAGCAGAATAACATCAAATTATGCACGTCATCTAGTTGACAATAATCATAGATGTACAGACTTTGCAAGTAATTTTCAATCCCTACACATATGCAGGAAAGGGAGATACATGAGTGCTGTCGAGGAATTTGAAATATATAAGGCATTTAAGGACACAAACACAAAAGAAATCCTCCTAAATGAACAGTTACAGTTTCAGTCAAATTCGCTATACAATACGGCTATACAAATACAGACAAAGTCCACAGTGCGCGGCGAGCAGTAACATAGACTCGGCAGTCGACCGTTGTAGTCTGGGATGCACATCTCGACTTGTACGTGCTCCAAAGTTTAAACGCTTTTATTGTTGATTATGTGTAAGTTATGTTATATGTTTTATGTGTTGATATTTTTACTTAAATGACTACCTCTGCTGAGTGACAATACCTGAGGATGGGGCATATGTCCCGAAACGCGTCGTAATAACGAAGAAGAAATAAAGCCACCAGACGGACAAACAAAATAAGGTAAATACTTTATTCTATCAATATATAAATAAGTGGCTTGGACACCGATAAACATGAATATAAAGACTGAATATTATGTCTTCAACTGTATACACAAGAGCTGGTTTCTGTTATAAATAGTTCTCCTTGATAGTACTACATCTGACAATTGCTGCATACCTTCATGAAACAATTATATCATACCTTCATGATATACCGGAAGCCACCTACCACAGATATCACAATAAACGCTGAATCACATCACCCTTTCTCCCAAAAGATGGCGGCATATAACAGTTTCGTGCATAGACTACTGTCCATACCAATGGAAAAGGAAGACTTTCATGAAGAACTTAACACAATTAAATATATAGCTAGGGCCAATGGTTACAGTAGCTCAATTGTACACAATCTAATTAAAAAACATCGAAAGAAGGAAGGTAACAAAGAAATACGTGAAGGTAGTGAAAATGGGACTAGGTACATAACATCGTACTATGGTAATACCCTACCAAAAATTTTATACAACGCGTTTAGAGACGTAAACATTAGGATGGGATTCCGGACCAGTAACAACGTTGGTAAGATACTTCAACAAAACCCCCCAAAAGCAGTTGAAGACAGGACAGGTGTTTATAAGGTTGTGTGCAGCGACTGTTGTTGTTTCTACATTGGACAGATGGGTAGAGCGTTTAACAACGCTTTAGAGAACACCTGCCCAAAAAAGATCCTAGCAGAATAACATCAAATTATGCACGTCATCTAGTTGACAATAATCATAGTTGTACAGACTTTGCAAGCAATTTTCAATCCCTACACATATGCAGGAAAGGGAGATACATGAGTGCTGTCGAGGAATTTGAAATATATAAGGCATTTAAGGACACAAACACAAAAGAAATCCTCCTAAATGAACAGTTACAGTTTCAGTCAAATTCGCTATACAATACGGCTATACAAATACAGACAAAGTCCACAGTGCGCGGCGAGCAGTAACATAGACTCGGCAGTAGACCGTTGTAGTCTGGGATGCACATCTCGACTTGTACGTGCTCAAAAGTTTAAACGTTTTTATTGTTGATTATGTGTAAGTTATGTTATATGTTTTATGTGTTGATATTTTTACTTAAATGACTACCTCTGCTGAGTGACAATACCTGAGGATGGGGCTTATGTCCCGAAACGCGTCGTAATAACGAAGAAGAAATAAAGCCACCAGACGGACAAACAAAATAAGGTAAATACTTTATTCTATCAATATATAAATAAGTGGCTTGGACACCGATAAACATGAATATAAAGACTGAATATTATGTCTTCAACTGTATACACAAGAGCTGGTTTCTGTTATAAATAGTTCTCCTTGATAGTACTACATCTGACAATTGCTGCATACCTTCATGAAACAATTTTGTTAGTCATCTGTACGAAAACTTTTACACATGACAATTGTAGGAAGCAATTCGAACTAACCAATTACCCGGCCATGAATTGATCACAAGACATATCTGGAAGTTATCGAGGATTAATTATTTTCAGGACAAAAATCTCGTAACAAATAGAATTTTCGTAAGAATGTATACAACTATTTCTTCAGGTTACAAATAAAACTTTTCCATGAGAGATTATTGTCTATTATGAAGCCAAGCTATTTCATTTGTTTAGTTTGTCAGTCACCAAGCACCTATACATGCTTGACATGTTTGACATGATGATTCATAAAAAACAATATCAAAATTCAACCTAGACTCTCAAAAAGAAAATCATATATTTTTTACTTAAAACCATACTGTATTTTACTAAATCAGTACTTTATCTAAATCGACAATCATTTAACCGGGAAATAAAAAATTACATACAGTAGTTATTTATTTTTAATTTACTGTTTTAATAAACAACGTGCCATGGCTGACACCTCTCTGAAGAGTGCTCGGCGGGGAAAGTTGTGACAGGACTACTTGCCCAAACTTACTGTCTAGTGTAAACGGAGTTTCATACATCTGTCGGAATAAATTACGACATTAGCTCATGCAAGCACGTAGTGAACACTTGCACAATCTCTCGCAGTAAAAATGGCGTCTTAGTGCAAACACCTACTGGACACTGCTTGCGTATTTCCTGTCAAAATTTTCTCGCAGTGTAAACGTAGCTTAACAGTCGTATATTCATTCACTATCCTCTCCCCCTCCTCAGGCGTCTCGATAGTAACGCTAATGCACGTACTACTCGTTATTTTTACTCTATCTCTCTGCCTTCTTGCCCCCCCCCCCTCTCTCTCTCTCTCTCTCCCACCGTCATACTCTAATAGAAATTAAATTTTAAATGACAATCAAATTTTAAATATTTTTACGCTGTCACTAACCCCTCTCACGTACTCTTTCTCTCTTTCCTTCCCTGTTGCTCGCTCACGCTCACTCTTTCCCACACCATGTGCCCTTTTGTTTTACCTCTCTCTAACCCTTCGACAGAAAGATATAACTTTTTAATATAAGTGTTATTCTCTCTCTCACACAACACACACATACACACACACTTTCTCTTTCTTCACAGAAAAATTAAACTGTTGTGAAGAATCAAATTTTTAACGTTTTCGCCCCGATCTCTCTCCTCTCCCTCTACCACTTTTTCTTTTGATTCAAGATATGCCCTATTGTAAAGCACACATCAAACGGTTTATAAAGAGAATAAAATCAAAAGTGGGGAAGGTAAGAGAAAGTAAAATGAGGTAAGTGGGAAAATGAACTGATAAGTGAACATAAGGATATGAGAGAAACAAAGCAAATAATTAAAAAAGGACATAATCTTTGACCCACTTAGCACAGTCTGAATCAGGCTTGGATTGCGTTTGTTATTTAACCCTGTGCGTTTATGCTATGACAGTGTTGCCATATACACGGATTCCACAATGATTACAAACTAAATGAAAAAAAGGCGCGCAGAATGTATACAGACGATGGTAGTATTACGTGGTGGACAAACCATGAACTACATATTGAATATCAATTTTCAAAAGTCTGTCAATTTGGCACCCGCAGGTAAAAACTAAAAAACTCGTGGTGCCAAAATAATGAGTTGAAAGTTAAAAAAATTAAGATTTCTCATTAGCGATGTGGCCATAAAGGGTGTTTGTGGAACTTACAAACTTTTATTCTACAGAACAAATTTTCTATAAGGGATTACATTTTGGCGTCCTATATATGGACGTCAAAATATAACACGTTACAATGATGATAAAATTTGTTAAGACGGACGCACAAATGTTAGTAAAACACACATATATATATATATATATATATATATAATGCGACAGTACAAATAAGTGATGTACTGAGCATGAAATATAAAAATTTAAATTTACTTAATAAACTGTAAATAATTAATAATATATTAGAAATAAGCATGTTATGGATTGCAAGCTTGACTCAGACAAAAATATGAACAGGTGTTTCGACCTGAATCAACGTGCACACACACACAAATGTAACTGAAAGTGTGTACACCAGTATTTTGCTAGTGTGTGTGAACGCAGGTCTCTGGAGGCAAGTTTGCCACCCCAGTATGAATAATTGCACAATGACTGTTTTTCCGTAATTATTCATAAACTAGACTTAAGAATTAAAATCCAAAAGCACCATAAAATGTAAATAAATTTAATAAATACTGTGTGCGAAAACCACGCGAAAGTGACACGCCGTACAAGTGCAATAGTGAAATAACTGTGTACAAATCAAAAGGGTTAAGTTGCAATGTCCAAAATTACAATGAACATGTGTTGTAAAATTAGTTATAAGATAAGTATAAAAAAAATACTTACAGGACTCTGCAATTCGCAGAAATATAAAAAATAGTGAATTTGACAAAGAGTGGGGGAACTGACGCCAAAGACAGTTTCTAACATGTCGATTTTGTATCACTGAAGGGTGTCGACCAAGACATGGGTATAAATAGGACACGCAAGCTTCAGTGGTTCTCTTTCTTGAATCATCCACGATGCAGCGGGAGCTTATGCCCGTCAGCACGGCATATTTATTAATATTTTTATAAACAGTTTAAATTGCCAGTTATGTACAAATATGTAACCAAGCTATAAGACAAACATTGTAATTAATAACAGCATTACTGAAGAAATTCCATAGCGATACGACGCTGGACAATAGAAGAAGTTCCATAGCGATACGACGCTGGACAAGAGAAGAAGTTCCATAGCGATACGACGCTGGACTAGAGAAGAAGTTCCATAGCGATACGACGCTGGACAAGAGAAGCAGTTCCATAGCGATACGACGCTGGACAAGAGGAGAGGACGAGAGAGAGAGACAGCCGACGCTGGACAAGAGGAGAAGAGAGACAGCCGACGCTGGAGGCGAGACGAAGACGAACACCGATGGAACAAAAAATGATCGAGTATGATTGACGACAATAAGGTGATAGACAACTTATTCATATCTTAATCATACACAGTATACAAAGACAGTTAAAGACATTAATATTTTATTTAAAAATAAGAGTAATATTTCTTGTATAGTAGAGTTAAAAATCATAGATGTTTTAGAAATACGATTAACGTAACAAGAGCTCAAATTAATATGATATAAAATGATTACAAAGAATATAAATAAAAACAATTAGTATTTGAGAAAACAGTACTGAGCAGTAATAACTATTAATCTTTTGAGTACGTACCATATATAGAAAAAAAGATTTAAAAATTGATTTTGAAACATATTAATAGACTGAGTAGTCTAAAAATGAGATTTTTCTTTTATATACTATTTAGTAGCATAGAATGTTTAGTTAGTAAGGATGTATATATCTTAAGCCTTACGGCATTATAACAAATAATAACTAATGTTTTTTAAATCGAAGTCAGTGCCATGTGCACATATTTTTTTTGTATAGTATCAAATAAATTTTAATTACTGTTTCAAGTTCCGTAGAGTTCTTATTGCAGATACACCTGACCCCCTATTTAAATGTTATATGTTTAAAGAATTTGTCAATCTTGAACGTGAGACCATTCACACCTATTTATGTATATGTAACGTTGTTTAAATTTGGTGCTCCAAGATCGAGGCACTCCACAAATTTAAATTAAATTAAATTTGCCAAATTGTCACGTTGCAAAAATAGGCTCCCAAAGAACGTGGGGCTATACAAATTAAAATACATTTAAATTTGTTTAAATTCATAAATAAATGAAATAACGTTGCATTAATGGCGCCCAACGTGGGGCCCAACATGCCTAAATTTATGTATAAAAATTTGTGACATAAATTGTAGATCATGAATGTATGACCCGATACCCATCATTTGACTATTAAAATTTTTTTATGTAGCTAAATGGTTGCTCTAAAATATATAAAGAGTGTTAAATGAAAAATGTATAATATGTAATTATTATTTGTAGTAAACAGTAACTGAATGTAATGTTAATTGTTGTGTAATCACACAGCTGGCGCCCACCACAAATAATATTGTTGTCTATGTAACAGGTGTAACTGTAATGAGTATTAATAATAATTATTAATAAAAATACAGAAATAAATAAATAAGTAGAGAACGGTTATCAATAATAATTTTTAAAGAATTACTATTAAATAAATATTTTAATAATAATACTTCGACATGGCAGTATCAGGAAATATTAGTATGGAGCCAATCATTAAGGTGATGGGAAACCTTATGGACGAATATGGAATAAGACAAAATGTATGTGCTAGATTAGATAGACAAATAGAAGAATTTAAAACTGATAAGTCACTATTAGGTGAAAAGGTAAAAGAATATAATACAATACTAAAAGTAGAACAAGATATCGTAATTAATACTGCGCACTTAGTACCTACGGATATCGACAATAATACGCGTATAAAAACACGCAAAAGTAATGGTAAGATAGCACTTGATAAACAAGATATTAAAATCAAGAAAGAACTTGAAGGAATGTTAATATTTAATAATTATAATTCTAGTGAAATACTTAACACTAGGGAAGAATATAACGTAGGATATCGACAGGCATACCTTATTAATAGCGATATTCCAAGTGTGAGGCACACACACAATAGTAAATCACACAAGATGACACATTTGAAACACATAAAACACCACACTTACGGAGATAAATATCACTGTAGGCCTAACAAGAAACGTAGTAAGTTATCTAGACGAAACACTACGCAAAATTGTGGTAAATATGATGTTAGATATACGCACAATAATTATAATAACGATAATTATAACTGTAAGTATGAAAACTACAGAGGTTATCATAAACGACGAATGAAAAAACCGTCGACAGCTATTCACGTCAGTTCACTCAACCAAACTAGGGACGAGAGAAGTGAGAAAGAGCGAAGCATTTGTAACGAGAGAAAGAGGGTAGATTTTGTGTGGCCGAGAGGCAAAATGAAAATATTGCTCTATGAACAGGTGACTTATACGATCAAAACAAACGTCGCAGCTATGCAACGGAAAGGTAACGAGAGGATAATACAATGGAACGCAGACGTCGTTTATACGAGGGTGAGAACAATAGTAAATGCGGCGACTACGCTACAAAGGAACAATAGACGTCCGGTAGACTATGGACAATCAATTGTTATAATGAGGGGTGTCAGTTCAAACGACACTCCGAACCGAACTTAAATAATTATTTTTTAAATGAGAAAATAATATAACTATTAATTATTAATAATAAGAAATAATATGTGTAATAATATAAGAGAGTATAATTAAGAAATGTTATAAGGAATATTATTTGAAAGGGTTAATTAAGAAATGTATTATTGAAGGTAAGGAATGCTATTGTAGAGAAATATTTAAGAAAGTAAGGAATGTTATTGATATGTTATAAATATGAAGAAATGATTAAGATGGGCAATAATTGCCATAATTATTAGAACGGCTGATCAAGCGAACACTTATCGAAGATACAAGGACACAGAAGAAAGCGAGAGTGAAAAGTCATAAGGGCAGAGACTACTTAGGATTAAGGACTTCGAGAAAAATATCGTTGTTTTCCAAGACAGTTCCTCTGTAACCGATCATGCGACGCACTACGAGCTAAAAGAGTATTCTGTTACGGAAGTGTATTTCAAGAAAGTTGTAGCGATCAGAAAGGTAATGTTAAAGAAAGGTAATAAAAGGTAATGAATGTTAATGTAGTGTATAAGTAATGTATTAGATAAAGTAATGTCATGTTAAGAAAAGAGCTAAGGAAGATTAGAAGCGAAGGTAAGAATGTATGAATAAGTTAATGTAAAATTAAGGACCGAATTTACACACATATGTAGGAATGCAGAGTATACAGAAGGAAAACAAAGGAGAGCTAATTGCAGTGGATTTTCTGGGACCATTACCACGATCAAGTCGAGGTGTGAAGCACATATTGGTATGTATCGATGTGTTTTCCAAGGCAGTCCGACTGTACCCAATTATGCGACCCACAACCAAAGTTGTTCTAAAGATACTACTGCAAAAATATATTCCGTTATATGGAAAAATGAAGAAGATACTCAGTGTTCAAGGTGTGCAATTCCAAAGTGAAAAATGGGAGATGACGTTAAGGGAAAATGGAATACAACCAGTACTCACATCCATAAGACATCCTCAAGGAAACCTTGCTGAGAGAGTTAACAAAGAATTAGGTAAATATTTACGAATATATTGCCATAATCAACACAATAAATGGGCAGAATATTTACCATTTATTGAAAAAGCCATTAACGAAAATTATAGTGAAGCAACAGGATACACTCCAATGGAATTAGAAGAAGATAAGAAGCCAACCAGATTTTGGACTAAATATCTAAACAAACCTAATAACCAAAATGTACCTGTACCAATAAGTGTGAAAATTGAATACGCAAAGCAACGAATAAGAGAGAGAGGTAACAAGAGAATAGAGAGATTTAATCTAACTCACAAGTTACAACAATTCAACGTGGGAGAAAGTATACTACTCAAAGCAAATCCAGTGGGAAAAAGGAGTGATAATACGGCGAAGAAATTCTTCAGACTTTATAATGGACCCGTATACGTTAAGACAGCGAGTGGGACAGAACACTTTCATTGTATATGATGAGATACAGAAGAAAGAAATTGGTAAATTCCATGCAACGTGATTTAAGAAGTTCTACACATAAATCAGAGGTCATTGAAACCAGTCAAATCAGCTGTTTGTAAAGCCACCCTAATTCAAGGTCGCGAGCAGTGAGCGTACAAAAGAGGGGAGGTAAGACATTTGTATACACTGTCGTCGATTTTGTATCACTGAAGGGTGTCGACCAAGACATGGGTATAAATAGGACACGCAAGCTTCAGTGGTTCTCTTTCTTGAATCATCCACGATGCAGCGGGAGCTTATGCCCGTCAGCACGGCATATTTATTTTATATTTTTATAAACAGTTTAAATTGCCAGTTATGTACAAATACGTAACCAAGCTATAAGACAAACATGGTAATTAATAACAGCATTACTGAAGAAATTCCATAGCGATACGACGCTGGACAATAGAAGAAGTTCCATAGCGATACGACGCTGGACAAGAGAAGAAGTTCCATAGCGATACGACGCTGGACTAGAGAAGCAGTTCCATAGCGATACGACACTGGACAAGAGGAGAGGACGAGAGAGTGAGAGACAGCCGACGCTGGACAAGAGGAGAAGAGAGACAGCCGACGCTGGAGGCGAGACTAAGACGAACACCGATGGAACAAAAAATGATCGAGTATGATTGACGACAATAAGGTGATAGACAACTTATTCATATCTTAATCATACACAGTATACAAAGACAGTTAAGGACATTAATATTTTATTTAAAAATAAGAGTAATATTTCTTGTATAGTAGAGTTAAAAATCATAGATGTTTTAGAAATACGATTAACGTAACAAGAGCTCAAATTAATATGATATAAAATGATTACAAAGAATATAAGTAAAAACAATTAGTATTTGAGAAAACAGTACTGAGAAGTAATAACTATTAATCTTTTGAGTACGTACCATATATAGAAAAAAAGATTTAAAAATTGATTTTGAAACATATTAATAGACTGAGTAGTCTAAAAATGAGATTTTTCTTTTATATACTATTTAGTAGCATAGAATGTTTAGTTAGTAAGGATGTATATATCTTAAGCCTTACGGCATTATAACAAATAATAACTAATGTTTTTTAAATCGAAGTCAGTGCCATGTGCACATATTTTTTTTGTATAGTATCAAATAAATTTTAATTACTGTTTCAAGTTCCGTAGAGTTCTTATTGCAGATACACCTGACCCCCTATTTAAATGTTATATGTTTAAAGAATTTGTCAATCTTGAACGTGAGACCATTCACACCTATTTATGTATATGTAACGTTGTTTAAATTTGGTGCTCCAAGATCGAGGCACTCCACAAATTTAAATTAAATTAAATTTGCCAAATTGTCACGTTGCAAAAATAGGCTCCCAAAGAACGTGGGTCTATACAAATTAAAATACATTTAAATTTGTTTAAATTCATAAATAAATGAAATAACGTTGCAATATATATATATATATAGGCCTACATGTAAAGGTATATAATACATTATAATAATATATATCAAGAAATACATCTTGAGGTAAAATCATATAAATATTATATATATATATATTACTATAATACCTATAACTAATTTACCTCAAGATATATATTTTTTTTTTCCTTCAGGAACATGTTTCGGGAGATCCTGTTCTCCCATCTTCAGCCTTCGCCATCTTGCTTCTGGTGCAGTATTTGTGTGTTGGCTTCTGGATGTTATTAAGGTGGTTTGTTGGTCTTTGGTCCTTCAATGTTGCATTATTGTGTGTGGTTGTGGTATCTGTTTTTGTATTTTGTGTATTTTCGATGTTGAGTGGTTTGAATATTGTGTCATTGTATTGATTTGTATTTGTTCTGGTATTAATTTGTTTTGTGTTTTATGTTTGTAAATCTGTAAATTTTCCCAAATGTTCATTATGGTGCCTTTGTGTGGTATATGTTTTATTAGTGTTACATTGGTTATGTCTGGGAATTCATGTCCTGTGTTTATTGCATGTGTGGCTAAATTGGATTTATATATATTTGGTTTTTTGTATGCATTTAGGTATTCAAAATAATATTTTTTCACAAAAATACACAAAATACAAAAACAGATACCACAACCACACACAATAATGCAACATTGAAGGACCAAAGACCAACAAACCACCTTAATAACATCCAGAAGCCAACACACAAATACTGCACCTGAAGCAAGATGGCGAAGGCTGAAGATGGGAGAACAGGATCTCCCGAAACATGTTCCTGAAGGAAAAAAAAAATATATATCTTGAGGTAAATTAGTTATAGGTATTATAGTATTATATACATCAAGAAACGGACTGAAGCAGAAAGTGATGTAGCGGGTCATTTTTGGGTATTTTTTTATTTTAACAGTTAGGGGCATATGTATTTTTATGTATTTCATTTTGGGCGGACTTTTCATAAAATCATTGTGCAACCGAATTCATTTCATTTATAATGGACCACGTGTTAACAGAACGGTGTTGAGCAAGATTGGTTGAGACAAAGGCGATACGCAATTTCCATTGTGCAACGCAACGAGCAAAGAATTCACCTCCACAAATTTCCAAGAACTATGCGAGAGTGTGGCAGTGCACACACGGCACTACGCGCGCATGGGCGCATACCCAAGCGAGATTGGAAAACTCAAGATGGCCTGAGCAGATTTAATTCAGCAACGTGCGTTTGGGCGGTAGGAAATCATGGCCCTTTTGTGACATTAGCCAGTGCCTAGTTGAATTCGTCTGCTATCGTCACTCCAACAACTACAGGCATGGCATAGGACGAAACTGTGACGACTAACTGTAAGGCATTGATGTCCGTCGTCTCAACAAAAAAATCATCAAGGAGTGGGGAACTGAGAGACGCTGGCAGTCCTTTGCCGACTTTCGACGGCGCAGGCAGTCCGTTAAACGGGGCTCAAACAAATAAAACTTTTCTAAATTAAAATTCAGTGCAGTACATAAAATGAAGTGCGGCTAATCTGATACAACAAGGAACAACAACAACAACAACCCATACAAACTATTTTCGGACACGACTAAATACAAAATGAAAAACTTAAGTGCTCAAGTTATAAACGCGTGCCGGCAGGGAGAGGTTTTTAAAATGTTAAGGGTTTAAATAATATTTTGGTATAAATGTGAGTGTGGCAAAGCTGGGCGGCTTTTGAATATATTTGTGTTTATATTTGCATTTGTGTCTGGTCAAACATAAGGTAAGCTATAGTCTGTAAGGTGCAAAAGTTGCACAACATGTAACAAGAAGATTTAACATTTCAACATTTCTGAGTAATAAAAAAGTCTGATTTCTCTTCCATACAATTGAGAGTTAAATTCTTTCAATGCCTTATTTCGTTATATGTATCGTCAGAGTTCGTCGAACGAAATGGGTTTACCTACACTACGAGATCCGGCCAGATCAAAATCGTAAGGTAAGTGGAAGGGTTAATTTAATTTGAATAAAATAATTTTACCAAAAAATATAAAAGTTACAATTGGTGCCGTGACCAGGATTTAATATAACTGAAGAGGGGTTATTTTAACACCGGCCTACATCTGACGATGCATAGCGAAGTAGGGTTGTGAAAGCAAATTGATGTTGTAATATCAGTTTTGAAAAAAGACTAATCGTTGGTAGTTGTTACGTAAGACAAAATAGATTAAGTAAAAATGTCCGAGAATACAGAAAAAAGTAGTATAATAAATTCAATTATGAGCGAAAGTGGCATTGAGTCGCAATCGCTGGATGAAAGTGGTATGTTGAGGGGGGAGACGGGTGCTGTTACAGAAACAGCTGGCGGCAGTAATGTAATAGTTCATTCCACTCCGATTGCATCTCAACCACAAGCAAGCGAAACGGATGCTGATTCGGGGATCCAGTTGACCCCAGTGTCAGCCAATAAAAATAAACAATCAGAGGAACTAGATATAATGAGTTTCTTACGAAAAATGGACAACAAATTTGACATGCAGAATAATGAATTAAACAAGCGTCTTGATAGAATTGACGAAAAATTTGAGAGTCGTTTTAATACTAATGACGAGAAATTTGAGATTTTAAGTAACGAATTCAAAGAACAGAAAATAAAATGCGAACAGCAGAATATTAAAAACGATATTATTTTTAATGAAATTAAAGAACAGAATATTCAGTTTCAGCAGAATATTAATATGCAATTTGATAATTTGAGCAGTGTATTAGACAAACATATTGATGAACGTTGTGAAAGTATGAAACTACACCTGTCAGAGTCATTAACTGAGCAATTAGAGTGCCGTGTTTCTGATATTACCAATAATATAACTAATAAAGTAGAGAAACAGATCACGGAACAATATAGTGTCATAAATACAATTGTCGAGAATCAAATAAGTGAGTGTAAAACCAATACTGAATGTAAGGTTGGTTATGCTATGAGCCAGATCAAAATCGTAAGGTAAGTGGAAGGGTTAATTTAATTTGAATAAAATAATTTTACCAAAAAATATAAAAGTTACAATTGGTGCCGTGACCAGGATACAAAACAATAAAAGACAGTATAAATATTTTGTTTTAATGGTTCTGACATGGCAAATCTGGACAAATGAAGTGCGGAAAAACTGAACAATAAATAAGAGTTTGTAAATAAAATATAGTGAATTTATAGGTGTGCATGTAAGATGATTGTTGTGATAATAATATTGAAATATTTGCAAATAACTAAATATCAGAATGAAGTTTGAAAACAGTAAGTGACTAATGGTGATTGTTTCGATAACTATATAATTTATATTGTCAGTCATTAATTAATTTAAACTAATTTGATATATTTTAAATATTTTAATTGATTACGTAAATGTTGTATAATTAAATTTTGTGTAAATTCAATTTGTTTTACGAGATGGAAATTTGGTAATGAATGATAAATTATTTAAGTTAAATTAATAAATTTTGTGAAATGTTTCAGAGATGGTAGTGATTATGTTTTGTGGGTATATCGTGTTAAATGGAGTGTAAGTATGAAAATTTTATGATCATGTATAATAAAAAATGTTTACAGGTGTGATTGAGGTGTTAATGCAATAGTGAAATTTTAATGCAATCATTGTGTTGAATAAATATGATAATTAAAAAATTTTTTATAATAAATGAAAAATGATATATAATGATTATTAATAATAAATTTTGAAAATTTCAAGAAAGTTAAACGGTAAAAGGTTATGAATGGGTTAGACGATTATTGATGCAAATATTATATGATAATGTATACAAAAATTTTAATTAGTTTTCAATTGTAATTAGATTAAGTGGCTATTGTGGGGGTTGCCTGTGCTCTCACAAGTAGCGAAAAGGGTTGGGGGTAGCAGTGAGTGTTACCTCCATCGGAGGCCAAACTGGCGATAAATGTGCGGCACACCTTATACGTGTAAATAAAAAATTTTTTACACACCATATTAAATGACCGTGTCGCACATAATAGTATTGATGTGGAACAGGCCGTGAAATGAAAGTTCAGATTTCCTCGACTTTTCGGGCGGTTACTGCCTTACCAGCACTAACCGTGGTTTTGGCTAGCGGCCAGCTATGGTCATACCAAGTCCCTTGACCATAGCTGACTTGAAATTGGTATATATTTGAAATTTAATGGGGGGACAATTAGAGGAAATCTCCGGAACTAGGGAACAGCGGCTGCCACTCTGTTCGAGGAGGAACAGCAAGACCGGTGGCAGATCCGTTTTTAAGGGTGCATGATTTTATAACCGGAACATTATGATGTTCATTAACTTTAAAACTTAACAGCGGAAGCAGAGACACGGAGAGGTAAACCCTGCTCCAAAATATACAGTCTCTGTGGAAGCGCAAGGGCGAGACAGTCCTCCATAACCTGAAATAGTGTGTGTGGCTGGGAGGTGACGCAAAGGAGTCACGAATTTAAAATTTTATGACATAAAGTTTTGCTTATTCAAGGTTTAATCCAATCAAAAATGCTTGTGCTCTGTCCACATAATTATATGCTCAGACTCGTAAATTAAGGTGTTCATGCTATAATTTTAAGTGTATTATTTTATTGTTGTCTATTAGATAAGAATATGTAATTTTATTATGTGTGTATTTTTTTTTAAGCCATAAGTAAATCGTCTGGCAGGACAACATAAATAACCAGAATCAGAGAAATTGGAAACAATGAGGTGAGAAGTGAGAATAAATAAAAATAAATAGGTATATTCCATGTAAATTGTTCAATTTTAAGATGTGTTTTTATTATGTTAGGATATCAGCTGATCAGCAATAACGTCACTGGTATATTGGTTTGTAAATGTTACAAGTAATTAATGTTTAATGTACTACAGATATTTTGAAGTAAAGATAAAAAGAATATGAGAAATAAAATAACAATTTATGCAAGATAACAAAAGATAGTTTCTGGGTGATAAATATTTAGTGGGACATGTAGATCTGTCCCAATTGAATTCCAAGTGAAGTGAAATAATGAATATGATGTAATGCTGTTTTTGAGTTAATGTATGTTATAGAATTTGGTGAAATATTGATGTTGACACGGTAGTTGTGGAGAATTTATGTAGAGTTTTGAATGATATATATTTATGTTTATGATTAATGAGGGTATTTTGTGTATTTGAAGTAATGTAATGAGATTGAGATTTTTTGGGGATGGCAATTTTGTATTAGAGGGTAGTGTAATGTAGGAGTCCGCAACAAGGGTTGGGACGGGATAGGGATAGATTTTAGTGGGGAGGGGCCGCCTTAGGTAGAACCAGGGGCCAAATAAGGGAATTGAGTTTTTGAGTAGGGGAAACACGTATCCTATATACAAAGGGTTAGAGAGTATTTTATATGTAGAGAAGGCGGCGAATTGTGTTAAATGGTAAGTTGGGGTTTAGAATGTCCTGATTAGTAGATATTTTTGATAGAGTTGGGTGTCATGAGAATGGAAGTTGATTAATATTAGAGTCAGAGGGAGAAAGTTTATATATGTATACAGATCTAATACAGAAAAACGAGAATAAATAATTTATATCACCCACAGTAAAGTATAGCGAGATTGTTAAATGAAGAGTAGGATGGTTAAGCAAAAAGAGTGATTTATTTATATTTATAAAATTTTTATTTTTTTTGCCAGTGACAAAATTTTGATAGAATTGAGAATAATGTAAAGTCCAGAATTGTTTACATAATTTAAATGTCAACTTGATTATTATATTGATATTTTGTTTGTTTTAAAGATATTTTGTTAGTATGTTTGTATTTCAAAGTTAGGATATTACAGATGGTCAATGTGTTTTCAGAAATCATATATAACATATGTAGGTCAAGGATTTTGGGCTTGACCTAGTTATGATCAGCTGATGAGTTCATACACCTACTAAGCTTGTGTATAGTAGGAAGCCAATTGTAATTTGTTTGTTTAATTAATTCAAACCAATATTTGAATAGTTTTAATAAATATTTAATAAATAAATTTAATAAAATTTTTAATGAATAAATTTAAATTTTTTTTGAATTTTAAAATTTTTGAAAATTTTAATTTTTTATTGAAAAAAAAAAAAAAGAAAACTTGATTTTTCGCCTGCCAGCGAATGACTATTTCAGATAAGGATTTTATTATATGTGCATTAACCATGTTTATTTTATTGTATTGGTAGAATATAAGTGATTCTCCTGTTAGAATAAGGATGTGTTTATATTATTAGAAATGTTTAAGCTAAGTCATTTGTAATAAAAATTAGAAAAAGGAGGAAGAGAATTTTTTGATAAAAGATTTTTTTTTTTTGAATTGTGAATTTTTTAAATTTTTGATAAATTTTAAAAGAAAGTTTTATTCTTATGTGTTATGGTAATATGTAATGTTAGAGTGTGTGAGCCCAGTATTTGCTAAAGGCAGCCCAGCTTGCAAAAAGGGGAACATATCGGTGGAGGAGCTGGAATAATTTTAGCCAGGGATGGAGGATTTTCGGGGGTAGCATGCTAGAAGGCGAGGTGCGCCGTGGTGCGAGTCTGATCGATTTCTCGGTGTTGGGATCTCTTACGGAGAAGTCCAGTGATCTCGTTCAGATGAGTCCATGGTAGCTGAGCCAGGGGGGTCGTGTACCCAGGAGATTAAGAACAAGGGGGTTGTTGGCACCAGTTCCTCACCGGTCCTCTTCGGGGTTATCGATGAGATTTCTTCTGTTGCGAACAGCAGAATTCTCATCGAAGGGGTATTGTAGCGGGTCATTTTTGGGTATTTTTTTATTTTAACAGTTAGGGGCATATGTATTTTTATGTATTTCATTTTGGGCGGACTTTTCATAAAATCATTGTGCAACCGAATTCATTTCATTTATAATGGACCACGTGTTAACAGAACGGTGTTGAGCAAGATTGGTTGAGACAAAGGCGATACGCAATTTCCATTGTGCAACGCAACGAGCAAAGAATTCACCTCCACAAATTTCCAAGAACTATGCGAGAGTGTGGCAGTGCACACACGGCACTACGCGCGCATGGGCGCATACCCAAGCGAGATTGGAAAACTCAAGATGGCCTGAGCAGATTTAATTCAGCAACGTGCGTTTGGGCGGTAGGAAATCATGGCCCTTTTGTGACATTAGCCAGTGCCTAGTTGAATTCGTCTGCTATCGTCACTCCAACAACTACAGGCATGGCATAGGACGAAACTGTGACGACTAACTGTAAGGCATTGATGTCCGTCGTCTCAACAAAAAAATCATCAAGGAGTGGGGAACTGAGAGACGCTGGCAGTCCTTTGCCGACTTTCGACGGCGCAGGCAGTCCGTTAAACGGGGCTCAAACAAATAAAACTTTTCTAAATTAAAATTCAGTGCAGTACATAAAATGAAGTGCGGCTAATCTGATACAACAAGGAACAACAACAACAACAACCCATACAAACTATTTTCGGACACGACTAAATACAAAATGAAAAACTTAAGTGCTCAAGTTATAAACGCGTGCCGGCAGGGAGAGGTTTTTAAAATGTTAAGGGTTTAAATAATATTTTGGTATAAATGTGAGTGTGGCAAAGCTGGGCGGCTTTTGAGTATATTTGTGTTTATATTTGCATTTGTGTCTGGTCAAACATAAGGTAAGCTATAGTCTGTAAGGTGCAAAAGTTGCACAACATGTAACAAGAAGATTTAACATTTCAACATTTCTGAGTAATACAAAAGTCTGATTTCTCTTCCATACAATTGAGAGTTAAATTCTTTCAATGCCTTATTTCGTTATATGTATCGTCAGAGTTCGTCGAACGAAATGGGTTTACCTACACTACGAGATCCGGCCAGATCAAAATCGTAAGGTAAGTGGAAGGGTTAATTTAATTTGAATAAAATAATTTTACCAAAAAATATAAAAGTTACAGTGATTGAAATATATATATATATATATATATATATATATATATATATATATAGTGGCAACAGCGATTCATTACATCTGCTTTCCGGTACCAGCGACACGGCGCGTGACACCTGAAGAATACGAGGCAAGCCATCCGGGATCAGCAGCTGCCGAGACATGACCAACTACATATTTGGAGCGAGCCAATCAGCGATCCCGGTTAGTGCATAAAACCCGGGCCAGCAGAAAATTTTACACTTCATCGCCACGCCATCGGACGCACTTCACCCTCACCTCTCTCGGACGACATTGGCGCGGAGTCAGCTGGAAGGAACAGCCAAAGAATAGAACCGGCGTTCTTGCGTCTTCGCCCTCCAGTTCCGCGCCAGTGATAGGACATCGCTGGGCCGGCAACCGACTCTACACCCGATGCTGAAAGAAGAGGAGGACTGCAGTACGCCACGAACAGCGGGCACAGCCGCCGAACATTTCAGTGCGGCACTACCAACATCAGCGTTCTCGCCACCAGGTTCTTTTTAGGGCCACCAAAAACACTAGAGTGTACGATTGGTGCCATTTGTCATGCGGCAAGCCTTTTGTCCAGTGACAAGTGGCGCCCAACGTGGGGCGACGATCATCTTGCGGATGCAAGATCCAGCCATGCCAGCAAGCTACCAGCCGGCACACCAATCAACATGGCGCCCAATAGACGCCTCTACAAGATCCGGAGAAGAGCAGTAGGCTGGCTACCGGAGAGCATTCAAGACCCGGGGGAGTTGTGGCAACAGCGATTCATTACGTCTGCTCTCTGGTACCAGCGACACGGCGCGTGACCCCTGAAGCAGGGCCACCAAAAACACTAGAGTGTACGATTGGCACCATTTGTCATGCGGCAAGCCTTTTGTCCGGTGACAATATATTGCAACAGTACAAATATATAAGCTATTGTGCATTGCACAAAGTAATTTAAATAAGTGATTAGAAGAAATAAATAATGCATTTTGGTAATAATAATAATTCAGCCTGCAATCTGAATTGTAAAAGGAACGCCTAACTTTCATGCTGGAACAGGTGAATAAGGCAGCTGCCCTCTGTATGTGTGTACACACGTAACAAGCGTGTGTGTGTGTGTGTGTGTGTGTGTGTGTGTGTGTGTGTGCGTGTGTGCTACCTGTCCGTTCATGAAAGCGCCACCCTTTCAGGAACGATATAAATTTTTTGCATTTATTTAATTTATAATACTTGTGTGCATAGTAGCAAAAAACTGAATACACCAAAATGTGTATTTAAAGAACATGAATAAGTGTATAAAAAATAGTGCAAAACGAATAAAAAGTGTAAATCATAGGAAGTTAAAAATCAATAGTAATTATGTTAATTAAGATAAAGAAAAATGGTTTGTGCACGATGAACACCTATAAATAACCGACCGAGTGAATATCGGGTAATGTGCAAAAGACTTCGCAATTCGTGAAGACGAGCAAATTAAGTGTGACAAGAAAGCGTATGTTAGGAGTGACGCTCTCGACAATATCAAACCTGCAGAATATTGTCAAGACATGATTTTGGCACCCTGGGTATAAATACAGGGGACACGCTAACATCATTCTCTTTCTCGTTCAATCATCGTAGCAGCCGGAGGCTATGCCCCGCAACTAGAGCTATTTTCTCAATCAACCATAGTCGCAGCCGGAGACTCTACTCGAAAACTAGAACTTCTGTAGCTGATCGACTACCATGGCAGCCAGAAACAATGATCTGCTTAGAAACAACAATGACGGTAGATCAACCACAAGCAGCAGCCAGGGACTTAAAGACTACACATCCGTTCGAGTGAGCAGTTGGAACCGAAGGTCATGACAAGGAACGAGGGTGCAGCAGAGTACGAGGATCCAGTAATCCAGAGTACGAGAATCCAGTGGACGAGGGACTACAAGACTCCAGGACTACCAGACTTCAGGAATCCAGGACGATAAATGAGCATCCCGTATCAAGGACCGAAGAGGACACGCTACAGATGTACCACAAATAATAATAAGGTGACAAATAAACATGCATTTTAAAAACCAAGACGTAATCAAAAGACTTTAAATAACAAAGAAAAAGTAGACAATTCAATTAAAATATGAATCAAGAAATTGTATAGCTGTAAATATGTTTTGGTACAATAAGTAAGGTAATATGTAAGACTGTTTAATGATAATTGTTAGCAGTAACTGTAATTTGAAATCTATAAGTTTTAGTAGTTAAATTTACAATGTCATTAGAGAAATTTATAGAAAGCAATGCATATGCAGAAATAAAGAAGAAAAAAGAGCTTAGATAATTAAAAGATTAGATAATCAATCTAATATAAATGAGCTACCTGAGAGCAATATAAAAAATTTATAACAATGTATTAGAATATAAGATTATATAATATGTAACGCGTGTATCGTGTTTTCGTTCTGTTTTGTCTCGGTTTTAATATGTGTTAAATTATTTAAGTATTTTTGTTGTTATGTTTGTGTTGTTTTTATTATCTGACGGGATGTGCATACATCAACAAATGTATTTTTAACTTATATTCATCGAGGATCTGAAGATGACACTTAATGTGTCGAAACTCGAGTAATCCTGTTTTCGGATTTCAAAAAGCGTGACGGTAGGTAATTAACCTGTTTTATAGTCAATTTTACAGTGTTATGATTATTACGATTACACCCTTCCTTCATACACACACACACATGAATTTAATGTGTCGTCGTGTTACATAAAGATTTGTCGCACATCAATAAAATAAACACATTAAAATTGTCGTAGTGTTTTTTTAATTTCTATTTCTTAATTTTGTAATTTGTTAGTCCTTTATAAACATTCAAAATTCTTTTAGGAATACAGCCTCTATTAAATGATTAGTAAATTTAAATCTTTCACTGACTTCTATTATACTGGATAGAAGTAAGAGAAAGATTTGAATTTACATATACTTTATTTTCCATAAATTTAAAAATCCTTGCAGACTTACAACTTTCTGATTTGTTTCTGGTTTTTGAAATTGTTTCACAAGACATATTTAATGATTTATGAATATTATTACATTAATGTTTCTAAACTGCATTTGATCATATGATATATTTGACTATCATGGAATCTGTGCAGTAACATTCCCAGCCTCCGTAGAGATTTTGAAAAAAAATTGGTGTTATGCGTGAAAGATTAAAAAAAAAAATAATCACACAAATTTAAGTGATAAGGTTTTGTGTTTTGTAATAATATGTAGACCAATTAATTAAATTAACATATTGTAAAATTTGTATTTTATACTGAACACTTTCTCTTCACCATTCATAAACTTAGCTTTATCATATGTTTGGGCTATTAATTGGTTCAAATAATTTTTCAACACAGTTTTCATTTAGTTTAAGAAACACGTAGACAAACCGTATATTGTTGTTTTTTGAAATGAAAACTCCCTATAATTGTGCATATGATATACTGTCAGTGTCATAACAGAAAACATCAACTACCTGTAGTGTATCTATAGTAATGATTACCACATACAGTGTTTCCTTATTTCTGTTGTTACTTGATCCTGATAGACTACTAACATACATTGTGAAAAATAATTTGTATAGTCTCTGATTTCCCTATAGATACTGACTTGTTGTCTACGTGTTTTTACAAAGACAGAGCAAAAGTTATAGTAAAATTTGTTACACAAGCCAGTACCAATTTGAAAGCTTGACCTTGAAACAGTTCCGACAGGCGGGCTAAGGAATACAGGTTGTATGCAGTTAGAACCGAAAACATCCGCTGTCAATAAATGTTAATGCTTCGCTATGCTCTGCTTACATGCTTGATATTGTAATGTGTCAAAATGGGGGCTTTTATTTTTTTATTAAATTTATTTTAATGTCTTTAGTACCATCATTGCAAGTCCCATGTGAAATAATGTTGGATGCAACCAATGAACTGTAATATAACTTTTTGGACTGGGTGTTGTCGGAGAACGCAATACTTGTTTGTGAACTGAATGTTTGTCACGTACGGTGTGCGCATACATGAGCCCGGGCGCAGCATCTACGCACAACAGTCGGAACCGACGCGACAAAAATGGCGAAGGAGAAAGATTTTCTTGCCATGTGCTCTGGAGATGGAGGAAATCAATTAGAGGCTCCACCCACCTAAGCCTCTTATATCGTCACCGCTTAACATTGGTAGCTCATTTGGCACATAGACAGTCTATGCTTCGTATATGACGACGAAAAAATCGCAGCCTGAAGGCAGTGCCTTCCTTTTCATTAACAATGTATAGTGGGGAGTCTTGTGGGCACTCTCTCCGCTCCATCACAACCCCGGCTGGGTGTTTTAGACTCGACTTATAAAATTAAAGCGAGTCTCTTTTTTATAAAAGGTCATAAATTTCGTAAACTATAATTATTTTTTAAACAGTCTTCAAATTATTCTATAACATTATAAAAAAGTGAACTCGAGTGAATAAAACAAGAAACATGTACTAAATTCAGTGAAAGTGCGTGAACACGCGTTGGACCACGTAAGTTTTGGTAACATATTTTTTTTATAAATGGGCAAAAAAGACAGTTAAAATTAGATTCAGGTTGGGGAAAATAAAATGATATAAAAAATGAGATCTCAAGGCAACTTGGTATGTGAGTTGTGTGTGTAGATAGGAAATAAAAGTATTGGTTTTCTTAGAATAATAGTAAATGTGAGATATTTAAAGCTATTATCTTAAAGCTTTTGAGATAGATAAAAATGATGATGATGTAGTAATAAATACAATATATATTATAAATGTCACATTAATAATAAATAAAAATGTGATCTGCTATATTAAATAATTTGTTAAACAAATCATTTCAAACACCTCATTTCATTTGCTGCACTGATCAGTTCGTCGTACGAATGGGGTTAAGTTCAACACTAGAGATCCGGCCAAAACACATAAGAATTTAAGGTAGGTGGAAGTTTAAAAATTTTTTATTATAGCAATGTAAATAAAATAGTTACAATGGTGCGGCGTGACCATAATGTAATATAATCATAAATTGTATTACACCAGCCTATTTTGACAGTGCAGGAAGTGAAATACGGTTGTGAAAGCAAAATTTAATTTATGTAAAATTTACGTAGTTATGGTAAGATTGATGTTATAGTATAATGTTTTGAAAGGAATATTAACCAATTGTAATTATAACATAAGTAAAAATAAGTTATAAATCAGTTAAAAATGTCTGACAACGAAAAAGAAAATAATTTGATAGACTCAGTTATGAATGAGAGTGGCCTTGGGTCAATGAACCCGTCACCGAGTATGAGTGAATTAAGTCGGCCAGTGCCAACAGCTGACTTGAGCAGTCAATCAGTAACTAACGCTGACTTAACCGAATCGATTATAATAAGTAATGCAGAAGCAAAATCTACTCCAGTAGCGACAAAAACTAAAGAAAAAGAGTTGTCAATAAATGACATATTCAACCTGATGCAAACTATGTCTGAAAACATGGTAAAAAATAGTGATTTAATTGTATTACATAAACTTTTTGATACCAAATTTGATGAATTGAATAATGAAATTAAAGAAATAAAGAGTAGTTTCGAAGTACAGAATAACAAATTAAGAAGTGAATTACATGAACAAAAATTAAAATTTGAAGGAAATTTCAATGAATTAAAAAAGCAAAATAATGAATTAAAAAACGATATTAATGAAATTAATAAGCGTTTAGAAAATACAAATGAGATATTTACCAGTAACGTTAACAAATTAGAACGAAATATTGAGAGAATGGGAGAGAGGAGAACAGATATAGGTAAGGGCAAAATAAATGAAAATAACGGAAATATATGTATTAACAGTAGTGGTGTTAGTTTAAATGCAAAACAGGTGGCAGTAGACAAGGTAAGTAATCATGATAATTATAGTAATGAGTTAACAAGTAATAGCAAAATAAAAATTGATAACAACGAGATAATTAAAAATGTGTTAGAAAATAAAGTGAATAATAATAGTGGAAAGGAAGTTTTAGTGGAAATAGAGAGTAGTAAAAAGATAATGGTTGAAGAGAGGTTGGGTTTACAAAGGGCAAATTATTCCCGTGATTTAAATGGATAGTAAAGACTACAATAGTGAGTTATGAGGACAGAGTTTCCTCCCATGGTTATAGAGACAAGGTGTCTCTAAGTAGGTCCCCTTTTGTGTATCATGAGTTCCCTGAAAGGATCAGGATGGGTTATGATAACGTTATGTTGCCTTTTGTGTTGAGTGATAGAGACAAAGTGAGATGGTGTCATGATGAGAGGTATTGTGAGAGAGGGGTAGAATTATTCACATGGAGAGAGAGAGAGAGAGAGAGATAATATTATTTGATGTTGTTAGAAGTTACGAAGAGCTACTGGAGAAAATAAAGAGAGAGAGAGTTAGTAATATTGTTGACTTACCTTGTTGTGAAGATAGTGCAGAAATAAATGATGACAACGTTGATAATTATATGGGAAGCTTACCTGTGCATAGACATAGAGTATTAATAATAGATGATTCTGAAATTGAGAGGTTAAAATACTTAGGGGTGATAGATAATAATACAGACGGTGACAAGACCAAAATCAATGATGTAGACAGGTTATATGATTTAATAATAATGTGGGATAATCCAGTAGATTATTATGTGTGTTTTATGGAACAATTTGAAATATTAGAGAATTATTATATAAATAATAATAATGAAATGAGTGTGAGTAAGAATGATAATTGTTATATAAAAATAAGACTATTGTATGATGATGGGGGTTAAATAAATAATAAGTGAATGGACATTTTGAATATTTTAGTTTATGGTTATGACTTGCTAATTTAGGAAATGAGGTGTGGTAAACAGAGAAATAATGACAAGAAATTGTAAATAAATTTATAGTGAAATTAATTGTGTTTGTGTTGTAAAATATATAAGACTAAATAAATAATGAGAGTTGGTAGTAAATAAATTGTAATTGTCTTGGAGTAAGGTAATTAAAATAATTTGTGTTTTGAACAATTGATTGAATTAAAGAATTTGAGATTGATTAATTAATTAATTAATGTATAGATAAATTTTGATAATGAATTTAAGTGATTTGAACTTGAGAATAAATAGTAAATGAATAAATGTAAAATGTGTTTAGTTGTGGAGTCATATTCTTGTTATAATGTTTCAGAAGGTACATATGATTGTACATAATCTGGTGGTGAAATGTTTATAATTTTGTGTCAATAACAGGAATCATGTGTTTGAGTGATGTACTGTAAGTACGAAGTTGTAATGCAGTTTAAATCAAATAGAATGTTTTAATGTTTGAATAATAAATTTTAAATGTGTTTAAAATGTTTTGAATTAAATAATGAAATTAATTTGAGGTAGTAATAAATTTTCTAGTGTAATTTTGAATGATTAACTTAATGTAAAATGTTGTAAAAGTTAGAGTTTGGGTGACAGTAATTATTTCAATAAGGCATTTAAGTTGGTCAAAGGTAAGTTTAAACGGGTGTTAGAGAAAATAAGAATTTTGGAATATAGGTAACACAGAAACAGGGTAATAGTAGTGACACAGTAGCGATAATGTATATATGGAGAGAAAGCGAGAGTAATGTAATTAGAGAGTAAATAGGCGATGGTTAGATTTTGTAGTGAGGGTAGTGGTGTAGGGAGTGATCAACGTGTATCGTTGGGCAGGTAATTGTGAAGGGTTGAAGAGTGTTTGCCGAGATTATGGGAAGGGCAAAAGGATATGAATGGAATTGCCAGGTTAGGGAACACACATCCTAGTTACAAAGAGGGTATCAGGTATTTTATTTTAAGAGGAAAATGATTTAAGTGGAATTAGTGTTGAAGGGGGTTATTATTGAGAGATTGGTGTCACCCTATGCAAATCTGTTAGTGGTTGTTAGAAGGAAGAAAGGGAGTAAGGTTATATATATAAATGCCAATTCAATCAATCAAATCATTGTGAATAACTGAGCATCACCCAAACCAGTTAATGATGAAAATGTTAAATAGAAAAAGCATAGTTAAAAGGTAATAATAAATGAAACAAGTAAAAGATTTAATAGAATTTGAAAATAAAATAAAGCTGTAAGGTGTGTAATTTTGGTTAAACTTAATGTGAATTGTTTATTTTAGGGTAACAACAACAATGTTAATTATGAGTGTACTATGTTTTATTATGTTGTAGTATGTTTGTTAGGGTGTAGGAAAATTAAATAATAAAATAACCAAACATATAAGAAGTTACCGTCTGAGAACTGTAGTAACAGTGTAAGTGTAAACCTTATATGTCTTAGTAGTTTCCCCTACATTTCGGGCGGTCACGGCTTCACCGAACCCTGACCGTGGATTTATAATGTAAATATATTCTAAATTGGTGAACTTAGAAATTAACCGGGGGGTAACTCAGGGGAACCTACGTAGCTATGGAACAGCGGCTATCATTGAAGGTGGTGGTAGTGCCGTATTAAGGGTGTGTGAATCATTATAGTAGAATTACTGGTGTCCTCGGACATCAGTAATACCGAATTTTTATATAATGCTGAAACAAGAATGGGGTAGGCAGCGTCTACCCCTAATAAACTTCCGTTTTTGTGGAAGCAACTGGACGCCACAGTCTAGGTGGGGGGCCATAGTGTATGTGGTAAGGAGGTTACTCAGGGGAGTAACGAATTAAAACCATATAATTATAATTATAAACTGAAGTATGTTGAGTTGATGAGGTGACTAAATGATTATTGTGCTCATAGCAATGAACACCACAGATACTGTTCAGTCGGTATTGTTGTCCCAAATTGTATTGATGGTCTAATTATTGCTATAATTGCTTATGACGTACATAATATTCACTTACCAGAAATAACTCTAATTTCATGACTTAGAGATTGTAAAAGTAGATATTTTATAGTGTTCTATATGTACAACATGTATCTACAATTTTGTATCATATCTGACGACATGAAACATGATGTTTGTATGGTCTACAAAATTCACGAAATTGACAGAATTCATTAAAGAAAAGTATTCATATGTTACAAATATCCATTATTTCATTCATTATTGGCTGTGCAGGCCAATATAAAAATACATTTAATTTTATAAACCCTTGTCTGCACGAAAAAGATTTTAAGATCAGGGCACAGTGGTCGTTCTTTGCAACTACCCATGGGAAAACTGAGTGTGATGGTATAGGAGGCACTGTTAAAAGGCTAGCATGAAAGGAAAGTTTACAAAGACCTCTTGGACATCATATATTATCTCCAGCAGATTTGTTTGAGGTTTGTAAAGTCAACATCACCAAAGTTAAATTTTCATTTTATTTCTAAAGATTCTGTAAATGAGATACTTTCTGACCTTTTAGGATGCTTTGAAGATGTACAAACACTTCCAGGAACCAGAAGTTTCCATAACTTCAAGCCATTAGATTGTTTAGGGAACTTGGTAGCAAGGAGGATCAGTAGTGATGAGAAACCCACCTTTACGTATAATTTAAGGAATAAATAGACATCACTTGTGAGAGAAGAAAATTTGAACCCATCATGCTATGTAGCTTGTAAATATGACAATCTGTGATACTTTGGAATCATCACTGAATTAAATAAAGAAGAAGGTTATATGACTGTTCAGTTTTTGCATCCTGCAGGACCATCGCCATCATTTCATTAGCCCAAACGCAAGAACATTTGCCCAGTGCCAATTCCTCATGTGCTTGCAATTGTTGAGCCTCCTCACACATCAACTGGAAGAACCTATCGATTCTCAGAGGAGCGTATGAGTTCAATTCAGAAAAAAATGTTACTCCATTAAATTTCTTTGACTGTACATACTGTAAATAACAAATATTGGAATGCAGTTTTGGTAAATTTCCAGACTTTGTTATTAAATGTAGATTATAATGTTAAAAAATATTTGATCTTTTGTGTCAGCATTAAAAAAAAATTCTTGAACAAGCCTATTTAGGTTAAAATAGAATATTTCCTATGGATGAAAGTATTTATTAGTTATTTATTCTTCAACCTAGGGCTATACCTCAAAATTCAAAAGTCTCAAGAAAATGCAATTAGGGATTTTTTGAATTTTGATTGATTACTTGAGAAGTTGTTGATATTGTTCTAACTTACATTTGTTTTAATATAGGGCCTGTTTGTTTTATAATCACTTAAAATTTTAGTATTAATAAAAAAATATGTAAGACCCTTTTAAATTTCTATGGCTTAGTAAAATCGCTGAATAAAAAATGTTAAAAACTTACTTTTAACAGAAAAAACAAAGGAACGAAAACCCCATCAATTTTATTTTTTCATATGATAGCCCATGTATTGAAGTTTATTTTGAATTGTGTTCTGTCATTTGAAATCCATTGATTAAGTTCAATGATGTTGTCTTCATCACAATCTTCAAATTTTGTTTGTAAAAAGTCTGTTAGTTTTTCTTTGGGTGGGCAAGTTTTTGTAATTATCCCTTTCCCTTTCTGTGATATTTGTTTTAATATAGGGCCTTGTTTGTTTTATAATCACTTAAAATTTTAGTTTTATTAAAAAAAAATATTTGAGATCCTTTTAAATTTCTATGGCTTAGTAAAATAGCTGAATAAAAATTTTTAAAAAACTTACCTTTAACAGAAAAAAAACACAACAAAGGAATGAAAACCCCATCAATTTTAGTTTTTCATATGATAGCCCATGAATTGAGGATTATTTTGAAAAAAGTTTATGATTATCCCTTTCCCTTTCTGTGATATTCAATTTAATGCTAAACCATGTTTTTACTACACAAAAAACTACAAAGATGCAAATAAAACATTTTTTCCAGCCTTAGTAGTTTTGCTTAAAGGTTTGTGTATTTTGTTCTAGAATCCTTATACTTTAGAGTATATAACTACAAATTTTCACAAAGATTGGATGATAAATAAAAAAGTTACAAATTATTTTCAAAAGGTTAGCAAGTCTTGTTTCGCAACATCTCATTGTTAAAAACACAAAAATTTCAAAACTTTGAAAGCCTATACAATGAAAACAGAGAGAGATAGAGGGTTAAAATTTGGTGTGGTTACTTATCTCTGTAGGGAGAACAAATAAGCCAAGTTTAATCAAAATCTGAGATGGTGGGTGAGAAAATGATTTTTTTTGGTTGAATTGATATGGAATGACCCAAAATTAAAACTATTTGGTAGAAAAAAATTGAGTCTTGTATCATATTAAAGCTTATTGTTTTCTGTATTTTGTGATGAAGATATATTTGAAATATTATTACAATATATTATCCCTAAAAACAATCTCTTTTTTTTAGCACAGTTGTCCATTAGCATAAACTCAACTTTCCTTACTTTTTATAAGACACTATACATTAAAGACATCAGCATTCAAGTTTGAAAACTCTGCTTACTGTATCATTTAATCTTTCTAAATATAGATAAATTAGATAATAAATATAGATAAATTCAGACATCCAGTTTCAAGGCAGTCATTTGAAAAATGTTTGCTATTTCAGATCTTGGTAAATGTATAAAAAATAATTTTTCCACCATAATACGTATATATTTTTATGACAATATTATGAAACATATAGTATCCTAATTTGAAATAATAACTGAATGGAAACGGGGTTGTACAGATAATGAATTTTTAGTTGAAGTTGTGAGTAATCCCATTCGTCTAAAAAGACAGTATGCAACAATTGAAAATGGAGGGTGAAGGAATATAGTGAGTAGCAGGGCAGGAGTTGATGGAGTAACAGAAATTATTTGGGGAATTATGAGAGGAGGCAGAAAATTTCTTTCTACATGATGGTTTTGTTGGTACAGTTGCAATTGGTAAATTTTATTCAAATAAAAACACCCTGGTATATACAAGTTAACATGTGAGTAATAGCCTGAGAGCCAAGGGGTTAATTTCTTTTAACAGTGAAAATATAAAACATTTCATGAGTTTTCAGGATTTCTGATGTTTTCACATTTTTCTATTATTTTGTTTATTTTATAAAACCACTCTGGAATCACTTAATATTGCTGCCACAAAATAGATTTATTCTAATTTCACAACCTCAATACCATTCACTTTTGTACTTTTTTTCTTATAATTCCCTTCTTAAGTAATAATAGTATCAGGAGTGGGATGAGCTTTATTTTTTAAAATATTTTGTGTCATGTGCCTGTGTGTCTAGAGAGAGAGAGAGAGAGAGAGAGAGAGAAAATATTTTATTGTTTGTTCAATATTATGTCTTCTTTTGTTCTAGACCAAAGAATATTTAGATATAATGTATCCAGCTTGGGGATTTTGGGAAGGAGGACCAGCCATTAAACTGTATCCACAAGGTTTAGGACGCTGGGATAAACACCGTCACTCAATTAGCGAGGAGGCTAACAAGTGGGCGTGGGAAGATAAGAAGCCTGCTGCTTTTTTTAGAGGTTCAAGAACGAGTAGTGAAAGAGATTCTTTAGTCTTGTTGTCAAGAGAATCACCAGACCTTGTAGATGCTTCGTATACAAAAAATCAGGCTTGGAAGTCTGAGAAGGTATTTGTAGTTTTATTGTTCTTTTATTAAATATAGTATTGATTTGCATTTGTGCTATATAAATGTTTTAATCTTTTTATGTAGTGTATATGTATAAATTCTTGTTTATGTCCAAGTTGTGATTTAATGGCAGATAAGCATGAGTTATGTGTTTACATTATTACTCACAACTCCCCATGTTTGATCCCGTGTGCGCGCGCGCGCGCGCGTGCGTGTGTGTGTTTCAGAATCTTTCAGTTTTGGCTTTGACTATAGGAATTTTAATAATTTGTTTACAGGCTACATGTTTTTTGTTTAGGATACTCTGTTTGTGCCTCCAGCTGCTGAGGTCAGTTTAGAAGAACATTGTCATTACAAATATTTATTTAACTTTCGAGGTGTGGCTGCAAGTTTCCGTTTGAAGCATCTTTTCTTATGCCAGTCTCTAGTTTTTCATGTTGGTAATGAATGGGAAGAATTTTTTTATCCATCTCTAAAGCCTTGGGTCCACTATGTACCAGTTAAAAGTGATTCAACAAAAGAAGACTTAAGGTAACTGTGATCTCTGGTATCTGGCATGTTTTGTTTGTTGTAAAACAGTAAGGTACAATCAACATAATTTTAATTAAATATTTAAGTGTATCCAAAATCATGTTTGATGCTCTAATACTATATTTATTTTGTTTTGCAATATATTTCTGATACCTATAGTACAGTAAAACACCAGTAGTAGGTATAATCCATGATGTGTTTCACAGGCATAGGCAGAAATATTGTTACAGGGGCTCTCTACGCATTTACTCAGGCAAAATAAACTTAGCATAACCATCGTTTTTCCTTTAGGTTTGGTACTCAATTAAAAACAAAAACCAGGCACATTTAATCACTTTACAAATTGAATCTAGCCATGGATATATTGTTCAAGCCAGCTGTTTAGAAATTCGTTTAAGATGCTTGGCATCTTTAGTAAAGTTGTCACTTAGTAAAATTTCCATTTTTGGGCTGTGATTATGACAACAATTTTTCTTGCTAATTTTCCAATGCCATTGTCATGGCCACAACTATTCTCTCAAACTAATCTATTCAAAGGCTCTGGTTTAGGTTCAGATTTTATGCAGGTAGTTTTGTCTTTTCTTCATCATTTCCAATTTCTTTTTCTGCTTTCCCGTTTCTTGGCACTGAAAGAAAAAAGTAGTTCTAAGCATGTTTATATAATTTTTGTTGGCAGTAAGTCCTGATGAAAATAATATTTTTTGTTTTAAACTTGAGTCCTTGACATATAACAGTAAATTATCACAATGGATCAATATAAGAATTTATTGCCCATCACAATGGGAATTTTGTACCAGCTGCATTGATGCTTATGAGACTGTGTCATGACTCCTGATTGCAGTGTGGGCCCATTCAAACAAATACTATCAGATTATCTCTCTGAACCAATAACCTTGGTACAGAGTAAGTTAATTACAACTCTTACATAGGTGTAGGAATACACGTTTTTAATTTGTAAAGGCAATGGAAAAAGTTAAAGTAATGTTTTACCCTATAAAGGAAGAAATCCTACTACAGTAAAACTTCCCAATAATGTACACTGATCGGGAATGCAGAACTTTCTGTTATTTAGAGGTGTCTGCTATTCAGAAAAAAATGCAGAAAATTATGGTCTGGTATGGTAACAAAAACAACATTTGAATTATCTGTATATAACGTTAATTTTTGTACTGTGTTTATTTTAGGTAAATTCAATGTTACAAAAGAGTTTCATTAATTATATAAAACAATAAAAAACTTTAACAGTTTTACATTTTTAAAAATTTGTTGGAAATTCATTTTTTTATTAAACATTTCTTATGTTAAAATAAAATACTGTGTTAAAAAATAAAGAACAGGAAAGTTTAAATGGAATTTATGTACTTCACGGTTTCAAATAACTGTCTATTTTAGTTTGAACAGAGTCCTTTCAACACATTCTTTCAACAAGCAATTGTGTGTGAGATATTAAAAGAGCACCTTCTGCCAATCCTTTGCACAAAAAGTATTGTTTTAATTGTCTTACATTTTCAGCAGCTTGTTTACTTGTGACTGTGAATTACTTATTGTCTTCATCATCATCGTTGTCAGTGTCGTCATCATCCGCATCACTAATTGTAGGATTGAAGCACCAACAAGATCACAGATATTGGTTGGTACGTCTTCCATGGAGAGTGCTTCATAAATTTTAGGGTAGTGTGTGTAGTTTTCAAATGGTTTTGTCATTTCTTCCAGTTTATTTTGCACATCAGGATTATCATTTTGTTCAGCAGGATAGTCACTGTCAGAAACTAAGTCATTTTTTGGAATGTTGGCTTTCAAGAAGCAATTCCTCACTATCATAGGAGTTACCTGCTTCAGTGCCATACAGATCCATAAAACTGCATCCTACTGTACTAAAGCACATTAGCATTATTTATGTCAGCCATTGTTGACAATAAGCGTCTTAAAACCTTCTTCCTGTAATGAATCTTGAAGTTTTGAATGATACCCCAATCAAGCGATTGACATACTGCAGTTGTGTTAAGGGGGCAGGCATAACAATTGTATGTTTTTCAAGCTAACATCAGGATGGGATGTACCATTGTTCTGGAATAGTATGACTTTCGTGTTTTACCTTTCCATCCTGTGGTCAGAACCAATCGGTCATCATGTCTCTAGTCACCACGACCTTTTATTTGAGTACTATTCAATGTCTGTTACATTTATATTCACACCCTTAAACACCACGGCTTAGCATTTTTACCAATTATTTGTGGTTTTTCAAGTGCACTGATTATAGTAACGCACAACAAGGCATTCAACGTTTCTTTTGATATCTTCTCACATGAACATTTTCCCCTCTCAAGCACATCATTTTGCCAGGTAAAGCCCAAATAAAGACCAGTGTCATCACAATTGAAAATGTTCGTTTCATCATAACTTTCGCAAATCACTTTTAATTTTTCCTTCCACCACTCCACCACAACACTCACATCTACAGCCCCAGCTTCACCACTGATTGAATGAAATATTGTGTCCAATTCATAATTTGTTCTACCAACCCTGTGATGCTTTAAAATCAGGATAACCTAGTTCAAGAGCTTTCACACATATCAAAGTTTATTAGCACAAACCCTGCATACCCATTCATATGTCAGATTGTTAACTGCCAGGCCAAGCATTTTGGGAAAGGCACATTTACTTAACTGATTGTCATTTTCAGTTCATGATTTTAAAATATCATTTTTGTTTTTTAGGATACAACTTATCTGAGTTTTCCCGACATCAGAACATTTCACTATGTCATGCGCATTTAATTTTTTCTTTTTGTATACATTAAGAACTTCCACCTTTTCTTTCAATGTCAAGTGTACGTTTTTGCAACATTCTTGGATTTCGTTGTCCATGACGTGTCCGTTACTTAACTAAATACCACTATTATATTAACGACTCGGAACACAAAGTTTTTTTATAAGTAAAAACATAAAGTTTTACCTTACAACCTGAACCAGTTTTCACTTTTAAAAAGCTTCTTCAGAGGTTGCCGCTGGTAGCGCTGTCCGTCCTGTTGTGGGCGATGGAATCGAATTTCGAAAGATCGATGTTGTGTGTGTGGGGTGAGATATGTTTGAATAATGCGTGCGATTTGAATTGTGTCTGTTCATTTAGGATGTCGTTTTTATTTGTTTTCGTGTGTTTGTATATTTCCAATTGTTCTAGAGTGTCTAGTTTTCGGCTTTTTGTGTGTACGTGTAGAATGTTCATGTTATTGTCGATGTTTTTGTATGTGTGGTTTGCTTCAATGAGGTGGTTTGCAAAGGTGTATTCTGTAGTGGAGTGGAGTGACTTTGTGTGTTCAGTGTGTGAAGTTACACCCAAATTATAAATAAATAAATTAAATAATACTCTGCCAGAACCTTACCTTGCGAACTTACTCTCGCTACTTACCTTTTAAAAAATGCCAACAGAAGTTCAGAGTCGCCACCAATATCTTTGCAGGACAGATATGGAAACCTTTATACATTACCATAATTAAAATTGGACAATTTTGCAATCTGACTTCCCCCCAATTCAGAAGATTCCCGGAAACATTAGACGAATTTTTCAGCACAGAACACTAGGAAATGGTAACAACGAAATAACTACACTAACACATATTTATATAAAATTCAAATATTATTTTATTTACTATAAAAACTAAATTCTTTCTTTTCCTTCTCTACTTTTTCTATACTTTTGTTAACGATGTTACAATAACAAAATATGTAAATTCTATATAGGCTACTATACAAACCAGTATTCTCTTTAACGTTTTCTTTCTCCCCCTTTATAACATCACTCACTCTCTCGTTCTCTTTACACTTGTTACACTCCGTTTATTGAGCTCATTACCCCTCCCCTTTCCCTACGCATTTTTGGCCAAAAATAAACGAACATATAATTTATCTCCTCATTGTATTTAGAGGCACTTGGTTCAAACTATGGTACACTATGTTGTTTTCATATTCTTTACATAACTATCCACATTCACTTTCTGAACGGTTTTTCCGGTGGTATATAAACTGTTTGTTGTTATACGGTTTAAAATGCCTTTTGGTAGACCTACTTAGAACTTTTCGGTCTACCAAAATATCGTCCGAGGCTACGGTTAATTTTGTGTCCGCTCTGTTTGACGATATATTGCCGACAGCTGCTATTGAACTATACTGTATGAGGAGTTGTAGCTGACTGACTGGCTACTACTACGGTCGACTGACTGTGCGCTTGGTTGCCTACCCGCCAGGTGTTAGGCATCGCTGTCAACGTATACGCTTTGTTTCTTTGTTTCCATCACATGTTCGGCTCTGGAATGTATGTACATGACATTTCCGTGTGAACGTTTGCCAAACCGTGCGCTCGTCCACGGGAATACGCACCCTTGCTGATAACTTGCGCTTTGGTAATATGCTGTGCCTTACACGGAGCTACAGTCCGTGACAAAAAATATACTCAGGTTAAATAAAATGAAAAACTTTAAATTACAAACCCCCATCGGTTTGTACCGTTACAATACCCCCCCCCCCCCCAATGAGAGGTTTTCTGCTGAAGCAGAAAAACTCTGATTGCTAACCTAAGAGGACTAACGAGGATATGGCACCAACAACTTCACTTAAATCCTTATTACAATCATGGGTAACTTACCCCCCTAGTTCGGTGACTATGGCCACACCTGAAGGACCTTACTGGACTTACCTTGTCGATATCCCAACACCGCAAAGTCAGACAGGCACCCGCCACAGTATCACCAAACTCTGTAACAATTAAGAAAAAATATCAATAACAGGCTTTTTCACCATACCGTATCCTCAACTGACTTGTTTCCCCTTAGTCGAACTGGTTTGCCTTTATCAAATTACTGGTTCTGTATCTCAATGTATTCTAATTAAAATATTCACTACACATACTTATATTCATTTAAACATTTTAAGTTTCACATATATTGTAAACACAATTCAACCTAATATAAACATCTCAATTTGCATAAAATTACCAACATTACACAACTTTTAATTCCAATTTTCATTTTAAATCTTCCAATTATTTTAGTATCATGTCATCTCTGCATTAACATTCAATATTATCATCTACCATTGGTTATTCAATTCAAACTTCAAAAAAAAATCTAAATTCATTATCAAAATTCAACGTTTCCAACATTACTTGCAAAAATACTACATTAATGCCCTGGCTTGTAATGTGGCCAGCACCCTTCCACACACACTATGGCCCCCCTGGACTGTAGCGCCCAGTTGCCTCCACAAGAACTGAAGCTTTTAGGGTGTAGACGCTGCCTACACCGTTCTTGCTTCGGCGTTACAGAACATTCGGCATTACTGATGTCCGAGGACACCAGTAATCCTACTAAAATTTAGTCATATGCCCTTATACGGTCTACCATCCCATTCGATGGATAGCTGCTGTTCCATAGTTCTGGTGATTCCCCTGATTTACCCCCCCCACCGGTTAATTTCTAAATTCACCTCTTACAACGATAACAAGCTATGGCCAGATTTAAGGCAGCATGTGACGTAATGTGCCCTGACCATAGCTAGTTAAAGCTGAGCCAATTCCACAGTCAGGGTTCGGTGAGGCCGTGACCGCCCAAAAATGGGGAATCACTTTAGTTTATATTACACACAATACAATTACATGTTTAGATTCCTACACACATACATAATCAACATAATAGACATTAACACTGAACATTAACTAAACAATTCACCTTCAAATAATTTGCGTAGAAAATGATAAACATTACAACTTGAACTTTCTATTAACTCTTTTTATATCAACCTTTAATTATTTATCATTTATTGTACCATTAAATTCTCCAAAAATTCAAATTTATTATCAACATTCATTTTACATCACATTTCAAATTCAGATTTGACCAAAATTCCACACCTTACAGTTTTATTTTAGTTTCAATTCTACTAAATCTTTCACTTTTTACATTTATTATTATATTTCCACTATGAATTTCTATTAAGCATTTTCATCATTAATTTGTTTGGGTGACTCCCAGTCATTCATAACGATTTGATTTATTGAATGGGGATTTAGATATAACCTTACCCACCTTCTTCCTTCTAATGACCACTAACGGATTTGCATAGGGTGACACCGATCTCTCAATAATATTTACCTCTACTAACTTCTCTAACTCCACTTAAATCATTCTCCTCTTATAATAAAGCACCTGATACCCTTTTTGTACACAGGATGTATGTTCCCTTCCCTTATACTCACTCCCTTATTAGTTCCTGGCCTCCCCCAGGTAACTCTGCCAAACCCCATTTAAAACTATTCACCTCCCGCCACAACGCCTTGCGTTGAGGACTCCTTACCACACCACCCTCACTACAAAATTTCACCACCACCTATTTACTCTCTATTTACATCAATCTCACTTTCTCTACATACATGCACTCTCGCTACTGTGTCCCTATTACTGACCCGTTTCTGTATCACTTTTATTCCAAAATTTCTGATTTTGTCTAACACCTATTTAAAATTATCTTTGACTAACTCAAATGCCGTATTGAAATAATTGTCACCCAAACTCCATCTTTTACAACATTTCACCTCAAGTTAACCATTGAAAATTACATTAGAAAATTCATAACTACCTCAAATTAATTTAATCACCTAATTTAAAACCTTTTAAACTCCTTTACTTTCATTATTAAAACATTTTACTTTACTTCCATTTCATTATAAAATTCATACTTAAATATGGTCAATCATTCAGTCAGATAAAAAACATGATTACTGTCATAAATTCAAAAATATAAACATTCATCACCACAAATATAATGTACAAAATCCTATGTACTTTCTGATACATCATAATAACCACATGACTCCACAACTAAACACATTTTACCTTTACTCCTTTACTATTTATTATCAAGTTCAAATCTCAGGAAAATCATTTAAATTCATTATCAAACTTTATCTATACAACATTAGTTAATCAATTAATTAATTCATCTCAACTTTATCTAATTTAATCAGTTTTAAAAACACTAAGTTATTTTAATTACATTAAACAAAAATAATTACAATTCATTTGCATTATAAACTCTCATTATTTATTTAGTTTGATAAACTATTATTATTATTAAAATCAATTTCTACTACCTACACACATTGTTTACATGAACTATATAGTACAACATAACCTCTTATACAAACACAACTAACCTCACTATAAATTTATTTACAATTTTTCATCATATCATATTATTGTTTACCACACCTCATTACATAAGTTAGCCAAGTCAAAACCATAAACTAAAATAATTAAATGTTCATTCACTTTCTCTAACCACCATCATCGAAACTCCATCTTATTTTCACATAATAATTTTCATCTTTCATTACATACATATCGTTATTATTATTTATATAATAACGCTTTAATATTTCAAATTGTTACGTTAAACCCACATAATAATCTACTGGACTATCCCCATTATTATTAAATCATATAACCTGTCTACATCTTTAATTCTAGTCTTGTCACCATCTGTATTATTGTCCCTTAAGCATTTTAACCTCTCCTTATTTTCAGAATCATCTACTATTAATATTCCACGTATATGTACAGGTAAGCATTCAATATAATTGTCAACGTTATCATCATTTATTTCTGCGCTATCTTCACAACAAGGTAAGTCAACAATATTACTAATTCTCTCTCTCTTTATTTTCTCTAGTAGCTCTTCGTAACTTCTAACAATATCAAATAATATTATCTCTCTCTCTCTCTCTCTCTCTCACTCTCAATGTAAATAATTCTACCACTCTCTCACAATACCTCTCATCATAACACCATCTCACTTTTTCTCTCTCAATCCACACAAAAGGCAACATAACGTTATCATAACACATCCTGGTTCTTCCAGGGAACTCATGATACACAAAAGGGGACCTACTTAGAGACACCTTGTCTCTATAACCACGGGAGGAAACTCTGTCCTCATAACTCACTATTGGAGTTTTTACTCCATTTAAATCACGGGGAAAATTTGCCCTTTGTAAACCTAACCTCTCAATTTCATCCACACTCGCTAACAATTCGTTATTAAATTCTACTTCAACAAAAACTTCATCACCACTATTATTATTCACTTTACTCTCTAACACCCTATTTTTAATTATATCATCATAATTACCACTGGTTTTAACCTCATCACTTACCTTGTTATCTGTACCTTCGTTATTTTTGTTCTCGTTGCACTCACCTGTAACTGTACCATTTTCTACCACCACTACACTGTCATCTGTATTGACACCATTGTCGTCTGTTATTTTGTTATTTCCATTTATACTATCTTTACTTACCTCATTCTCGGTTACCTGATCGTCTTTATTTTCGTTTAATTGGTCTGTCTCTCTACCATTTTCTACCCCCACTACACCTACACTATCATCATCATCATCACTATTCAATATTTTATTCTCTAATGCTACCACTTCTACTATTTTGCTTTCACTAACCCCTTCACTTACCTCATTACTTCGTTTACTAGTGTCATCACTAATAGTGCCACCACTATTCTCTCTTATAAAATTGTATAATTCCGGGTTTTTTCTAAGATTCTCATTAAATTTATGCCAATCATCATCAGTCATTTTTTCCATATACCTCTAGAACATGACACAGAATTTCTCCCATTTCTCTGCAAAGGTTTCTTGTGTCTCAGCCATTTTAACCTAATTTTTTATTATAATACCCTTTATATAATACAATAATTATACATACCCAATCAAAATACTCCACACACAAACTTGTTATCCCAATGTAAAAGTAAATACAATAATTTCACAAGCACGTTACGCTACCAAAACATAACCTAGTTTACATGTACGTAAATCTATACAATACTTCCACAAATACGCCGTTACCCAAATCCTATTTTCTGTGCCTCAAAACAGGTCTACCTCGTATAAAATTATACTCGGATCCTGGCAGGGTCGCCATTTGTGAAGTTACACCCAAATTATAAATAAATAAATAAAATAATACTCTGCTAGAACCTTACCTTGCGAACTTACTCTCGCTACTTACCTTTTAAAAAACGCCAACAGAAGTTCAGAGTCGCCACCAATATCTTTGCAGGACAGATATGGAAACCTTTATACATTACCATAATTAAAATTGGACAATTTTGCAATCTGATTTCCCCCCAATTCAGAAGATTCCCGGAAACGTTAGACGAATTTTTCAGCACAGAACACTAGGAAATGGTAACAACGAAATAACTACACTAACACATATTTATATAAAATTCAAATATTATTTTATTTACTATAAAAACTAAATTCTTCCTTTTCCTTCTCTACTTTTTCTATACTTTTGTTAACGATGTTACAATAACAAAATATGTAAATTCTATATAGGCTACTATACAAACCAGTATTCTCTTTAACGTTTTCTTTCTCCCCCTTTATAACATCACTCACTCTCTCGTTCTCTTTACACTTGTTACACTCCGTTTATTGAGCTAATTACCCTTTCCCTTTCCTGACGCATTTTTGGCCAAAAATAAACGAACATATAATTTATCTCCTCATTGTATTTAGAGGCACTTGGTTCAAACTATGGTACACTATGTTGTTTTCATATTCTTTACATAACTATCCACATTCACTTTCTGAACGGTTTTTCCGGTGGTATATAAACTGTTTGTTGTTGTACGGTTTAAAATCGCCTTTTGGTAGACCTACTTAGAACTTTTCGGTCTACCAAAATATCGTCCTAGGCTACGGTTAATTTTGTGTCCGCTCTGTTTGACGATATATTGCCGACAGCTGCTATTGAACTATACTGTATGAGGAGTTGTAGCTGACTGACTGGCTACTACTACGGTCGACTGACTGTACGCTTGGTTGCCTACCTGCCAGGTGTTAGGCATCGCTGTCAACGTATATGCTGTGTTTCTTTGTTTCCATCACATGTTCGGCTCTGGAATGTATGTACGTGACATTTCCATGTGAACGTTGGCCGAACCGTGTGCTCGTCCACAGGAATACGCACCCTTGCTGATAACTTGCGCTTTGGTAATATGCTGTGTAAAGATACAAAAATTGATCCAAATACATTAAAATAATAAAATACTGCCAGGACTTACCTGCGCTCGTTTTCACTTACCTGCTGCATAAATTTTGCTCAGAAGCCCAGAGTCGCCACCTATATCTTTGAAGGACAGATATGGAAACCTTTACATTCTACCTTAAATAAAAACGGGACAATTTCGCCATTTGACTACCCCCCAATAATAATCCAGAAGATATCCGGGAACGTTTAGACGAATCTTGCCGCACAGAAATGAGAAAGTGGTAATGACGAAATAACTTAGACTAACACATTTTTGTCTGGAAACTAAATAATTTTAATTACTGGAAACCCATTTTCATTATTATGAAAAGAACCCTACAGAACAAAGGTGAAATATACATTTAGGTATTATATGTAAATATTAATTATAAAGCAGCCCATTCTGCCCACACACGCATTCACACAGTTTAATATATATTCCTCTTGATTTTGCTCGAGTCTTAAAATATTGAGTGATTGAAAATTGAATAATAATTAGTGAATAATAATAATGATTATTGAATAATAATAGTAGGTTACGTAACGCTCGGGGTTCCGTTTCGCCACGTGCTGATAAATAGATGCATCTGAATATTTGTCAGTCACTAACACTTTTAATTTTCTTCCTATTTCACTTAACTTATTACATTTCGTGATGTTGTTCCACTTATTTACGCCGGTTGATCACTTTCCGTTAAAGCTTAAAGTTTTTTGGTGTCCGCGAGTCTCGGCTTGCGTCCAGCCGCCGCCGCGGCCATATGTAGACTAGCTTATTGCATGCGGACAGATATTAATGCCTGGCCGGTGCACAAATTTCGTCGCCGCTCATAGCCTGAGTTGTCACAGTTTGGTCCTATTTACACCATGTAAGTATTTGTGTGCCGATCGTCTACGATATTTGTGCGGCACTGGCTGACGACACGAGATAGGCGGGCCTTAAGTTTTACATCCGTCACCTTGGCAAGCTAAGTGAAACAGAAATTGTTCTCTTAGCCATGTTTGCTGTTCACATCGGTGTGGGTCCGCGCGCACGCTCGTGGGATGCTTATGGGCGCGCTGTCATACACTTACAAAGTTCTTGGAAACGGAGGCTGGGCAAATTCCTGGTTACCGATTGCACAACGGTGGACATGTATTACTGCTTTGTTACAGCACTGTTCTTTCAACACGTGGTCTGTCACAATGGGAAATAAATTTACAAATATTTTAATAAAACCCCAAATTTAATAAAATAAAATAACCCGCAAATTTGGCCCGTTACAATACCCCCCCAATGAGAGGTCTTCTGCAAAAACAGAAGAAGTCTCATTGCTAAAACCCCTAAGAGGACCGGTGAGGAACTGGTGCCATCAACCCCCTTTTTGTTCTTACACTTCATGGGTAAACGACCCCCCTGGCTCGGCGACTATGGACGCATCTGAACGAGATCACTGGACTTCTCTGTAAGAGATCCCAACAGCGAAAAATCGAACAGATATGCTCCACAGTGCACCTCACCTTCTAACATGCTACCCCAGAAATCCAAATCCCTGGCTTAGATCATGCCAGATCCTCAACCGATATGTTCCCCCTTTCCTGCAAACTGGGCTGCCTTTAGCAGTTACTGGGCTCACACACACACTTATATTACATACTGTAAACATTGACATATTCTTTGCTATATTATTTCATTTAAGTGAAAAATCCACAAATCAAACTAAAATCTTTTACCAAAAAAAATTCTCTTCATTAGTTTTTTGTTATCAGAAAATACACAAATTGAAACATTTCTTAAAATAGGAACATCCTTAACCTAACAGGTGATTCTACATATGCCCTAACAATACAACTCCATAAAAACACTAATAATACACAAACAATAGTATAATCAAAATTCAAAAAAAATATCAATTAGATGGCAGGCGCAAAATCAAGAAAATTTTTTTTTTTTACAAAAAAAATTTTTAATTCCAAATTTTAAATTTAGTAAAATATATTTTCCTTTTTTATATTGAAATTATTTAGAAAATTGTTCAAATTGATTAAAAGCAAAATTGGCTTTACTTCCTTGCTACACGTGTCTAGTATAGAACCTCACCTATCAGCTGATCAAAACTGGGTCAAGTCAGTAACCTTGACCTACATACGTTATACACAAGTTACATCTGAAAATACATTATACCCCTGTAAAATTCTATCTTTAAACACAAAAACACAATAAAATAAAACATTCAATATAACAAAATATTATTATAATTAACAATCAAATTGATATTTAAATCATTCAAAATAAACACTTATAGCTTTACATTTCAAATTCTATTAAAATTGTCACTGGTTGCAATAAAATTTTATATCTTTACTATAAATCTCTTTATTTAAACATCTTATTCTCCCTTACCTTGGGTGATTTAATCCTTTATATTAGCTTGATTTGCCACTTGGCCTGTATACCTTTATAATTAACATTGTGATTATTACCTTAAAATAACCAAATCACATTTAACTTTGGTCAACCTCTACACACCCTATATCTTTATAAAATTATAAACATTACATTTTAATTTCAATTGAACTGTTATTAATTAACCATCAATTATTTATCATTCAATTCTTCACATTTTAATCATTGATTAGTCTGGGTGACACCTGTATTCTCTATGCTTTCAATCGAATAGACATTTTAATATTACTCCCTTTCTTACTAACAACCACTATTAACAACTTATGACACCATTCTCTCAATTATAAATACCTTTCACTAATTCCACTTACCTCTGGCACCGCTCATCTTTGTACTAGGATGTGTGTTCCCAACATGGCTATATACATACCGAACTCTTTGCCCCTCCAAAATATCGGCAAACACTCCCTTAAACTACTCTATCCCTGCTGCAACGCCGCACGCTGCTCACACCTTACCACCTCACCCTTACTACAAAATATCATCATCAACAAATATATTTACCATTCACTTTACTCATCTCTCTACCTATACTCACTACTACTGTGTCCCTAAATATCTAACACTAATTTTGTGTTTTACCAGTATTTCAAAATTCGTATTCTCTCTAACTCCCCTTTACTTTAATTCTGCTTAACTCACCTGCCTTATTTCATTATCACCCAAAATCTATCTTTTATCTTTCACTAATCATTTAAAATCTTAACTTAGTCAAATTACTTTCCTCATCATTCAAAATAACATCTTTAACACATTAAAACATATTATATTTGACATTAATTACCTTGAACATTAATAAACAATTTAACAGTGACATTTTACTACTGATCAGCTGACATTCCCAGCAAAGTGAAAACACATTTCAAAATTATACACATTCTATTGAATACACATTTGGTTATCAATCCTTACATCTATCATACTACGCATCATTGTTTCCCCTCTTTCTGACTCTGGTACTATTGTGTAAACCGCCTGCCGGTCGGTCTAGTTATTTACTTTATTTCAAAATTACACAAATTATATAGAACACATATTTTATCAATTCTTAACTCTAACACAATAAAATAATACATTTATAAAATACAGAATGAACACATTATACTGAACGTATGAACACCTATTTATCAAAGCGTAATACAAGCATTTTATTAGAGCAAAATTGAGGTATCATTTTTTAAGTTATGAAATTTAATTTCGTTGTTCATCTGAACAACCTCCTAATCCACACACACTATTGTAATTTATGTAGGACTGTAGCGCCCATTTGCTTTCACAAAGACTGCATAGTTGGAGGAATTGAACATCTCCGTGTCTTTGCTTCGGCTTTACATCTTAAAGATTGTGGATATCGACATATCCTTGTTATATATTGAAAAGCCCTTAAAACGGGTCTACCACCTGGCTAGGCTGTCCCCACGCGGACAGAGTGGCAGCCGCTGTTCCATAGTTCCGGGATTTCCCCTAGTTTCACCCCCCTATTAATTTCTAATATCAACCAATTTCAAGTCAGCTATGGTCAAGGGACTTGATATGGCCATAGCTGACCGCTAGCCAAAACCACGATTAGTGCTGGTAAGGCAGTAATCGCCCGAAAAGTCGGGGAAATCAAACTTCATTTCAATGCCTGTTCTATTCATCATTATTATTATGTACGGCAGGAGAGTCTATCAGGGTACAAATTAAGATTGTACAAAAAGGTGTGCCGCACATTGTCGCCATTTCGGCCTCCGATGGAGGTAACACTCTCTGTTACCCCCAACCCATTCCACTATCTACTGGGGCACAGGCCACCCCAGCAATAGCACCTTAATAACTAAATAATAAACATTAAATCTTTCTACAATTGCAGTTCCACACTCCACTGTTAAATCACTTCTTTGAGCACCAATCTACCCCCCAAAATTACCCTTTAATCTTGTATAATAACAAGTTCTTTTATTTATTTATTTTTTAAAATTTTCACATAGACACTTCTGCAAGTCCAAGCTTTCACTTTTCACTAACATTTTCTTTATAACAAAATAGTAAGTACCACAATGGATCATCTTATACAGTTACATTAAAATAAAATACATTTGTGTTGTTTTCTGAGGGAAAACAATTCCTTGAAAATTTAAGTATTCAAATTTCATACTTTTGGTCGTTTCATTTCACAATTTCTAAAACAAAACTAAAATAGTTCGTGAAGAGAGAAAAAAAAATATATACTACCTTTCCACGAAACTATGGGTCCCCCTCCCCGTTCAAATTGTTGTAAGTTTATAACCTCTTCTCTTGAGTTATAACAGAGGGAACCCAAAGTAATTGGTTCGGCCAATTACTTCAAGCTGCCTTATTTGGGACGAGCTGAAATTTAAACAGAACAACACACAGTAAATATAAAAGGAATCATGGAAGGGAAAACTGTTGATTTATGTACTCAGTATATGTGTGCAACAAGAAGATTTCCCTTTATTAAACATTTAAAATAAAACAAATGACATTTACTCAAAAACAGATCCCATTACATTATTAATTAAATTATTAACTTGTTTAAATTGCTTTATATAGACTGTGGGATTACAACAAATTATATTTAGCTTTTCCCCGGATCCGGGTAACCATTTGGTATTTAGTCTTTAAACTTTAAACATTAATTATATTCAATTCAAAATATTAGCTTGCAAGACTGTTACTTTTACTTTTACTTTTACTTTTAAGTTTCATTATTATTCCATTTGAAGAATGGTATTAATTATACTACGATACGTTAAAATCTAAACTGTTACAATTGCAAGAAGCCTGAATAGTTACAATTAAATTCTTAGATTTAAATTTTTATATTCTTATAAAGTCAATCGTCTCTGAAAGTCTCTTTAAGAGAGTATTGTGTTACAATTACTATTATTATTATTCCTCGATAGACGTGCTATCGAGTCACCTTTAATTTGGGATGTAGAAGTCTCCTCCATATGGTTACATCTTGGGAATCCTAAGAACGTCGCCTCGTCTAGGTCTGGTCTCAGTTGTTTACGGCTTAAACTTCTGCAGGATAGAGTGGGCCTTCTACACAGGTACTCGTTGATTCTCAGATGTCTCGAACTGCATTATCGGTCGGGTCTACTAGAGTTGTAATTCTGATGATTCATGTCTCCAGGCAGGATGTTGTGAAGAGTCGTCAATCGGAGAAGATAGCTGTTATAGTTATTAACACTCGTACTATTGGTTGTCACATATTTCTTCTTGTTACCACGTTTTTTAATTTTTCTTTTTCTTAAGGTTACATATTACACTTTTTGTAGCAGTTAGTAAAATACATAAGAATTAATCCAAACTAATAACCAATCACATAACATTTCAACAGAGCATTTCGCTCGTGCGTGTGCACTGCTTGGAGTCGTCATAGCGAGAGTGAGATTTTTCGTCCGCTACCACTGGTACAGGACAATAGATAGTGGGGTGTTTATTCCGCGAGAATATAGTCCCGGTCTCTCTCTAAATAAAATTTTTTATTTATACAAACTATCGCTAGATAAAAATACATCATTTAAATTAGTTGTTTTCGTGACTATCTGTGTCTTCAGATTCTTTAATTATTAACATTATTTTTCTATATTATTTTAATTACAGAAGACTCGGTAAACATGTCGAGTCCGGTATCAACAGGTAGGCGCCTGATAACAAGCAAAGGGTTAAATGCGACAATAATAATTATTTACAATATGTCTTTTCTTTACCGTTTCTTTGCCCTTATTAATTACTACTTCCATTCACACTTAGTACCTACATGTTTTTTATTATCATTGTGAGATTTAAATGGTTAATTGTTCGCAACTTAAAATTTTTTATTTCTTTATTTTTTTTTTAATTGTCACAATTTAAATCGTCACAAGTTTTCAAATTTTGACCAATTTTGGTGGAGCCGGACCATCGTTGCGTTCACCGCCCGAAGGAAGATCCTCCAACCATGGCCCGCCTCCGAGTTCCGAAAACCACGGCCAGGACTGGTAAGATCGTGACCGCCTGAAAATGGGGGAGACTCCCTTCTGTAAACATATAGAATCAAATTAAATTTCATCCACACATTAATCATTAATTTCCAAATTCACATCTCGTAAAATAATTTCAATTCACTATCAAAATTCAATTATATAACATTCAAATCAATCAAAATATTTAACACATCTCAAATTATTTTAATTAAATTAATTATTGAAAATACAAGTTCCATTGCTATCAAAACAATTACAATTCTCTAATTACTGCCTTCCAAATTAATCTTGTGATTTATTTAGATTGGAAATATTCATATTATTATTACCACACTTACCTCCATATATCCATTGTTTACTTAACATTTTATAATACATACAATTGAATTCACTACATATTTATTTACAAACCTTCATTATTTATTCAGTTATACCACACTTCAATGTCCAAGGTTGCGAGGTCAAAAACCATAAAATGAAATACTTAAAGTTGTCCATTTATTGTTCTATGGTTTAGCCTCCATCGTCAAATAATAGTCTAATCTTATGATTATACCATTCATTTACAATTACATACATACTCTCATGATTATCAACATAATGATTATCTGTCTTGTCATATTCTTCTACAATATCATTTGAATTAATATGATTATTCCATATTATTCCCTCATGTACCTGGTCACGCTCGAGTATGGTCCTGTCGCCGTTATTATATTCTGTTAAAATCATGTGAGTTATATTATCATCGTTAACCTCATCTACTGCTATCTCAGTTTCACTGTAAGGTAAGTACTCATTATTATTATTACTTCTCTCTACGCCTAACCTTTCTACGAATTCTTCATAACTTCTCTTTACTTTAAATATCTCTATTTCTCTCTCTCTCTCTCTCTCTCTCTCTCTCTCTCTCTCTCTCTCTCTCAAAACCTTTCTCACCCTCATACCAAGCTACGCACTCTCTCCCAAAACATGCAGGGGACACTAACTTATCATTACGGCACTACCTATGAAGTGCACAAAAAACCAAGGGAAATTTATCTGCAGACCTATCGTCTTCCAAATACTCACGTGAAGCCATTTCTTCACCCCCCCACTACAACATTACGGGAAAAATCCACTACCTGCATCCACTCTACCTGTAAATTCTTTCTACTCTCTCTCTCTGATTCATCACACACAAACATCTTATTATCAACTTCTACTCTCCCTACAATTATGTTATCATTATCAACATCTACACAATCATTTTCTAACACCATATTTTTATTTCTATTATCGTTGTTATCACTTGTAAACCCATTATTTAAATCATCATTTCCACTACTACTTACCCTGTCATCTTTGTTCGATTTTAATTTGTCTACTACTTTCTTATTTTCTAATTCTATTTCGCCTAACCGCGTCTCTATTTCACTCAATCTCTTATCATAAATACAGCCTTGTTCTCTAATTTCTTTCTTCACTTCCTCGAATTTTACGTTAAAACTATTTTTCTGTTCGTTAAAAAGTGTTTGCATCATTTTTATTATTTCTGCCATTTTTTAAAAAATCTGTTTAAATATTTCTTTCAAAAAAAAATTATTCCGTGTAATAAATATTACACACTCTTCTTATATATAAAATTATTGTACTATCTTCTATCACATTTTATCACAATATAACCTTACTTTTACGTACGTAATTATATACGATAAATATTTTTTACAAATCCGTCATTACCACATCCTATTTTCTGTGCTTTAAAATAGGTCTACCTCGTATAAATAAAATTAAACAAGAATCCTGGCAGGGTCGCCAAATGTAAAGATACAAAAATTGATCCAAATACATTAAAATAATAAAATACTGCCAGGACTTACCTGCGCTCGTTTTCACTTACCTGCTGCATAAATTTTGCTCAGAAGCCCAGAGTCGCCACCTATATCTTTGAAGGACAGATATGGAAACCTTTACACTCTACCTTAAATAAAAACGGGACAATTTCGCCATCTGACTACCCCCCAATAATAATCCAGAAGATATCCGGGAACGTTTAGACGAATCTTGCCGCACAGAAATGAGAAAGTGGTAATGACGAAATAACTTAGACTAACACATTTTTGTCTGGAAACTAAATAATTTTAATTACTGGAAACCCATTTTCATTATTATGAAAAGAACCCTACAGAACAAAGGTGAAATATACATTTAGGTATTATATGTAAATATTAATTATAAAGCAGCCCATTCTGCCCACACACGCATTCACACAGTTTAATATATATTCCTCTTGATTTTGCTCGAGTCTTAAAATATTGAGTGATTGAAAATTGAATAATAATTAGTGAATAATAATAATGATTATTGAATAATAATAGTAGGTTACGTAACGCTCGGGGTTCCGTTTCGCCACGTGCTGATAAATAGATGCATCTGAATATTTGTCAGTCACTAACACTTTTAATTTTCTTCCTATTTCACTTAACTTATTACATTTCGTGATGTTGTTCCACTTATTTACGCCGGTTGATCACTTTCCGTTAAAGCTTAAAGTTTTTTGGTGTCCACGAGTCTCGGCTTGCTTCCAGCCGCCGCCGCGGCCATATGTAGACTAGCTTATTGCATGCGGACAGATATTAATGCCTGGCCGGTGCACAAATTTCGTCGCCGCTCATAGCCTGAGTTGTCACAGTTTGGTCCTATTTACACCATGTAAGTATTTGTGTGCCGATCGTCTACGATATTTGTGCGGCACTGGCTGACGACACGAGATAGGCGGGCCTTAAGTTTTACATCCGTCACCTTGGCAAGCTAAGTGAAACAGAAATTGTTCTCTTAGCCATGTTTGCTGTTCACATCGGCGTGGGTCCGCGCGCATGCTCGTGGGATGCCTATGGGCGCGCTGTCACACACAAAGTTCTTGGAAACGGAGGCTGGGCAAATTCCTGATTACCGATTGCACAACGGTGGACACGTATTACTGCTTTGTTACAGCACTGTTCTTTCAACACGTGGTCTGTCACAATGGGAAATAAATTTACAAATATTTTAATAAAACCCCAAATTTAATAAAATAAAATAACCCGCAAATTTGGCCCATTACAGCTGTGCCTTACACTGAGCTACAGTCCGTGACAAAAAATATACTCAGGTTAAATAAAATGAATAACTTTAAATTACAAACCCCCATCGGTTTGTACCATTACAAGTGTATCTCTGTTTGAAGCTACGTCCTGTCTGGCCTATATAGAATTTGTTGCAATTTGAGCAATTAATTTGTAAACACCAGGTAGATCGAATTTGTTTTGTGCTTTGTGTGTGTTTTGATAGTGTGTGTTCTGTTAATCTAAAACATTAGACAAAATTATTAGACAACACACACAACTAGACAACAACATTGCAGTAAAAAACAACACAGACCTAGTAACAAAAATAAAAGACATACACATCCCCCATAATGCCACATTATTCTCCTTTGACATTAAAAACCTGTACACAAACATCCCCATCTCTGAATCAATCACCTACAAAACAAACTCAAACTGAACAACACACCAGACGAACTTATCAACGAAATAACAGAAACTCTGAACATTATCATAAAACAAAACTACTTTACTTATAACAATAAATATTACACACTGAATGATGGTCTACCCATGGGCTCCCCCATATCCAGCATTCTAGCATAAGTCGTCCTCCAACACTTAGAAAAAAACAAAAATACTCATAAACAATGACAGACACTCCCATAAAATACTATATTGGCACAGATACGTTGATGACATTCTAATGCTATACAGGGGAAACAAAAGACAATGTGAACAGTTACTAACGCACATAAACAAAATACATAAAAACATAACCTTTACTGCCGAATACGAACACAACAATACCATAAACTTCTTAGACCTCTCCATCACAAAACTTGAACACAGGCACAAATTCAGTATATACAGAAAACGGACTACAACTGACACACTAATACACAACTCCTCCAATCACCCAATACAACACAAACTAGCTGCCTTCAGAACCATGATACATAGACTTAACAACATCCCCCTAGATGAAAAAGACTACAAAGACGAACTAAACACGATAAAATATCTAGCAGAATCTAACGGATACGACAGAACAATAGTCAATAAACTCCTACACAAAACAAACAACAGACAAAGACAGAAAACAACAAATTCATAACACTAACATACGGTACATCAACAAACAAATTGAAAAAATAGCCCACAAATTCAAAAAAGCAGGATACAGAATCGCTTACAAAACTACTAACAAAACAGAACACACACTATCAAAACACACACACAAAGCACAAAACAAATTCGATCTACCTGGTGTTTACAAACTAAATTGCTCAAATTGCAACAAATTCTACATAGGCCAGACAGGACATAGCTTCAAACAGAGATACATTGAACACACAAAGGCACTCCACTCCACTACAGAATCCACCTTTGCAAACCACCTCATTGAAGCAAACTACACATACAAAAACATCGACAATAACATGAACCTTCTATACGTACACACAAAAGGCCGAAACTAGACACTCTAGAACAATTGGAAATATACAAACACACGAAAACAAATAAAAATGACATCCTAAACGAACAGACACAATTCAAATCGCACGCATTATTCGAACATATCTCACCCCACACACACAACATTGATCTTTCAAAATTCGATTCCGTCGCCCACAACAGGACGGACACCGCTACCAGCAGCAACCTCTGAAGAAGCTTTTTAAAAGTGAAAACCGGTTCAGGTTGTAAGGTAAAACTTTATGTTTTTACTTATAAAAAACGTTGTGTTCCGAGTCGTTAATGAAATAGTTGTATTTTTGCAACATTTTTAGTAGGAAAGTTAACACTTACTTGGCTGAGCGATTCGGGATCTGTCCATCAGTCATGTCTGCCCATTTTTCACACTTATTGACGTAGTACATAATCAACAATATACTTATAAGTAATTCAAGCTTTATTTATTTTTTTAATTCAGATATTCCCGAAAACACTATATAAAAGTGAAACTTCTATCTTAAATAATATTTTTTCTGTGTTACTATAAAGTTTGCGGTGTTTTTGGAAATTGTCTTCTGAATATTCACTAATATAGTTAGTATATAATATACACACAACTTTATTTTATTCACTACAATTTTTTTGGTATGGTATGTCTTGAAGCACTTATCAATTCGACTACAAAACCATGTGATTGAATACAAAGCATATGTGAATAGAAATATATGTATACTCCTGCGATCTAGGTGCAGAATTGTGGACTACTGTCAGTCGTTTTAGTTACACAATTACACGTGGTCGAAAAGCGTAACTCAGCAGCTTTTGTCATGTAGAACAGTGCTATACTCAGAGATGTACACTTACGTCTCTCGTCAAAACTCGGAAGTTACACAAGCTGTACATATACATCTTTCACCAGTTAAGTGTTGAGAATGAATTGTATGAAATTGTATGAGTTAACAGCATTAGCTCAGCACACTTTACACAGAAAACAGAGACACAACAAAAAAACAACTGCATGTACTATATTACTCAGTAGTAAAAAAACTAATAAATTTTACTCTCACTGCCCATTATTCAGAAGTGATTATGCTCGTGTTATGTATAATTTCAGTGTCTGTGTCTGTTTTTAAGAAGATCCGTTATTAAGAAGATTTCTTACCAATTACATCCCATATTCAAATGCCAGGGAAACTAAATCTGTCTGTTATATGGAGGAGTCCATTATTGGGAAGTGTCTGTTAATTGAACTTTCGTTGTACTTTCTATACTTCTTATATGTGGGGGGGGGGTGGTAAGAACTGAGTGTTATTATTTTAACTTAGTTTCATAACTAAACTTCAAAGCAGAACATCTGAATCAGGAGGATTATCATCTGTGAGGAAAACACTATAGTGATTATCAGAAGCATCTCATCTATCACCTCTCACACATAATGAAATTAAGAAATAAAGTAAGATAAACTGTTTTAAATTTCAAAATTATAAAAAGTGAAAACAGCTTACCTTTAATTCCAAAAAATCTTACATCCATTTTAACATGTCTGTATTACTGTTCAGTAGCTAATAAAAATAATTGGCTAGTGGCAATTTATGTTTATAGTGGGCCCCATAAATAAGCTATCATGAATACAGACTGTACAATATAGAATCATTAATTTAGTAGTGACACTTAATGAATAAATTATAAAGGTTTTATGAGTTTTGGTCAGTAAGTAGACACAATTTTTAAGTAATTTGTGTCAACATTTTTACAGTTTTTATTGTCTTCGTCAGGACCTTTGTATGGGAAAAACAAATAATTAAATATATAACCAGACTAATTAAATTGTGTGTGTGTGTGTGTGTGTGTTACATCGACAAAATATTTACTATTACTAGTTCTCACATATTGTTATACTTAAATAAATATACATAAATACAATATTCTGAAAATATTATTAATACATTGTTATAAAACAATATATTGATAATATAATAATCATTTAATCATAATTATAAATACAGTTATAATCAAATGCATATTGGAATTAGTATGGAGAAAAATACATATCTAATATGTCTGAGTATAGTGTGTAGGTAAGTTTGAGTATGTACATTACTAATACTTATTATTACTTTTTTTTTTAGCAATCTTAACAGAGATACAAAACAATCACACATAATACATGCTTATTGTAATTTGTGGCATTGATCATTCATTATTTCCCCAAGTATTGAACACTTTTTCCTATAAATTAGAGAATTAATTACAGATGTTACAAAGGTTAAATTGTAGTAAAATCAATATATCATGTGACAATGATTCATAGTTGTTATTAATATTATTTTAGACCTGTATAGAATTATGTAGACTACTGTAGAAATATGCAGACAATGAGAGTTGTGCATGCACACACAAAGTTACACACACATTTATGTCCATGCAGATGTAATAGTTATATATTAATACGTAAAATTATATATAATATACTCGTTGATGTTGAAACTTGTGTATTGGGCTCTGTATTACTTCATATTTGACTACAGTTATAGTGTTATAAACTACCATTAATAATTTTAATATTAGTCACACTTTGTAGTGAGGTTCTCAAAAAGTAAGGCATGTCATAATTTATATCATTCTTATGTATACATAAAAGCTTTAGTTATGTCCTTGTATCATGCTTAAACTCCAGTGACAAATTTAATGTTGGATGTTGATACTTAAATAGAATACAGTGAACAACTGATAAAGAACATTAGAACAGTAGTTAGTTATATAATTTTTTGGGTGGTTATTAACACACCGGGATTTAAAATTGTATTTACAGCATAGTACAATGTAGAAGAACTTTTAGCATGCATAACACTACAAGAAAATTGACTGTTTTCCAAAAATGCGCTAAATATAAATTCAAAAAAGGAAGGTTTGAGAATATTATAGATGATAGTGAGTAATAGAAGCTTCCAGTATCTAGATCTAATAGATTCAGTCTCCTGCAAATAACAGGAGGGACAAGATATTTATATTCTTCTTCTTTTTTTATCAACAACAGTAATCTTTTAGTTGATATCTTTACCTTCCATCCCACTTACAAGGTCTGTCCAGAAAGTGTCCAGCCATTTTGAATATCTCGGTAATATCCCAGGTGACCTTCATGAAACTGTGTAGCTTGTTTCAGGAGATCTTATCATGCATGCATGAACAGTCAGCACCCACCAGACACTTCATTTGGCAGTGAAATGCTGTTAAGTAACCTTGTGTTTTCTGTGAATGTCGCATTCACAATGATTGAGTGTGTCAGCAATTCTGCATCAAGTTTTGCTTCAAACTTGGACATACATCCATGAAACCATTCAAATAATTAACAAGTCTTATAGCAGTGCTCAATTTAAAGTATGGATACTCTTACGACGGTGTCACTGATCATCGTAGGGTACAGTGGAAACAAAGTACAGACGCCAATGACCAATTACCAGCTTTAATGAGCCACAAATAACAATTTGTCATCAAAAAGATACTCTCATACAATAATTCAAGTTAAATTTGGCCACACACAATAATAATGTCCCGTATTAAGACTTCCGCACTTGATTATAACACAGTAGTCACTTTACACAACAACCACTTGATCATACTGAATAAATCACCACTTATAACTAACATAAACTGACTGACAAAGCCAGCTGATGTTGCTTAAATAGGTAGTGGAAGTGTTCCAGAGTAATTGATAATTTGCGTTGTTAACAAGCACTTGAAAAGTCTAGCGCATCCGTGAGTGCCGCCTTGACAGAGACACGCACCTGCTTGGCTAGCAGAGAAATGGGTGGAAGGACACTCTCCTTTTTGAGAGGGTTCCATCGTTACAATACTTTCAAGATAAACAGGAATCTGTAGAAAGTGATACATATTATTATAGTAAATTATAGATAAATAAATCACCTTATATCCGTCGTGTGACTTCGTTACGTTGATTAAAATGACGCGTTTCGGAACATCTGCTCCATCATCAGATTAAATCGCTCTATTGAGGTCGTTAATAGTTAAAATCACATGTTACACATAATTGTCCACTATGTAATTCACTCGCTTTCTAAATGGTGCGCACCACGACGAAGCCGATCGGACACTGAATTATTATCTGAGTGATTACGCCTAAGCAGGTTCAATGCTGTATCGTATAGCGGGTTGGATTTAAAATTTAAGTGGTCATTCGATATGAAGTCTCGGCTGTTTATGTTATTATATGCTTTGTATATTTCGAACTCTTCTATTGCGTCCATGTAACGGCCTTTGTTGCATACATGTAGGGGTATTAAATTAGATTTAAAATCAGTATAATTATGATTGTGTAAGATTAAGTGGCGGGCAAAGTTGGACTTGATATTATTTAACAAAGTGAGATTATTTAGGTGACGTTTTGGTGTGTGCTCTTTAAATCGTTTGAGGAAACCTCTCCCCGTTTGACCAATGTAAAAACTGTTGCAGTCGTTACATGATAATTTATATATGCCGGATTTCTTTTCTAAAGGTAGTTTTCTATGACGTAGTATTTTTAATAGACTATTGTTTGTTTTGAAGGTAGCGGTAATATTCAATTTATTAAATGTGGAGGTTAGAATCTTTGGCATTATATTTGTGTATGCGGTAGAAATAATTGTTATTTTTGTATCCTTATCTACTGGGGGCTTGGATTTTCGAATTTTATGTTTCTTGATGAGATTATCAATTAACGTGTTTTGGTAACCATTAGCTAAAGCTATATGTTTAATGGTATTCAACTCCTCACGGTAATCATCATCACTGAGAGGCACTGCCAACAATCTGCGGATAAAGTAATTATAAGCTGCCAACTTTTGCGAAAATGGATGATAAGAGTCAGCATGTATTGTCACATCAGTGATAGTCGGTTTTCTATAAATATTAAATTTCAATTTATTTATGTGTTTAATGACAGACAAATCTAAAAAATTCAATTTATTATCCACTTCAGTTTCCAACGTGAATTGAATGTTTTTATTAATACTATTCATATAATGTTTTAGGTTTTCGATCTGTCGTACAGTACCATTGAAAATTAGAAAGGTATCGTCTACATAATGTGCATAAAATATTATATCATTTTTGTATTTGTTATGTGAGAGCAAATGAGAGTTTTCATAAAAATTCAAGTAAACGTCAGCCAATAGACCAGAGAGAGGTGAACCCATGGCCAATCCATCATCCTGAATGAAAAATTGGTTATTGAAAGCAAAGTAATTTTGTTCTAAAATAGTTTCAAATAAACCAATTAACTCGTTTATCGTCTGTATATTTAATTTATTATTCTCTAATAAATTGTCTTTTAAGATATTTAGTTTCTTTTACTGGTATGTTGGTATACAAATTTACTATATCAAACGATGCTAACTTATAATTTGATAGTAGATCAACATTTTTACATTTATTAATAAAATCCGTGTTGTTTATGACACTATGATTGTTCTTTAAATTTATGTTGTCTTTGATTACTTTAACGAGTTTCTTAGCTGTTTTGTATGCGGGCTCTGTAGTAAAATTAATGAGTGGTCTGACCGGTATGTCGTGTTTATGAATTTTGGGTAGGCCAGTGAGTTTGGGAGCTTTAGCATTAATAGGCTTTAGGAAGCGATGTGTGCATTCGCTAAACAAATTTACGCAATTATTGATTTTGTTATTCAGTGTCTTGACATACATATCAGTAGGATCAGATTTCAAGGTTCTAATATTATTGTTTGAAATAAAGTCGTTTATTTTCGTTTTATACACATCAGAGTCCATGACAACAAGAGTATTCCCCTTATCTGCCTTAGTAATTAGAGCATTATTATCAACTAATTTAGCTTTGATTTGTTTCAATAACTTAAACTCGTTGGAAAATCTTATATGTTTCTGTAAACCATGAGGTGAATGGTTGTTAAAATTATGGTGTTTTCAGTATATCAAAACCGACTATCACTGATGTGACAATACATGCTGACTCTTATCATCCACTTTCGCAAAAGTTGGCAGCTTATAATTACTTTATCCGCAGATTGTTGGCAGTGCCTCTCAGTGATGATGATTACCGTGAGGAGTTGAATACCATTAAACATATAGGTAGCTAATGGTTACCAAAACATGTTAATTGATAATCTCATCAAGAAACATAAAATTCGAAAATCCAAGCCCCCAGTAGATAAGGATACAAAAATAACAATTATTTCTACCGCGTACACAAATATAATGCCAAAGATTCTAACCTCCACATTTAATAAATTGAATATTACCGCTACCTTCAAAACAAACAATAGTCTATTAAAAATACTACGTCATAGAAAACCCATACCTTTAGAAAAGAAATCCGGCATATATAAATTATCATGTAACGACTGCAACAGTTTTTACATTGGTCAAACGGGGAGAGGTTTCCTCAAACGATTTAAAGAGCACACACCAAAACGTCACCTAAATAATCTCACTTTGTTAAATAATATCAAGTCCAACTTTGCCCGCTACTTAATCTTACACAATCATAATTATACTGATTTTAAATCTAATTTAATACCCCTACATGTGTGCAACAAAGGCCGTTACATGGACGCAATAGAAGAGTTCGAAATATACAAAGCATATAATAACATAAACAGCCGAGACTTCATATCGAATGACCACTTAAATTTTAAATCCAACCCGCTATACGATACAGCATTGAACCTGCTTAGGCGTAATCACTCAGATAATAATTCAGTGTCCGATCGGCTTCGTCGTGGTGCGCACCATTTAGAAAGCGAGTGAATTATATAGTGGACAATTATGTGTAACATGTGATTTTAACTATTAACGACCTCAATAGAGCGATTTAATCTGATGATGGAGCAGATATTCCGAAACGCGTCATTTTAATCAACGTAACGAAGTCACACGACGGATATAAGGTGATTTATTTATCTATAATTTACTATTCATACGTGACTTGGATACCAAGAACTAATATATATATTATTATAGACCTTCATCCAGCAGATCATCTGAAAATGTGAATCCTGTGAGCTGCAATCAACAAAATCAGCAACTGACAGTCGAAGAGTTAGAAAAATATAACATTAAAGGTTTTTCAGCCGGAGTAAACATCACTAAAATTATTGTTTGGGCTATCGGGCTCTTTTAATAAATCCTATTGTACTAAGTAAGCTGGTTTTCACAAAGCATTATATAAAGTAAATTTTTTGGACAGAATCAACTCATAGTCAACTTGCTAATTTTGAATAGTTTGATTCCTGGTTTCTGGTTATGTTTGGCTATACATCAAAGTGTTGAATATTTATTCAGTTACTTAGGTACGGTATTTTTAATTGACCGAAACAGAAATCAGCTGTTGACATCGTGAGTGAAAGCAGTAAAGAAATGTTATCTTAAAACAAATTGTAAAATATAAACTAAAAATATAATTGTATTGTAATAAAAATATAATTTTCTTTCAAAATCAGGCATGTGAAATTTATGTCACACATAGTTTTATGCCAACACCCAGCACTACTGAACCCACATTGGTTGCTAAATTCTTATTTATGTGAGAGACTTTACACAGGCGTATGAAAAGCAATATTTTACTGTCGGATTTTTTATTATGGATACTCGAGTTTAAGCGTTAATTACAAGTGAACCTGTAGGTCTACTTAAAAACTAGTTACATCAAATTTTTGCGTGTTTAATTTTGCGTTAATCTGTGTAAGAATGACCACAATCCCTACATACATGGAGACCACCAAATCTCCCCCCTTCTTTCTATCAGCCAGTTTACCCCTTCCGACAGAGCTTCAATTTTGAGATATGTGTCACAATCTCTTTCGAATCGCTCCCCAGTACGCCCAGCCTAGCCATCACCGGTGACGCAAACCCCAGGATACGATATGGCCCCGACCAGCGATAACACAACTTGGCGGACCGTCTGTCCGCAGCGGAGCTGAGTGGGTGGCTCTGGCAATAGACCCAGTCCCCAATCCGGAAGGGGTTAGGAATTCGCCCCTGATTATATTGGCAACGGGCCCGCTCGTGCGCTCGCAGCAAATTCTTCCGAGCCTCCTTCCACCTCTCTGCTGTTCCATTATCTGGCTCCCGTGGTAGAAGATCCTCAATGTTCCACAAGTTAGTCAACGGGAATGCGGGCGAGAACCCAAACATAATTTCAAAGGGAACGGCCTGATGACTATCATGTAGGGCCGTATTAAAGGCTAGCTGTAACCACTTCAGATTCTGGTCCCAGGTGGTCTGTTGCTCAGCATGATAAGCAATGATTGCGGACATGAGATTCCTATTGAATCTCTCCGCATGGGACGGCTGTGGGTAATAAGGAGAAGTGGTTACATGTTTGATCCCACTGGCGAAACACATCCGCCGGAACTCACCCGAAATGAACTGGGGACCATTGTCAGAGAAATGATGGTCGGAAGACCGAAGACCGAAATGCTGAAAAATGTGATTCTGGAGCGCGCTTATGGTCAAACGAGCCGTTGCCTGCCGTAAGGGCAAACTTCGAAAAAGCATCCACACAAACAAGCAGGTAAGAATTACCTGACTTGCTACGCGGGAGAGGTCCCACGTAGTCTATGAATAACTTCTCCATCGGTCTGCTCACCACGTCCGATGACAACAACCCTAACTTAGTGTTTTGGGCAGGCTTGCTCAAACCGCATAGATGACAACTCTTAACCCTCGTCGCAATGTCCCTGTCTGTGCCCTTCCAGATGAAATGTCGTCTAATGCTGGAAATGGTCGTAGAAATTCCCTTGTGGCCTCCTACTGGGGAATTATGATAATAGCTGAAGACCATGGGCACTAACTTGCTAGGCAGCACAATCTTAGGGGCACATCCCTTTTTCTCTCTACAACACAGGACGCCCTTGGACAAGAAGTATGGGGCCTGTACGTTACCCTCCTTTATATTCTGGATGATCGGACCCAGCTCTTCGTCGTTCAACTGATGGGGTAACACATCAGTGAAGGCTAACGGAAAATCTAACAGAACGGAACAGGGTTGCTCAGATTGGACTTCACTGGGCTGGGAAAACATTCATTTTGTTTTAATTGTCTCCAAGTCACGTTACTAAATATTTAGAATTAAATTTAGCAATTACCTGTATTAACTTCCGTCTTGTGACTTATTTGGTTTTTTCTTAAAACGACGCGTTTTGAGAATAAATTCTCATCATCAGGTTTCAATACGGTACTATAAAAACATCAAATTCACCCAAAAGGGGTCATCAACTAGTTAAAAGACAAAAACACCATGTTCCGTGACTGTGTCGGTGTTAAATTATGTGTGGTGTTTTTGTGTTTTAACTAGTTGACGACCCCTTTTGGGTGAATTTGATGTTTTTATAGTACCGTATTGAAACCTGATGATAAGAATTTATTCTCGAAACGCGTTGTTTTAAGAAAAAACCAAATAAGTCACAAGACGGAAGTTAATACAGGTAATTGCCTAATATTAATTCTAAATATTTGGGAAAACATGCGTGACAAAGCATCTGCAACCACATTTTGAGTTCCCCTAATGTGTTGCACCTTGAACTAGAAGGATGAGATCTTGACCACTCATCTACCAATTTTACCCAGTTGCCGGGGATGAGCAAGAAGCCAAGAGAGAGCCTGGTTGTCGGTCTCGAGCAGGAACTCAGCATGTTCCAAGAAACGCCTGAACGCGTACACAACAGCTAAACACTCTAGCTCATAGACTGATGACTTTCGTTCTTGCTGGGTCAACATTTGGGAAATAAAAGCCACAGGCTGCATCATCAACGACTTGGGACAGAACCGCCCCGAGCGCAACCGAACTCACGTCCGTCCGCAAAATAAATGGTCAACATCAATACTTCTCAAAACTCTATAATAAACATTACTTCAAAACAACATTACATTATCTTCATCTGTACTATTTCTTTAACCTTGACTTCAACTTGGACAGATCTACATGTCCCACCAAATATTCATCACCCCAAAACTATCTTTGATTAGCTTTCACAAATTATTACTTTATTTCTCATTTTATCAAATTACTTTTCTCGTTACTTTAAAACAAGATCTATAATACACTGAAACATGACATTAAACATTAATTACTTGGAACATTTATAAACCAATATCAGTGACATTTTATTGCCGATCAGCTGATCTTCCTAACACAATGAAAACACATCTCAAAATTAAACAAATTACATGAAATATATATATATTTATTTATCATTACTTCTCACCTCCTTGTTTCCCCTTTTTCTGATTCTGATAATTCATATTAACCGCCTGCCATTCGGTTTAATTATTTACTTAGGGTCAAAATACACACATAATGAAAACACATATTTTTATCAATACCTATATCTAACGTACACAATAAAATAATACATTTAAAATGATGGAATGAACACCTTATTTTGAATGTCTGAGCGTATAGTTATTTAAACAGAACACAAGCATTTTTTACTGGATCAAAATTTTAGTTAGCAATCTTTATGTTATAGACTTTAAATTCGTGACTCACTTGGGTCACCTCCCATCCACACACTCTATTGCAAATTATGTAAGGCTGTGGCGCCTTTTCGCCTCCGCAAAGACGGCATATTTTGGAGTAGTTTGACCTCTCCGTGTCTTTGCTTCGGCAGTTACATTTTAAAAGTTATGAATATCAACATATTCTGTCTATAATTAAACGCCCTTAAACGGGTCTACCACCTGGCCTTGCTGTTCCTACTCGAACAGAGTGGTAGCCGCTGTCCCATAGTACCTGGATTTCCCCTAAATTTCACCCCCTTTTAATTTCTATTATATACCAGTTTCAAGTCAGCTATGGTCAAGGGACTTGATATGACCATAGCTGGCCGCTAGCCAAATCCACGATTCGTGCTGGTAAGGCAGTAATCGCCCGAAAAGTCGGGGAAATCTAATTTCATTTCATTGCCTGCTCTACTTCATCATTAGTATGTGTGACAGGAATGTCTATCATTGTACAAATTTAATTTGCACGAAAAGGTGTGTCACACATTTTCGCCTCCGATGGAGGTAACACTCTCTGTTACCCCCAACCCATTTCACTATCTACGAGAGCACAGGCCACCCCCGCAATAGCAACTTAATAACTAACTAATTAAATTTTTATATACATTCTAATATAATATTTTCATCAATAATCATTTAACTCATTCATAACTTTCTACCATTACACTTTCTTAAAATTTTCAACATTTATTATTAATAATTAGTATATATCATTTTTCATTTATTATTAAATTTTTTAATTATCATTTTTATTGAACACAATTATTTCAAATAATCTCACTATTGAATTAAAATCTTAGTTACACCTGTAAACATTTTTATTATACATGATTCATATTGTAAAAGTTCTATACTTACAGTCAATTTAACATGGTATACACAAAACATATTCACCATACCACATTACTTTCACCTCACCTCTGAAACATTTAACACAAATATTAGTTTAAATCAAACAATTTCTCATTTAATTACCAATTTCATCTCGTAAAATAATTTAAATTTCTCAGAAAATTTAATTATATAACAATTAAATAATTAATCAAACTATTTAAAACCTATCAAATTGTTTTAATTAATTTAATTACTGAACATACAAATTACCTAGCTATCAAAACAATTACAACTCATCAGTTACTGTCTTCAAAATTGATTTTGATATTTATTTAAATTGCAACAATTTTAATATTATTATTACTGTCACTTACCTACATACATACATTGTTTATCTGACCTTCTACAATACACACACACAAAAATTCACTACAATTATTTACAAACTTTTGTTATTAACTGTTCAGTTTTTCCGCACTTCATTGTCCAAATCTGCCATGTCACAACCACAAAACAAAATGTTTATAACTGTCTTTTATTGTTTTATAGTTTAGTCTCCATCGTCATAGATTAACCTTGGTTTTATATAACATTGTTCAATTTTATTACCACACAAATGACTGTTTTGTGTGTTATAACCACAAAAACTAAATTCATTCATCTTACCAAAATACTCATTAAACCAGTCAACGTTAGGTATTTTTGTTAAGTCTCCGTCAGTAAATTCATTCATTATCGGGTTAATTACTTTTGTCAAATCATTATAGTCATTATTATTCAAATATACTTCTAAACTTTCTTTCCATTCGTCATACTTTCTCTTCAATTCATACAATTCTGTTTCTTTATTAACATACAATTCTCTACTTAAATCTCTCTCATCATAACACCAAATCACACTCTCAAAATTACTCCAGACAGATGGTACAAAATTACACAACAAAAATGAATACTTCAATTCATCTACCAACACGGGACTCTTGCCCTCCTTAAACAGCACTTGTGAACACATTAAATAATCATCATAAATAATAAAGGGAAAATCTACCCCCTGTCCCCATTCTGCCACAACATTATTTTTCCTCTCTCTCTCCCACTCATACACACACATTAACATTTCATTATCACTACATTCTGCAATTTCATTAGTACTCTCATTATTTATTTTTACCGTATCAGTCTCTGATACTAATTCTTCAAATACACTACTATTCTCAGTATTGCATTCATTATTTTCGACATTATCATTATTATTGGTTAACTCTTTGTCTAATACAACATTGCCATTACAACTCTCATTTGTATTACTCTTACTCTGTTCTACTTTATTCAAATTATTTCTTATCATTTTATTAGTATTTTCAAGACATTTATTCTTTTCTTGTATATCATTTATTAAACCATCAAATTTTACGCTAATACTCTGCTGCAACTGAGTATTCTGTTGTTCACATTTTATTCTCTGTTCATCTAATTTATTGTTAAAATCACTTTTCATCTTATTTAAAATTATATCATTATCATCAAAACGTTTATTTAATTCTTTAAATTGATTCAACATAATACTTATTACATCCATGTCATCTGCTTGTTTATTTTTATTAGTTGAAACTGGGGTCAACTGAACCCCAGAATCAACATCTGTTTCGCTTACTTGTGTTTGAGCCGCAATCAGAGTGGAATGAACGATTATATTACCGCCGACAGCTGTTTCTGTAACAGCGCTCGGCCCCACTGTCAACATACCACTTTCATTCAGCGATTGCGACTCAAGGTCACTTTCACTCATAACTGAATCTATTACACTACTTTTCTCTGTCTTCTCAGACATTTTTATTTGATCTATTTTTTCTTACGTAACAACTACTAATGATTAATCTTTTTTCAAAACTGATATTACAACATACATAAAATCACCCTTTTATCATAATTACGTAAGTTTACATCACTACAATTTTGCTTTCGTAACCGTACTCCGTTCAATGTACTGTCAAATGTAGGCCGGTGCAATACAACCTTTTTGTTATATTACATCCTGGTCACGGCACCAATTGTAACTTTTATTTATAATTTGGTATTTATTTATTAACTATTTTGAAACTTCCACTTACCTTCAATCTTCGATCTGGCCGGATCGCATAGTGGGGACGAACCCAATTCGTTCGACGAACTTGACACAGTACATAAAACGAAATAAGGTTTTTGAAAGAATCTAACTCTCAATATTTACCATTTGAAAAATAGTAGTTTTTAATTTTTACTGTTGTTGAGCATCTTACATGTATAAAATAAAAAATTTGTTGTTCTCTACTCTGTTTTTTAAACTTGGAATGAGACTTATACATAGATGATTATTAATACAAAAAAAAAACATAATTACCTTACCTTCTATATAACACACACATACATAAATGTAAACAGCCCAGCCTGCCTTTCTCACATATATTAATTTTAATTTATTAAAAAACCCATACCATTTTAAAACCCCACAGCCCTTACACTTTTATTAAAATGAAAACCGCCGGCAACGTGGTTCGCGCGCGCACTCATCGTTCTTTTAAATTTCTTGTTTTTTAATGTCCGAAAAATATCTGATTCTGTTCTACACTTTGGATTGACCGCGGTCACATGAATTTTTACTGTTGTTTCACTCTATTACCGGAAAAAATATAACATTTTATACGGAGCCTAACTTGGCTCTGTGTGCTGGCCGACACGGATGGCGAAAGACTGGGAATCGTCCTTTTTTGAGCGGCAGGAAGTTACTTGTTCATAGCCAAAGGATTTCGTCGCCGTTAAAAGTTGATTTGCTGTGTTCTATCAACTTTATTCATGAAGCATCGTGGTTATATCAGCAAAGTGTGTCGACGATCTCTAGCCACTGCTAGTCTGATGTCACTAGCAGTAGGCGGGACTTAACTCCATTTCCTGTAGTTGGCTGGTTGATGTCACAAATTGTTCGCTCCAGCGCCATTTTTTACAGCGTCGTTTGTTTCTCTCGGCGTCCCAACAGCGCGCATGCTTGATGCTTGAGTGCGTTCACCGTCACACTTATACAGAGTTCTGAGAATTCGAGGGTGGTACAAATTCTTGGCTTGGTTACACAACAGAAACTGCGTCTTGTCTTTGTTCTAACTGTTCTACTTGCCACGTGGTCTGTTACATTGGAATTAATGTTTGTCGGAAAATAAAACTTTCACAATATTTTTCCCAAACCCCAAAAAATGAAATAACTAAAAATACAAATACCCCATAACCGCAATAGATATAATGACCCAATTTTGACACGTTACAAAACTTCTTAGACCTTACAATCACCAAAACAAACAACACACACACATACAAAATATACAGGAAACCCACCACATCAGACATGGTCATACATAACTCATCCAACCACCCAACTCAACACAAACATGCAGCTTTCAACTACATGCTCCATAGGCTCACTTCATTACCCCTAAACACACATGACTACCAAGAAGAATTGAACACAATCAAATATATAGCAGTCAAAAATGGATACAACCCCGATTTAATAAATAAACTACACAAACGCATCCTAAACACAAAAAGTAAAACACATAACACTTACATACTACAATTCCAATACGCACAAAATTGCAAACACATTTAGAAAACGTAATTATAAAGTAGCCTACAGAACCAACAACACCATTAGGAAACACATAAATAATACTAACAAAGACACAGACACATACAGCAAAACAGGGGTATATAAATTAAATTGTAATGATTGTCACCAATTCTACATCGGCCAGACGGGAAGATCTTTTTCCTCCAGATTTTCAGAACATTTAAAAGCCCTCACCACAAACTACATACATTCCACATTTGCCACACATTTACAAAACGAAAACCACAGTTACACAAATATAGAACACAACATGGAAATATTACACTACTTACCTAAAAGTATAAAATTAAACACAGCTGAACAATTTAAAATATACAGATATCACACACTACAACCAAACAACATATTAAATGAACAATTACATTATAGATCACATACACTATTCGATACACTGATCCAAACACAATTTGAACCTCAGCACCAATACCCTCCCACCATCAACCCCCTCCACACACACCTATAGTCCATAACCGTTATTCTGTAAAACGACATTCAGTATTTACTCAGGAAGAGGAACATCACCTCGAAACATATGGGGAAGTGATAAAGAAAGTAAGTTCATATTGTGAAAGTTTATATATATAATAATATTTTATAAAGTGAACGAAGAGGATGAATCAACAAGAACATTTAATGTTGAAGCCAGACAAATAATGCAATTTCAGATGAATAAATATTAAAAATAAGGGAAACAAAGAATAAAAGACGTGAGCCGTAAATTTTAAAATGTTTATTGTATAAAGAAGTGGGTGTATACACTCGCTGTGGTCGTTAAAATGTTCAATTAGAGTGCTAATTTACATTAATTTTTTTATTTTATTTAATGAGCTACATATTATTACCAGATACATGTTTATATTAAATAACATAAATTTATTTAACTTTTGGTGGATACCACATTTTGAGAATGTAGCTCCAGTGGTTCTTTCCTTAGCAATATCACAGCACAATATTTTATAAAATAATGTCCCTATTAATTTGATAAGTTTCACTTCAAGGCTGTCTTTAGAAAAACCATTGTTGAAATATGTTTTCTAAACACTGTGCCAGCAAAGTTTTTACAAGCTGATATAATCATTTTTTTGTTATTAAGTTTACTGTTAGATATAATTAACAAATTATACATAAATTTTACAATCTTTAAAACATCTGATGACACTCTAATAGTGGTGGCCGGTGAGTTCTGAGGAAGTGGAGGCTACGAGACAGTCACCTGAGCCGTGCACAATCATAGCAGCCGGCACTCGTATTTCACTTTAAGTTTTGTAGAGATACTCGATCTTTACAGCATACATGTCTTATCAGAAATATATACTTATGTTTAACAAGATAAACTGAAGATTAACTTACTTTTGTTCTAGCAAAGAAGTAAACTGTTGAGTAGAAATATATTTTGTAAGCTGCGTTGAATTTACTTGTACACCTACAGCAAATTCAGTTAGTGGGCCTTCTTATTGATAAAATTTTTGATAACATCATCATGCCATGTCAGTTGATTTTTCAGTTTGCAGAGGATTCTCTTTTTAATTGAAACTAAATCAGTGGAGCTAAGACGATCTTGATAATGGCCAAGAAGAGATAATTGATAATAATACACATGCACAAGGAGCAAGAGAATGTAAAGACTGCAAAAAAGTAGCAAAAATCACATTAAACCATGCCGAGAGGCTAACTCACTTGTTGCCTCCCAGGCACGGGTTACAGATGCACTAGCGTCCTCCCACCACTTGGTGGGCATTTTCCTCACATACCATACGAGTACTATGGCATGACCATATTCATAATGCGTGATCAAGTGTATTTTGTAAGTAATCAGATAATTTAAAATGCCAAAGCATGACTACATGTTCAGTTATAATAAAATAAGAGCCTATTACTAGTTGTTTATTTTTTAATATTTTTCTAAATTTTATTGGGGAGGCTTAGCCTCCCTTGCCTGCCCTGATGAGCCGCCGCTGCGCTCTAATTAATTTTCCACTTGATACAAAGTCAATAAAATGAGTGTAAACGCTCAGGTTATTGTCATTTGTTATCAGTAAATGAACACACACTTTAACTCGAAGTAATTTTTCGAATAATTTTTAATTGTGTCATGGTCTGATTTAATTTTTTAATGGGTCCATTAGAGTTTTTCCCATAACGATCCCTGCTGTTGCAGTAATCTGAGATTACTGTTGCAGTAATCAACAGTAATTTGATCTGTTGATCAAATATGAGATGAACTTCTGTATACCCATTGTATTTTTGATCAATAAATTGACTGAAGAATTGACCAAAATCATGGCAAGTTTTAAGTGATGCAGGTTTATGAACAGCATGCAATTGGGCCATCCCATCTACAATTGCTACGATATTTGAATCGGACGATGATGTAGCAATAATTGGTGCTGGTTCGCTACTGTGTGTATTATCTGTGCTCGTAATGGTCTTCTTAGGGATATTCTCTAAAATCTGTGTAAGCTTATATTTTGCCAAGCAGTGGTGCATGCTACAATCAGGAGCAAAAAGGGATCTTGGAACTGCGGAAAGTTCATACTCACTTAGGCAAAGCTTCATATCTACATCGGGTCTTGATCGGGAAGCTATAACAAGTTTGGAGAATAGGGAAACATTAGACTTCATTTCAATCACTTTTCCTTTCAAATCAACTTTAACCTTTTTGGTTGCTGAGTTACACGTTTTTAACTTCAATTTATTCAAGCGGGACCAAAATGGTATGCTTTGTGTTTCAATGCGTTCTTTCACAAATTTGGAACACAATTCTTCTCCAGCTTCTTTTACTTTCCCAACATCATGTTCAATATCTTGGGGGAACACTCGCTGAGTGACCAATTGTACCAAATGCGTGTTTCTGCATGCAAAAGGATTGGTTGTCAATTCGAAAGCCTTTTTCAATTGAATGGCATGCTGATCTAGTCTATTTCTGAACTGCAGTGAAGATGTGTGATGTTCTTCACTATTTGTTGTGCAATGTCCATAAAGTGTATTGGTATCTTCTGCAATGCGGGTTAATTCTGCATCTGTAAGGAAAAATTTGATCCTGCATGAATCATTGAGAGTTATTCCAGTCAATCCTACTTGAACTTTCAATCTTCTATTTTGATGTTCCAAAGCTTCATCATAAGACCCAAGTAGAAGGAATTCATAATGCCCTTTACAGAGGCGGCCATCTTGGACGCCATGTTGAATATCTCAACATGTGTGCGTAATTAGGTTTTCCCAATATTTTACTGTCATTCTATGAACTAAAATATATATAATTTGACATTAATTTTGTTAGTATAGTTCAACTATAAGTAATTTAAATATTTTGGCCGCCATCTTGATTTTGGATCTCTGAGCAAAATTTCAACTTATCACCATTGATATTCTTATTCTACAACTTATAACGAAGCGATTGACACCTCTCCCATACTTCTATGATCAAGGAGCCCACGGGACGTGATTTTTTAACACTTACCCCCAGACGTATATTGATATTGCCTTTCCTATCTCTTCTCTTCCGTCTGTAAATGAACATGACTTTTGATTTCTCTTCATTAAAGCTTATCTTGTTATCTCTAGGCCATGATACTACTTTAGATATATTCATGTTTATGAAATTTTCAGCTTTGCTGCTGTTTTCTCCACTCACTGCCAAAATAAGGTCGTTGACAAATGCTATTGCTTTCATTGTTTTTAAAGTTTAGATTTAATAGGGAAGTTAATTGGGTATTCGAAAACCCTGGTCCACGGCATGTCGCTTGTGAGCATCCTTTTGTCACTTGCAGTGTTTGTAGTCAAGGTTACAGTTCTTTTGCTGAAGTAGCTTTGAGCTGTTCTGTACAGATGTTTAGGACATTTAAAGTTCTTTGACCTGAGAAGAGTGGTGAGCCACTAGGCAGCATCAAAAGCACCTTTCACATCTAGGCTAACAAGCACAATAATTTTTCTATGCTTGCTTCTATGTTGGTGTCTTTCTTGCCGTGTTGATGATATAAGCTTATCGAGCTGGCCTTTTTCTAATCCTTCCTGTACATACTCCTTTAGGGGCATAATTGCATCTGTTGTGTTTTTCTGAGGTGTGAATCCATAGTGGTTCTGATTTAATCATTTGTTGATACATTTATGATGCATTATTCTATTAATTAGGATTTTCTCTAGTACTTTTCCCCCTACATTAACAATCTTATTAGATTGAATTTAGATATTTCATCAGTTTTCTTTGCCAGGCTTTGGGGTCTAGTTTTGTTGTTTTGTTTTTGGAAAGTTTCCGAACATAAGGGTCCTTTGTACAATGCAGTAACGAGTGGAAATAATTTGAATGCACGCAGATGAATTGTGCTTGTTATGCCATCTTCACCTGGAGCTTTCTTGTGGACCATATCTTCTATAGAATATTCAGTTTCATCTGAAGTAAATTCTCTGTGGCCCTGTGTACCCGGTGGCTGCTCTATGGTTATCCTGACTTGTTTGTGGTAGGCTGTTTCATTGTCTTTCTTATCTGTAGGTTTGAGATAGTGAAGCGTGTACTGTGCTGTTTCATTTAGGGTGACTGTTAGTGACCCATCCTGTTTCCTGAGTGGTCTAATTGTTGAGCTGTTCTTAAATTTCCCAGAAGCTAGTTTATATACAGCATTCCATTGGTTTGTAGAAGTCGTCATGTTACAATATTCTTTCCAAGACTTTATTTTGTTCATTCTTATTAAGGTCTGATAGTTTGCTTTTTTGTCATATTATTGTATTTTGTGGTGTCTTTTAGTTTTTCACTGGTTTTTGTCTGTTGGTATTTCTTCTGAAAGCATTTACTCTCTTCCTAGTTACTATGAGCTCTTCTGCCCACCATGGAACTGATTTCTTTCTGACTGCATTATCTGAAGCCCATTTTCTGGAAATGAGTTATTGCAAGAGTTTGTCAGTGCTTTTTGGAATTTTTCAATGCTTGCTTCTATGTTGATTTCTTCTCACCATGTTGATTATATAAGCTTGCCAAGCCTTTCTGTGCTACTGTCTCAATTATGTCCTGCAATTATATTCTAGGGATATTCTGCTGCTATCAGTTAGGATACATTTGTGTCGAACTTCTTTAGGTTTTTTTCTTTCACTGTGTATCTTATTCCATGAAAGTTATATGCATTTCTGTAGGTAGTTTCTTCACTAATACTGTACTTAAGTATGCCGTGATCTGAGCAGCTCTCCTCTTTTTTATTTCCCATTCATTAATGGCGGTGATTAGCTTGTTGTTGACTAGAGTAAGGTCTATATTGCTGGCTCCTCCTTGACTTTAAAAGTGGTGCTTTCATTTTCTTCGTTCATAATATACAAATTTCTGCTCAGAATAAATTCCTCTAATGTCCTCCCTCTTATATTAGTAACTTATCATGTCACAGTATAAATCGAGAATTGCTGTTCATAACAATTATTACTCCTGCTCCAGTTATGGATTTTAGTATATTTTTAATTGTTTCGCAGTCCCTTCCTATTTGCTCGTTTATGTTGAGGTATGTGCTGACTACAAAATATCTAGAGCACCCGGTGGTGAGTTCTACAACCACTGTATCTTCATCTAAAAGTTGTTTTATGAATATGGCATAAATTTGGTCATTTACAATGACCAAAGCTTCTATGCTTCTTCCCTCTCCACAGTTGTGTATCTAAAATTTTTGTTGATTCTTGCGACTCTATTGTAGATAGTATATGGTTCTTGAATTAGCACAATATCTACCTCTTCTTCATGTATGAATTTCGTTAGATTGTCGGTCACCAGTCTTGAGCATTGCAGGTTTATTTGAAAGCACCTAGTCTGTTTACCTATTTTGCATTATGTTGTTATATTAAGGGGTTTAGCTAGGGATACTATTTTAGTAGTCCATGTTTTTCTTGTATTTTTCTAATACAGCTTGAAGACTAGGGGATTGTTTGTTTAGTAAAAATTGTTGAGTGTATATCTTGCTGTTTTGATGGTACTTATTATATGTAATGCAGTTCATACATTTATAATCTTTTTCAGATGCATTGCATTCCTTTAGTTTTTGGTTACCTGCACATTTAGGACACGTTTCTTCTTCATTACAGACTTCAGATCTGTGGTTGTACCCACTGCATGTGAAGCATCTAGTAGCAACTATATAGTTGTCAACTTTGCACATGAACCATCCTAACTTTATCTTTGTTCCCAATAGTTTTTGTGCGCTTGTAGACACACTTCCATCGCCAAGTTTGTTGCTCCTTTCTTGGTTTTAAAGTAGATTTTTGCTTTAATGTCTCCATCTGTGAGATGAAGCATTGGGTTCTGTGCATTTATCATTTTCTCTTGGTTTTCTACTGTTATTTCTTTCGAAATATTAAGAATTATCATTCTTGGGTTGCGTATATTATGGGTTTGGACTTTGTCTCCACACTTTGCACTTATGTTTTCGGTAGTGCATTTAATTCTTCTCTACTTCCTACTCTTATTTCATTTGCATTCACTCTAGTTTTAATTTATTTCTTGATAGATTCAGTAGGTTACTTTTCCTTTCACAGACAATTTTGTATCGCGTGCGTGCGTGCGCGCGCGCGCGCGCGCGCGTGTATGTGTGTGAAAGATACAAAGAGAGATTGTTGATAGCAAATAAATTTATAACAGATTTAAAAAAAAAACAGCAATTGTTTTAACCTTATGAATACAAGAAAATTTGTTCATACACACACACACACACACACACACACACACACACACACACACGTTAACATGAAATCTTAAATTTATAACTTGTTTATAAATCCTGTTCATGTTTTCACTGTGTAAATACTTTCTAATGCACTGGCTTAATACAAACTCGATACATTGTATTGTATGATCCCTATAAGTTCTGTAAATTGTTTGAAGTGTTTTAAGTTTTAATGGTATAATTTTGTTTTCACAGAAATCTAATACAATTCGTACAAAAACATGATACAATAGCAAAGGAAATAGCAGATCGGGGAAGAGACTTCATTTGGAATCATTTGAAAATGAAAGATGTCATGTGCTACTGGAAGACTCTACTGAAGGAGTATGCTAAACTACTGAAGTTTAAGCCTAAATTAGGAAAAAATGTAATTGAAGTTACAGATTATATCAGTTAATGACAAAATAATTGTAGTGTGTATTTTTCTATATAGATATTGAATATTGTAAATTATTTATACTAGTGCAGTGTATCCCAAATCAAATAGGTATAAATATTTTAGAGCTAGAAAAAAACAAAATCATAAAGTATAGTTGTTATTTATTATTTGGAAGTGTGTGTAGTGATTCAGAATGAATTATCAGTATTAGTGAATTTGTAGTACAACAAAATCCCGATTACATAAAATAATGGAAGCAGAATGATTTCACATAACAAAAAATGTAAGATCATTCAGGTGTTCTGAATCATAAGTAATAGAAGGTTAGTTTATTAAAACAATGTTTTATCCAGAAAACTGATTATTTAAGTGGCTTAATATGAACAAAAGTATTAATGATAGAATTTTAATTACGTTTTTGGGAAAAATCTGAAATTTTTTTGAGTTTGTTTTTCCCTCTGTTTTTACGGCTACATCACACCAGCATTTGATTAATAGTGTATCAGTGGGTGATGATTGACAAACCATAATTAAACCTATGAGAAGAATGAATGGCTCTGTACCAATCATTTTTTAGTTACCAAAAATGTTATGTTTTGTATAGCCTAATAGACAGTAGATATTTCTGGTAATCCTATATACATATTACATTAGTTTTAATGTGGTCCTTTCTCTTCTTTTTAAAATATGTTATTTAGGTTGTTTTATGTAGTGTTCAAAAATCTGTTAATATTTTTTCAGTTTTTTTTTATACGCTGGGTTTTTGTTAACATGGAACAAGATAATTGGGATTTTACTGTATTTGTAGATTTATGAAGTAGCAGGGTAGAGATCCACTGGGTTAACAAATAATGTAAAAATATAATCACAGACATATAATTGTGGAATATTAATATATAATATTAGCAGAAAGGCAGTAAATGCCACCACATCCATCTTAGGATTGTAAAGAACTGGTGACTGTAAGAAAACATACCAATGATGCTTTATAGACAGTATGTTGAAGTATTCCACTATTATTGCAAACTTAACAACTAAGAAAAGTACTGATGTAACCTATAGAATTGTAGAAATGAAGCAGTATTCAGTTGTTATAATACAGAAGAAGATTAAAAACTTCTGTGTAGTTTTAGAACTGTAACTGATAGCTGTAAGGTATGTATGTAAGAGTTGTATGCAAATGCTGTGTGCTTGCGGGGAAGTGGGGAGAGAGAATACAAATGTCTGATTGTAAATGTTATTGATTGTAAATTGTCTGAAGTATTTTTTTTACTGTTAAATAATCAGTAAGTTACAAATGAAAAAAAATGTAGCTTTCATACAATACCACCATTCATTACGATAGTTATATCGATCACTAGCATAAGTAACTCGGTATAAGGAGTATAAGTAACCGATGTAATACATAGAATTATAGAAATGAAGCAGGGTTTAGTTGTAGTAACACAGAAGCTTAAAAACTTATATTTACATAGTTTGTGTAATTAGATACTGATATCTGGAGGCTGTAAAGTATCCATGAAAGTGTTGTGCAGTGGATTAGTATATATAATCCGCGCGTGCGCGTGTGTGTGTGTGTGTGTGTGTGTGTGTATGTGTGTGTGTGTGTGCGTGTGTGTGTGAAATGCAAAATATCTGAAGGATTGTTACTGGTCACTTGTATATTTTTTATCTGACGAATAATCAGTAAGATACAAATTAGAAAAGTTGTAGTTCATACAATACCACTATTCATTACTGTAGTTATATTGATCATAGCATAAGCAGCATAACTAACCAATGTAACCATAGAATTCTAGAAATGAAGCAGTATTCAGGTGACCCAACATGGAAGAGTAAAAACTTCTAGTTTATATAGTTTTAGGACTGATAACTGTTGGCTGTAAGATACATATGTAAGTGTTTAAGTATACAAATGTGCTTGTGTGTGTGTGTGTGTGTGTGTGTGTGTGTGTGTGCGTGTGTGTGAAATTTTCAGAAGTATTGTCACTGACCATTGTATATTTTTAATCTGTTAAATAATCAGTAAGTTACAAATTAGAAAAGTTGTAGTTCATACAATACCACTCATTATTATAGTTACTATTATAGTTACATTCATCATAGCATAAGCAATTCAGTATCAAGTTAAATAACTAAGTATTGTTAATTTATTCAGCTCTTAATTAGTATTAAGCTACCTGGATTTAGTGAAGGCCAAATAAACGCTGAGTGTTTTGGTCATTTGTCATTTGAATTTCTGCACAGATTACTTGTTACCATTGTTATTTTTTCAAGCCATGTTACAACTTAGGAATTCACAGTACATAACAGTAGCTAGATGACAAGCAAGCTGACACAGCATGGCAAATTTAACATTTATTCGACAATAGAGATGGGCGAATTTGATCACTTTAGTGAACTCGATCAGTACATTTCAATCAGTGAAATGATTCGATCTTTAAGATTTGATCACTATTGAGCGAGTTCTCTTAACTTCAATTATTTGTACTCTTTTTGTCAAATAAGTTCCTATAAAAATTCAGTTATATTAGATTCGCTAACAGGACTATATTATTTCAGTTATTATTTAAATTTCTGATAGATGAATGATTACGCACACGCACCCAAAGAAATATTTTTGAAATTGAAAACAAACATGAGAGAGATTTATCCGCATCTATTCCTTTTTTTTTAAATAAAAACAGATGAATAAAAAGATTGAGAATCATGAATAATTAATGTTTATTTTATTTAAAAACTACATATTGCTTTTAAATTTTGTATGGCATTTTTCATTTTGCCGTTTTCATGAAAAATGGCGACTGCTTTAGTGGAAAGTGAATGAAATGACCTAAATGCCAGAGGCGTCTAGCGGAGACTGCTGAATCACTGATCGAATCAAGAAGTGACTGAGATGGAAGCGAAAGACAAACATGGCGACTGATCGAATCACTGACCAAGATTGAAATAAAAGCCAGAGGCATCTAGCGGAATGTGCGTGCAGTAACTCAATCACTGATAGAATCAGTAAGTGATCGAGATGGAAACGAAAGTAGAGGTGTGCTAAACTAGTACTTGAAAGTAGCAGTTATAACTGAAACCGTTCCAAAAAAGTAACTGTTACAAATACCTGTTACTTGTAACACTTACATTTAAACCAGTATTTTATTCATCCGCTCTGTTTTCAAATACTTACTAGCACAGTGTTAGAGGTTAGTTGGGGCACTTTTTTACAGTTTATACAGTATGTCATGATGTTACAATTAGCATTGCTGAAATTAGTATTGCCTTATTACATTATTAAAAAGATAAATATGTTACTAAATAATTTAATAATTATAATTAATTAATTAATTATAATTCAACACTGAATTACAATGCGTGTTTAATGTTTATTAAATTAAAATAATAGTAGTGTCATGTAATCAGTTGTTTATACAGATTTCATCCGTAACAATCAAATATAAAACTGTAAAGTAACTTCTTAAATTAGTTAAATATTGTCCAATCTAAAAAAAAAAGAAAATTAAAGCCACCAGTCCATTAGCAAAATATTCATGTTTACTCCCCCAACCAGGAACAAAGAACGAGATAGAAAGCATCAGGCGCGCAAAGCCGTTCTGTACTGAATCACTAAAAGATTGGAACCGCAGAGGAAGGTAACTTAGCTAACTGATTGAAATAACCAATTTGAGATCAAAATGAAAGCCAGAGACATCTACTGGAAACTTCCTGCGGTAACTCGATCACCGATTGAATCAGTAACTGATTGAAATGAGCGAGATCGAAATGCTACAACAAACCAACTGATCGAATCATCAACTTATCAAATCACCTACTTACCAAGATGAGACCGAGATTGATGTGAAAGATTGATCCAAAAAAAAGAAAATTAAAGCCACTACTCCATTAGCAAAATATCCACATTTACTCCCAACATGGAACAAAGAATGAAATAGAAAGCGTCAGGTACGCAAAGCCATTCTGTACTGAATCACTAAAAGATCGGAACAGCAGATGAGTGTAACTTAGCTAACTGATCAAAATGACCGAGTTGAGATCGAAAGACATCTACTGGAAACTTCCTGCGGTAACTCGATCATTGACGGAATCAGTAAATAATTGAAATGAGCGAGATCAAAATGCTACACACAAACCAACTGATTGAATCACCTACTGACCAAGACGAGACCGAGATTGATTAGAAAGTCATCGAGAGTTACCTAGCGCAAATTGTGTGAACTATCTCAGATTGTTCCCAGCGCGGAACAAAGAATGAGATAGAAAGCGTCAGGCATGCAAAGCCGTTCTGTACTGAATCACTAAAAGATCGGAACCACAGATGAGTGTAACTTAGCTAACTGATCAAAATGACCAAGTTGAGATCGAAATGAAAGCCAGAGACATCTACTGGAAACTTCCTGCGGTAATTCGATCATTGACAGAATCAGTAAATTATTGGAATGAGCGAGATCGAAATGCTACACACAAACCAACTGATTGAATCACCTACTGACCGAGACGAGACCGAGATTGATAGAAAGTCATCGAGGGTTACCTAGCGCAGATTGTGTAAACTATCCCAGATAGTTCGCCAGTGATGGTATTATTGACCGACTCCTCTTTTAAAAGATCGATTCGATCAGTTGATCACGTAAATGATTTGTTCAATCCAGAACGACACATCTCTATTCCACACTTTTTTTTTGTCTTCTAAACAGTGACAATAATCCAATCTGTATGAAGATTTGGACCCTTGTTCTCATCCAGTTTGGTCTCTGCTATTTATTATGTTTATGTAAAGGTTCTTATGTTATTTAATGAACTTAATATGACGTTTGTTTCTTCACTTATTGGTTTGTTGGTTGTACAAATCCTTCTAGTATTGTCATTGTGATATATAGTGAAAGCACTCGTCTTTGTTTAAGGTTTATACAAATTGAAATTAAGACTATTCTGACATTATTAATTAAATTAGCAATCTTCTAAACAACACTGTTAAAAAGATATTCAAAAAGTATCAGTACATGCGTAATTGTAGCCATAAAACTTTTAAAATTTGTAGGAGTTTAGTCTCAGAATTTTACAAGTAAAAGTTGAAACTGCATTTCACTACCAGTGTGTGTTGTGTTCACACACACACACACACACAATTCAATACATATTGATGCATGTTCCATTACAACTCTTTTACTTAATAAAATTTTTTATGATTTTTTGTTTTTATAATCTACGATCAAATTTTCATGATCCCTAAAAACTACAGTACACTTTAAACATGAATTATAATCCCTAATACCATAAAAATCCAGTTATTTCTGTAACATACTGCCTTTCTTTTAAGAAACTACTGACTTTCAAGAAATATTTTTATTTTTCAGTTTCTGAAAGCAAATGGGAGTATGTTTCCTGTATGTGTGTCCACTCAGAACCACAGAGATATTGTTTTTGTAGTCTTCTGTTCTACTTACATATTAATGAGAGCCATTTGAAAAGTAAAGTCCAGTAGTTTCATTCTTGGATTTCCTTGTCCATGACGTGTCCGTTACTTAACTAAATATAACTATTTCACTACTGACTCGGACCACAAAGTTTTTTATGGATAAAAACGTAACAGTTTTACCTTATAGCCTGAACTGGTTTTCGCTTTTAAAAACCTTTTTCAGAGGCTGCCGCTGGGAGCACTGTCCGTCTTGTTGTTGGCAACGGTATCGACTTTCGAAAGATCGATATTGTGTGTGTGGGGTGTGATATGTTCGAATAATGCGTGTGATTTGAATTGTGTCTGTTCATTTAGGATGTCGTTTTTATGTGTTTATGTGTGTTTGTATATTTCCAATTGTTCTAGAGTGTCTAGTTTTCGGATTTTTGTGTGTATGTGTAGAATGTCCATATTATTGTCGATGTTTTTGTATGTGTGGTTTGCTTCAATGAGGTGGTTTGCAAAGGTGGATTCTGTAGTGGAGTATAGTGCCTTTGTGTATTCAATGTATCTTTGTTTGAAGCTACGTCCTGTCTGGCCTGTATAGAATTTGTTGCAATCTGAGCAATTTAATTTGTAAACACCAGGTAGATCAAATTTGTTTTGTGCTTTGTGTGTGTGCTTTGATAGTGTGTGTTCTGTTTTGTTAGTAGTTTTGTAAGCGATTCTGTATCCTGCTTTTTTGAATTTGTGGGCTATTTTTTCAGTTTGTTTGTTGATGTTTGTTAGTGTTATGAATTTGTTGACCAAAAAGCCGAAAACTAGACACTCTAGAACATTTGGAAATATACAAACACACGAAAACACATAAAAATGACATCCTAAACGAACAGACACAATTCAAATCACATGCATTATTTGAACATATCACACCCCACACACACACACACACAATATTGATCTTTCGAAAGTCGATACCGTTGCCAACAACAAGACGGACAGTGCTCCCAGCGGCAGCCTCTGAAGAAGCTTTTTAAAAGAGAAAACCAGTTCAGGCTATAAGGTAAAACTTTTACGTTTTACCCATAAAAAGCTTTGTGTTCCGAGTTGGTAGTGAAATAGTTATATTTAGCCAGTAGTTTCAATTAAAGTAAAGTCTGAAAAAAATATTTTAATGCAGTTGAATATTACAAATAATAATAATGCATTTTCCCAAATAGTTACCAACATTATAGAAGCACTTCTACTGTGTAGATCAGGGTTTAGTACCCCATTCTAAAAAAGTTTGCTGCCTGTTTTTTCAACCACCCAAACACAGCATTTTTGAGTTAGTCACTGTCTATAAACTTCTGTGAAGCCAAAACATTTTTCAGGTGAAAAAAAGGCATAGGAGAATAAAGAAAAGGCATAGTAAATAGAAAAGTTTGGAAATGTGAAGATTCTAGCTGCAAAAAATGATACACAGGAGATTAGGGGTGAACTGCAAAAGCAAAATTGTATTCAAAGAAGGGGTAGTGCTGAAGTGAGAAGTTATGAAGAAAGTGCTCTGGAAATAGGGAACAGAGTTTTCAGAGCCAAGATTAAAGCAGAGAATGCAAGACAATTTGCCAGTTCAAGATGAACAAGCTTGAGGACTGGCATCTTATACAGAGGAGATAGGCAGCTTATATAGCTGCTAATGATTAGTCACGCAACACTAGTTGCAACGTCAACTTGAAACACAATTCTGAAAATTCTACCAGTTTCTGGAGCTACTACTGTGCTTTCAGTCTACGGAATAACCTCCAGGCTTCTACATCATAGAAGCCACACTGTACCACAATATGTACCAGCTATAACTAGAGCAATCCATATTGCAGAAGTTAGTTGAGTATTGTGAATCAAAACGATAAGGCATATCAGCTGTGAGTTTGTGATTCAGTGCATGTTATTTGACAGTTACATTTTATATAAAATATCAATTGTTATATGTGGGCATTTGTAATTAGTATTAGTTGTGGTAGTTTGTGTTGGAGAATTATAAACTTGGAAAATTGTTGCATACACGTGTCTTTGTGTATTAAAACTGTTATTAAAGTTGTTATTAATAATTCCTTGGGAGTAATTTACTTCACTGTTTGTAAGGAAACAATCTGTGTAATTGTCACAACAGTAGTATCATATTCTTACACCAACGAGATAGTAACTGGCATAACAGCGCTTGGAGACATATTGTGTAAGCAGCTGGGTAACATATCATGAAATTAAATGTTGTCAGATCTGAAGCTGCTGTGCTCCGCACTTCTCCTGATTATGCTCCAATGCTGCAGCATAGTGCAACTTTAGTGATATGTAATTGACACAGTTCCTGCTGACTATAAATAATACAGCAACTACATTGCAAAGTAAAGTGATAAGAGAAGTTATTAGAGTTCTTGTGACTTGCAATGCTGTGTGTGCGTGTGCGTGCGTGCGTGTGTGTGTGTGTGTGTGTGTGTGTGTGTGTGTGTGTGTGTGTGTGTGTGTGTGTGTGTGTGTGTGTGTGTGTGTGTAAACGGTACAGAATTGTGTGCTACAAAGATTTCAATTTAAATCAGTTTTAATTTTAAAGTAGTCAGTATTACCTGTGGGGTACCCCATTGTAACCAGCCACACATACAATGTTATTGCAGACTGTTTATGTCTGAAGCCTGTAGTCTGCCCGGCTAGACATATTACGTAACCGCTGGCAAGCAGTCTCTTTGTGAATCACAGTAAAACACTTTGTCACCCCAGTTTGCATCAGACAGTAGCAGAGAACAGTTGCTTACAAGTTAACCAAAAACGGTGGCCTCGGACGTGTGAGATGGGCTGAAACATCGTAGGCCCATCCAGTAAAATATCTACAAAAGTGTATAAACAATATATTGCGGTCAAGTTAGTTCAACTCGTAACTCTGACCGTGCGGTCAACCCTTATGTGCTCGAGCGGAAAAGTCGGCCGACAAAATAAAAAAGAAAAGTTATTCTAAAGTGGATTAAAATAACAGTGACGCATATCATACGAATCAATCACAACAGTATCGCAGTTAAACAGTGTCAAAACCAATTTAGGGTGTATTAACCAAAAAAAAAGTGCATTCACAGCAAAGGTGCGACACAGCGGAGTTCATCCGTCGTTAAGTATCAACTGACTTTCAACTAAAATCATTTTACCGTTTTTCCAAAGTATAGTTCAGTATAAATAAATTGCAAATTTAAAATGTAAAACGGAGATCTCTAAGGGAAACATATAAAAAGAGTACTGGTTCATTTAGTAGAAATATAATTAACAAATAGGTAAGGCAAGTTGTTTTTTTTATGTATACTTGTGTTGGTAATTATTATTGGAGAATAAGTGAGTAATATGAAATGATATGATTTTTCTATGTAATATATATAAGCAGAAGTTGTAATAGTAAGAAAAGGTAGAGCCAGAAAAGCTAATAATCTGTTATGTTGTTAGTTCACAAAGTAAATTAGAGAAGTTGTGTTTAATAAAAGAGACAAAATTTATTAGAATCCGAAAAATTTGTGTTAGCGTAATTATTTTGTAAATCAAACCCAAATAATCTTTCTGCAACTTGTTCGTCTGTAGAACCCTGGAGTGAAACCTGAAGGTAAGAAAAGAAGTACACTTATTATAAACATAGTAAGATATTATCATTTGAATTAAAACGTAGAGTTTCAATGACGCCCGAACCAGGGACTCAATTATATATATATATTGCGACAGTACAAATAAGTGATGTACTGAGCATGAAATATAAAAATTTTAATTTACTTAATAAACTGTAAATAATTAATAATATATTAGAAATAAGCATGTTATGGATTGCAAGCTTGACTCAGACAAAAATATGAACAGGTGTTTCGACCTGAATCAACGTGCACACACACACAAATGTAACTGAAAGTGTGTACACCAGTATTTTGCTAGTGTGTGTGAACGCAGGTCTCTGCAGGCAAGTTTGCCACCCCAGTATGAATAATTGCACAATGACTGTTTTTCCGTAATTATTCATAAACTAGAATTAAGAATTAAAATCCAAAAGCACCATAAAATGTAAATAAATTTAATAAATACTGTGTGCGAAAACCACGCGAAAGTGACACGCCGTACAAGTGCAATAGTGAAATAACTGTGTACAAATCAAAAGGGTTAAGTTGCAATGTCCAAAGTTACAATGAACATGTGTTGTAAAATTAGTTATAAGATAAGTATAAAAAAATACTTACAGGACTCTGCAATTTGCAGAAATATAAAAAATAGTGAATTTGACAAAGAGTGGGGGAACTGACGCCAAAGACAGTTTCTAACATGTCGATTTTGTATCACTGAAGGGTGTTGACCAAGACATGGGTATAAATAGGACACGCAAGCTTCAATGGTTCTCTTTCTTGAATCATCCACGATGCAGCGGGAGCTTATGCCCGTCAGCACGGCATATTTATTAATATTTTTATAAACAGTTTAAATTGCCAGTTATGTACAAATACGTAACCAAGCTATAAGACAAACATTGTAATTAATAACAGCATTACTGAAGAAGTTCCATAGCGATACGACGCTGGACAAGAGAAGAAGTTCCATAGCGATACGACGCTGGACAAGAGAAGAAGTTCCATAGCGATACGACGCTGGACAAGAGAAGAAGTTCCATAGCGATACGACGCTGGACAAGAGAAGAAGTTCTATAGCGATACGACGCTGGACAAGAGAAGGAGTTCCATAGCGATACGACGCTGGACAAGAGGAGAGGACGAGAGAGTGAGAGACAGCCGACGCTGGAGGCGAGACGAAGATGAACACCGATGGAACAAAAATGATCGAGTATGATTGACGACAATAAGGTGATAGACAACTTATTCATATCTTAATCATACACAGTATACAAAGACAGTTAAAGACATTAATATTTTATTTAAAAATAAGAGTAATATTTCTTGTATAATAGAGTTAAAAATCATAGATGTTTTAGAAATACGATTAACGTAACAAGTATCAAATTAATATGATATAAAATGATTACAAAGAATATAAATAAAAACAATTAGTATTTGAGAAAACAGTACTGCGAAGTAATAACTATTAATCTTTTGAGTACGTACCATATATAGAAAAAAGATTTAAAAATTGATTTTGAAACATATTAATAGACTGAGTAGTCTAAAAATGAGATTTTTTTTGATATACTATTTAGTAGCATAGAATGTTTAGTTAGTAAGGATGTATATATCTTAAGCCTTACGGCATTATAACAAATAATAACTAATGTTTTTTTTTAAATCGAAGTCAGTGCCATGTGCACATATTTTTTTTTATAGTATCAAATAAATTTTAATTACTGTTTCAAGTTCCGTAGAGTTCTTATTGCAGATACACCTGACCCCCTACTTAAATGTTATATGTTTAAAGAATTTGTCAATCTTGAACGTGAGACCGTTCACACCTATTTATGTATATGTAACGTTGTTTAAATTTGGTGCTCCAAGATCGAAGGACTCCACAAATTTAAATTAAATTAAATTTGCCAAATTGTCACGTTATATAAATTTGGCTCCCAAAGAACGTGGGGCTATACAAATTAAAATACATTTAAATTTGTTTCAATTCAAGTATATGTATCGTTATATAAATTTGTCGCCCTGGACGTGAGGCACGAGATGCCTAAATTTACGTACAAAAATTTGTACACATACCATATAATATTATGCAACTTTTGCAAGGTTGTAATGTTGCATAAAATGGCGCCCAACGTGGGGCATGACATGACTAAATTTATGTACAAAAAAAATTTGTGACATAAATTGTAGATCATGAATGTATGACCCGATACCCATCATTTGACTATTAAAATTTTCTTATGTAGCTAAATGGTTGCTCTAAAATATATAAAGAGTGTTAAATGAAAAATGTATAATATGTAATTATTATTTGTATTAAACAGTAACTGAATGTAATGTTAATTGTTGTGTAATCACACAGCTGGCGCCCACCACAAATAATATTGTTGTCTATGTAACAGGTGTAACTGTAATGAGTATTAATAATAACTATTAATAAAAATACAGAAATAAATAAATAAGTAGGGAACGGTTATCAATAATAATTGTTAAAGAACTACGAAATAAATATTTTAATAATTATTCACCATGGCAATATCGGGAAGTTCGAGGATGGGAGAAGCACTTGAAGCCATGATGCAAGCTGTATTTGGTGAAGTAGAGAACAAACAGACAGAAAAAGTAAAAGAAAATAATATTAGAACTCAAATAGAAGAGTTAACAGAATTTTTTACAAAACTGACCGAAGAATTAAGAGAAGAAAGGATAGCAAAAGAGAAAATTAGAGACACAAATACGCACATAGCGTCAGTAGAAGGTGAACAAACCATAGTAGTTAAAAATACATGTGTAATTACTAATGATAATTATAAAAAAGTAATTAACATTAAGGAGGAGAAGCAAATAAAGGTTAATAAAACATACCTTATTAATAGCGATATTCCAAGTGTGAGGCACACACACAATAGTAAATCACACAAGATGACACATTTGAAACACATAAGACACCACACTTACGGAGATAAATATCATTGTAGGCCTAACAAGAAACGTAGTAAGTTATCTAGACGAAACACTACGCAAAATTGTGGTAAATATGATGTTAGATATACGCACGATAATTATGGTAACGATAATTATAACTGTAAGTATGAAAACTACAGAGGTTATCATAAACGACGTATGAAAAAACCGTCGACAGCTATTTATATGGGCCTCAAGCAGACTGAACATACGCAATGCATTCATGATGAGAGAATTATGGAATGTGACCGTTACGAGAGAAAGAGAGGCAAGATGAAAACATTGCTCAATGAACAGGTGACTTCTACGATAAACACAAACGTTCACAAGGTAAGTACGCACACAAACAAGGGATTAATACAATGGAACGCAGACGTTGTTTATACGAGGGTGAGAATAATAGTAAACGCGGCGACTACGCTACAAAGGAACAATATACGTCCGGTAGACTATGGACAATGCAATTGTTATAAAGAGGGGTGTAAGTTCTAACTACACACTGAACTCAAGGCAAATGAAAATAAATAATTATTTTAAATGAGAAAAATAATATAACTATTAATTATTAATAATAAGAAATAATATGTGTAAGAATATAAGAGAGTATAATTAAGAAATGTTATAAGGAATGTTATTTGAAAGGTTTAATTAAGAAATGTATTATTGATGGTAAGGAATGTTGTTATTGATATGTTATAAATATGAAGAAATGAATAAGATGAGCAATAATTGCCATAATTATTAGAACGGCTGATCAAGCGAACACTTATCGAAGATACAAGGACACAGAAGAAAGCGAGAGTGAAAAGTCATAAGGGCAGAGACTACTTAGGATTAAGGACTTCGAGAAAAATATCGTTGTTTTCCAAGACAGTTCCTCTGTAACCGATCATGCGACGCACTACGAGCTAAAAGAGTATTCTGTTACGGAAGTGTATTTCAAGAAAGTTGTAGCGATCAGAAAGGTAATAAAAGGTAATGAATGTTAATGTAGTGTATAAGTAATGTATTAGATAAAGTAATGTCATGTTAAGAAAAGAGCTAAGGAAGTTTAGAAGCGAAGGTAAGAATGTATGAGTAAGTTAATGTAAAATTAAGGACCGAATTTACACACATATGTAGGAATGCAGAGTATACAGAAGGAAAACAAAGGAGAGCTAATTGCAGTGGATTTTCTGGGACCATTACCACGATCAAGTCGAGGCGTGAAGCACATATTGGTATGTATCGATGTGTTTTCCAAGGCAGTCCGACTGTACCCAATTATGCGACCCACAACCAAAGTTGTTCTAAAGATACTGCTGCAAAAATATATTCCGTTATATGGAAAAATGAAGAAGATACTCAGTGTTCAAGGTGTGCAATTCCAAAGTGAAAAATGGGAGAGGACGTTAAGGGCAAATGGAATACAACCAGTACTCACATCCATAAGACATCCTCAAGGAAACCTTGCTGAGAGAGTTAACAAAGAATTAGGTAAATATTTACGAATATATTGCCATAATCAACACAATAAATGGGCAGAATATTTACCATTTATTGAAAAAGCCATTAACAAAAATTATAGTGAAGCAACAGGATACACTCCAATGGAATTAGAAGAAGATAAGAAGCCAACCAGATTTTGGACTAAACTAAACAAACCTAATAACCAAAATGTACCTGTACCAATAAGTGTGAAAATTGAATACGCAAAGCAACGAATAAGAGAGAGAGGTAACAAGAGAATAGAGAGATTTAATCTAACTCACAAGTTACAACAATTCAACGTGGGAGAAAGTATACTACTCAAAGCAAATCCAGTGGGAAAAAGGAGTGATAATACGGCGAAGAAATTCTTCAGACTTTATAATGGACCGTATACGTTAAGACAGCGAGTGGGACAGAACACTTTCATTGTATATGATGAGATACAGAAGAAAGAAATTGGTAAATTCCACGCAACGTCATTTAAGAAGTTCTACACATAAATCAGAGGTCATTGAAACCAGTCAAATCAGCTGTTTGTAAAGCCACCCTAATTCAAGGTCGCGAGCAGTGAGCGTACAAAAGAGGGGAGGTAAGACATTTGTATACACTCCTATTAAGGGTGAAATGACGAATATTATTCTTTATTATTTGTTATATTTTTTTTTGCAAATAATAATAATAAATAAATAGATAAAAAAAATTTATAATAAATAAATTTATTACAATTTTTTTTTGTTACCAAGCAGAGGAATAATGCGACAGTACAAATAAGTGATGTACTGAGCATGAAATATAAAAATTTAAATTTACTTAATAAACTGTAAATAATTAATAATATATTAGAAATAAGCATGTTATGGATTGCAAGCTTGACTCAGACAAAAATATGAACAGGTGTTTCGACCTGAATCAACGTGCACACACACACAAATGTAACTGAAAGTGTGTACACCAGTATTTTGCTAGTGTGTGTGAACGCAGGTCTCTGCAGGCAAGTTTGCCACTCCAGTATGAATAATTGCACAATGACTGTTTTTCCGTAATTATTCATAAACTAGAATTAAGAATTAAAATCCAAAAGCACCATAAAATGTAAATAAATTTAATAAATACTGTGTGCGAAAACCACGCGAAAGTGACACGCCGTACAAGTGCAATAGTGAAATAACTGTGTACAAATCAAAAGGGTTAAGTTGCAATGTCCAAAGTTACAATGAACATGTGTTGTAAAATTAGTTATAAGATAAGTATAAAAAAATACTTACAGGACTCTGCAATTTGCAGAAATATAAAAAATAGTGAATTTGACAAAGAGTGGGGGAACTGACGCCAAAGACAGTTTCTAACATGTCGATTTTGTATCACTGAAGGGTGTCAACCAAGACATGGGTATAAATAGGACACGCAAGCTTCAGTGGTTCTCTTTCTTGAATCATCCACGATGCAGCGGGAGCTTATGCCCATAGCACGGCATATTTATTAATATTTTTATAAACAGTTTAAATTGCCAGTTATGTACAAATACGTAACCAAGCTATAAGACAAACATTGTAATTAATAACAGCATTACTGAAGAAGTTCCATAGCGATACGACGCTGGACAAGAGAAGAAGTTCCATAGCGATACGACGCTGGACAAGAGAAGAAGTTCCATAGCGATACGACGCTGGACAAGAGAAGAAGTTCCATAGCGATACAACGCTGGACAAGAGAAGAAGTTCTATAGCGATACGACGCTGGACAAGAGAAGGAGTTCCATAGCGATACGACGCTGGACAAGAGGAGAGGACGAGAGAGTGAGAGACAGCCGACGCTGGAGGCGAGACGAAGATGAACACCGATGGAACAAAAATGATCGAGTATGATTGACGACAATAAGGTGATAGACAACTTATTCATATCTTAATCATACACAGTATACAAAGACAGTTAAAGACATTAATATTTTATTTAAAAATAAGAGTAATATTTCTTGTATAATAGAGTTAAAAATCATAGATGTTTTAGAAATACGATTAACGTAACAAGTATCAAATTAATATGATATAAAATGATTACAAAGAATATAAATAAAAACAATTAGTATTTGAGAAAACAGTACTGCGAAGTAATAACTATTAATCTTTTGAGTACGTACCATATATAGAAAAAAGATTTAAAAATTGATTTTGAAACATATTAATAGACTGAGTAGTCTAAAAATGAGATTTTTTTTTGATATACTATTTAGTAGCATAGAATGTTTAGTTAGTAAGGATGTATATATCTTAAGCCTTACGGCATTATAACAAATAATAACTAATGTTTTTTTTTAAATCAAAGTCAGTGCCATGTGCACATATTTTTTTTTATAGTATCAAATAAATTTTAATTACTGTTTCAAGTTCCGTAGAGTTCTTATTGCAGATACACCTGACCCCCTACTTAAATGTTATATGTTTAAAGAATTTGTCAATCTTGAACGTGAGACCGTTCACACCTATTTATGTATATGTAACGTTGTTTAAATTTGGTGCTCCAAGATCGAAGGACTCCACAAATTTAAATTAAATTAAATTTGCCAAATTGTCACGTTATATAAATTTGGCTCCCAAAGAACGTGGGGCTATACAAATTAAAATACATTTAAATTTGTTTCAATTCAAGTATATGTATCGTTATATAAATTTATCGCCCTGGACGTGAGGCACGAGATGCCTAAATTTACGTACAAAAATTTGTACACATACCATATAATATTATGCAACTTTTGCAAGGTTGTAATGTTGCAATATATATATATATATATATATTTGAATAGATTTAAACAGTTTCAATGGCCCCCGAACAGTGGTGGTGAGTGTAATTTATTAATTACACACACCAGACCTGTCTAGTTGCAGAAGTGAGTATTTGGGGTTGAGAGCAGTTGTGTAGGGTAGGAAGCATAACCGTATATGTAAAAACAATAATATACAAAATGGAAAATAAGAACAAAATGAATCTGACTGACTCGGCAGTTACGAGTGAGTCAGGAGGTTGCTTAACTCCAATTACGGTCCAAGAAAATGTTTTAACTGAATCAGCTGTTGCGAATGATTCGGGGTTGGAGACAACTACAAGCCGAATAGATGAAAATAATTTAACACAATCCGTTAGTAATTAGTGAGGGAGGAGCAAAATCTACTCCCATAGCAACCAGAATAAAAGAAAGAGAAATGGCAATAGATGATCTATTTAACTTGATAAAAAGTAGTTTCAAGGAAGTAAAAAGTGATAGTGAGGTTAAATTTAATGTACTAAGCAGTGGTGTTAATGAGTTGAAAGAACAAAATAATGAAGTAAATATTAAGCTAAATGAACACAAAATTAAATGTGAAAATAGTTTTAATGAATTAAACAAATGCTTTGATATAAATGATGTCAGATTTGATGAACTAAAGAGCGATATTAATAACGTGAAGCTACAAAACTCTAACATGGATAAATGCATAAATAACATTGATAAACGGTTAAGTAATATTGGTGAACGTTTCCAGACAGTTAGGAGAGAAAGTAAAATAAACGTGTTAAGGGACTTTAATATTGAAAATAGTAGTAATGAAATATTAGAGCATAAATTAATCCGTTCTGATAATGAAGATAGTGAGACTATGTGGAGTAATCATGACGATGGTAAGTTAAGCGCTAATGAGAATATAAACAAGGTAAATGAAAATAACGAAAATACAAATGATAATGGTGGTAGCTTAAGCGTCAAACAAGTTACAGTAAACAAGGTAAGTGGCAGTGTTAAAATAAGTAATGATGAAATATTATTGAATAAAAATAATGGTAATATATTGAGTAATAGTAATAGTAACGATGAAAGTAGAAATTTATTTGAAGTTAGTAACAGAGTAGTAATTAGCGTTGATGAATTAGAGAAAGAATGGAAGGAGAGTGTACAGGTAGAGGGGTTGCAGAGGGTAAATTTTCCCCAGGTTTATTGTGAACCAAGAGGGTTACAAATGTTTGGGAAGGGCAAGAATCCCTTGGCGGAAAACGATGTGTTTTCAAGTGGTTCCCTGAGTTTTTATGGTGTTCCTGGTAGGGCCAGGAAGTGTTTTTACATAGTAGTACCCTTTGCATGGAGTGACAGAGACCAAATGAAATGGTGTGGTGACGAAAGTGATTATGAGAGAGAGAGAGTTAAGAGTGGTTCAAGCTAAATAGAGGTTATGGAGAGTTGATAGAGAGGATGAATATTAAGAGAATTATGATAAATAATAGAGACTTACCTTTTAGCACTTGTGTAGTAGCGAAAGATGATTACATTGAGGCTGATAATAATAAACACGTACCTGTTGTGAGGGTTAGCGCATTAGTAACAGCTGACAACTACAGTGATGAAAATATAAACGCATTAATTGTGACCAATGATACAAACGGAGACTTAACAAATGATACTGATGTAGACATGGACTATGATAAAATAATAATGGGGGGTAACCCTGAGCATTATTATTATGGTATAATGGAAAAAACAAATTTTTATGGTTACTACACAAATGGTAATCATACAATATATGTAAATAAAAATGAAATGTGTTATGTGGGCATCCGATTAATTTTCAATGACGGGGGTTAGATAAATAATGAATGAGCGTTTAATTATTTGAGTTAATGGTATAATTACTTGGCTTATTTAGGTAATGAAGTGTGGTAAATAATAAAAGTATATGACAAAAATTTGTAAATAAATGTGTTGGTGTTAAATGTATTGTGTCAGGGTATGTTGGGAGAATGCATAGGTAACAGATGTTTGTAGTATGTTATAATAATAATAATATTTTATATTGCTAAATAATTAACAGGAGGTACTACTGAATTTTATTTTGAATTGTGTATTTAAATCAAAAACCTTTTAAACAATGTAACTAAAGTCAAACTGTTTTGATTTGAGTTGAAATGAAGCCAATTTAAAAATGTGAATTTTATTAATGAAGTCAAATTAATTTTGATGTGAATTGGAACATAAATAGTAATTGGTTAACATGTCAACACTAAAAGATTTATATAAACTGAAAATTGAAGGAAGTGTTAGTGGTGATATAATCAGGAATGTTGAGGCTGATTCAGTGTTTATAAAACAAGTCTTGTATACAACTGTTCATGTAAACAGGTATAAATAACCTCTATAGTAATGTTATTATGATTTATTTGTATTATGTGTAACCAATGTGTTATTTTGGATGGGAAATAGTGTTTTGTGAACATTATTTAATTTGTATGGAATTCATATGTATTAGATGTAAGTATATCGTAAGATTATATGGCCATGTGGACATTGTATTTTATGAAGGCCAGTTATAGGGTTGATCGAAACCAATGTAAAATGTTGATGATAATTGACATCATTGAGACAGTGTAGGAGTATGGATTTCAATAATTGAATGTGAATTAATTAATTTAACAGATGGACAATATAATAAACCGGAATAATTTATTTTTGACTTGTAATGAATAAGGTGGTAATGTTTTGTTTGTAACTCGATGTAAAATCCAAGGTGAAAAATTTAGTTCAATATATTTGGAATGTTTATCATGTGGTATCCTGTTTATGTAATTGTGTATGAATATAGAACAGCTGTCATTGTAGGCTAATCAAACTAAATGAAAAACCAGTACTTTATAAAAAATCGAACCAGTACTTTGCCAATAATGAACCAGTACGACTAAGAGGAAACGAATCAGTTGGGGATATGGAATGATGGAAGGCTATTTATTGATATTTTTTCTTAATTGTTACAGAGTCAGGTGATACTGTGGCGGGTGCCTATCTGATTTTATGGTGTTGGGATCTCGAGCAGAGAAGTCCAGTAAGGTCGGATGGGTGCAGCCACAGCCACCGGACTAGGGGGGGTAAGTACCAATGATTTTAGTAAGAACTAAGGGGGGTTGCGGTGCCATATCTTCACTGATCCTCTTAGGTTTTAGGCAATGAGAGTTTTTATGCTGCGGCATAAAACCTCTCATTGGGGGGGGGGTATTGTAACAGTACAGAATTGTGTGCTACAAAGATTTCAATTTAAATCAGTTTTAATTTTAAAGTAGTCAGTATTCACCTGTGGGGTACCCCATTGTAACCAGACACACATACAATGTTATTGCAGACTGTTTATGTCTGAAGCCTGTAGTCTGCCCGGCTAGACGTATTACGTAACCGCTGGCAAGCAGTCTCTTTGTGAATCACAGTAAAACACTTTGTCACCCCAGTTTGCATCAGACAGTAGCAGAGAACACTTGCTTACAAGTTAACCAAAAACGGTGGCCTCGGACATGTGAGATGGGCCGAAAACATCGTAGGCCCATCCAGTAAAATATCTACAAAAGTGTATAAACAATATATCGCGGTCAAGTTAGTTCAACTCGTAACTCTGACCACGCGGTCAACCCATATGTGCTCGAGCGGAAAAGTCGGCCGACAAAATAAAAAAGAAAAGTTATTCTAAAGTGGATAAAAATAACAGTGACGCATATAATACGAATCAATCACAACAGTATCACAGTTAAACAGTGTCAAAACCAATTTAGGGTGTATTAACCAAAAAACAAGTGCATTCACAGCAAAGGTGCAACACAGCGGAGTTCATCCGTCGTTAAGTATCAACTAACTTTCCACTAAAATCATTTTACCGTTTTTCCAAAGTATAGTTCAATACAAATAAATTGTAAATTTAAAATGTAAAACAGAGATCTCTAAGGGAAACATATAAAAAGAGTACTGGTTCATTTAGTAGAAATGTAATTAACAAATAGGTAAGGCAAGTTGTTTGTTTTTATGTATACTTGTTGTACGGTAGCGCGATAATTTCACTTTGTAGGTTGGCTAATCTGCTTACTGCTTTTTCCGATTATTCATGTTGAAACTTTGTACAGTTCGTCTAATACGCTCGCGGCGGTCAGTCCGCCCAGCTGTCTTGCTGTCATTCATTCTTGTCGACATGTAATACGCTCGCGGCGGTCGGTCCGCCCAGCTGTCTTGCTGTCATTCATTCTTGTCGACATTTAATGTAGGCCTTAGGTCGACATTTCACTTATGGCCAACTAGGCCCGCTATTACTTCAATTTAAAAATTTAATACTTTTTTAGACAACACGCTCATCAACCAAGCTTATTGCAATAACTTTAATCATGTAATGTAACCTTGGAAAATTCATTAAAATGAATTTAATACAGTCCACAATTTTCATCATTTCTTATGCCTACTGAATCAATGCACGCATTACAAGCTATATTCTTTACAAAACGTTTTTGGTACACGTCGACCGGATTCACCATATTTGTTGGATCACTCATGTCACTAAACATTTTTTAGCCCACTTGGGCCTGATACTCAACATTTTTTGGTCCTCACGGTACGGATCATACCATTTTTTGGTCCTCCATGCCTGGATTCTTCTCACACCATTTTTTGGTCACTCCGGACCTGGATTTTCCATTTAATATTTTTCTGCCACTATTTCTGGCCATCACGGGCTAATTAGCACATCAGCTGATACGACCGTGGTGTGATTTTCATCAGCATTTCGCTCGTCATCTTGGAGCCTTCTAGATGATAACATCTTAGCAAGAGCCTGCTAGCTACAGTGCTTTACACAAGGCGGTCATCTCTACGAGCTGTGTTTGCCATCTTCACCAAGGCGTCGACGCTGCAGGACATCGCCAACAAGGTATCATCAACAACAGTGTAACAAGGTGCGTACAATGGCTGAAGAAGGCCTCAAACTGTTGACCAGAAAAAGAGGCGGCTTAAAGTCCGCAATAGTGCGGATACTCTGCTGTAAATAACTTTGATGTAACTTTAAATACAAAACATTTTTTAACTGTAAGGCTGGAAAGTCTCAAAAGCTTGGCCTCAAAATACGACGAGGTGCAGTCTGAAATAGAACTCATTAGTAAAGACACGAGCGTTGCTCAAGAAGACCGAGTTGAGGTCGAAGAAATGTTATATTCGACTGAAGCAAACATTTTGCAATTACTTGATACATTTAATGCTCAGACTGTACCTCCCGTATTATCGACGCACATGCAATTAAAACCAATAAGTTTGCCCTGATTCTCAGGCAACATATTGGAATGGCAACATTTTTACTCAATTTTTACAGTCTTAGTGCATTCACGATTTGATTTAACACCAGTGCAAAAATTGCATTATTTACATTCTTCTTTGAAGTGTGAACCTTTAGATTTAATTAAGTCATTACCCATCTGTAAAGAAAATTATCCAATAGCGTTGAGTTTGCTGTCCGAAAGGTATGACAACCAATTCATACTAGCTAAATACTATGTGCAAAACTTACTTCAAGTCAAGTCAACAATAAAGGACTCGGTCCAAAGTTTGGCAGAGTTCACTAATACAATAACGTCTTCTGTTAATTCACTGGCAGCAATGAAGCTGTCAGTTTGAATTTATCACTATACAGTTACTATCCACTAAACTTGACCCTATTACTTTCAAACTATGGAAGGAGTCAATAGACCCTGACAATTTACCTAGCTTTCAAGATTTCACGCATTTTTTAAACTCATGTAGACAGCTGTTAGAAAATGCACTGCCTATCTAACCCGGACAGCAACTCAACAAACTTAATCCAAGACCTAGCAATAAATATGATAAATGTAACTCAAGAAACACTGCTGGCAGCACTACATTTAAGAGCTATCACTCAGCGGCAAACCATTATTCATGCATGTGTTGTAAATCCAATCACCCGCTTTACATATGTAATAAATTTCGTACATTAAGCACCGCTGAGCGGGGACAATTTGTTTCAAACCATAAATGTTGTAGCATTGCCTTAGATCAGGTCATCTTATAGCTAGCTGTAAGAATAAGCAGGTGTGTAAAATCTGTTCAAAACGACACCACACATTGTTGCACGCAAATTACGTGCCGAACTCAATAGCTGCCAGCAGCAATTACTGCTCACTTAAATTACAATGCAAGAACAATGTTCTCTTATCCACAGCAGTTGTATCTGTCATTGACCAGGCTGGCAACAGACATAGGGCTAGAGTTCTTCTAGACGACGGTTCACAAATAAATTTTTGTACAAAATCATTTGCAAAGAAATTACAGCTCAAATTAACAAAATCTAACATACCAATCACAGGCATAAACAATACAGCGTGTTACGCAACTGATATTGCGTCTATACGCATTATTTCTCGCTATCAGAGATATAGCTTTGAGGCGAAATGTGCCGTCTTATCTACGTTAACTCACAATCTGCCTGCAAATTCGTTTGATATCAATCAATTCCACATTCCGAACAAGATTTTCCTGGCCGACCCAGATTTTAATATATCGTCGCAAATCGACATACTATTAGGGGCACAATTTTATCTGGACTTGATCTTAACTAATAAATACATACGCGGCCCCAATTTTCCCATCATTCAGGAAACAAAGCTGGGCTACATTTTGGCTGGCAACTTGCCCAAACACTGCCGCAACGAGGGTCCTGCTGTTTCGTTCCTAGCAAGGAACAATGACAGTCAAATTCTGCAATCTCTCGAAAGATTTTGGGAAGCAGAAACTATCCCTGACAACACCCCTGATAACGAGTCAGCCTGTGAAGAGCATTTCGTGCGCTCTACCCAGCGCAACCATGAGGGTAGATTCGTGGTTTCACTTCCATTTAAGCCCGATAATCTCCACTTGGGGGAATCTTACACTAGTGCTGAAGCAAGATTCTTAAGCTTAGAGCGTCGATTTAGGCGAGAGGCTAAGCTCACGCGTGACTACGCAGACTTTATTAAAGAATATAAGGATCTTGGGCACATGACGCTTATCGATGATGGCGCTATCAACTCAGGAGCATCAAATATTTACTACCTGCCTCACCATGCCGTATTCAAACAGTCTAGCTTGACCACAAAACTGCGCGCCGTTTTTGATGGTTCGTCCAAGACTACCAATGGCCTTTCTCTAAATGACATATTGTTGGTAGGCCCGAATGTTCAACAAGACCTTTTTTCCATTCAACTTGACTTTTGTCTGCTTCAACAACAACAGTCAACAGTTCAACAACAGTTTGTTGCAACAGTTCAGTTGTTTTGCAGTCAAGCAACAGTAATCATTGATAAAACAGACTACATCAAAAAAACCGAAGACTTCATCAACAATAATAATAAATGCGTACAACTAGATAAAAACCCAACAGAAAACTATCTTAAACAAACAATAAAACTAATAAAAACAAATAAAAACATTTTCAACAATAAAAACATAGACATATATATAAACAATAATCCAGAACCACCTAAAATGAACAGCCTAATAAAAATACACAAATTAAACAACCCAATACGTCCATTAATCAATTTCAAAAAAGCTCCTATATACAAAATAGCAAGAATAATAGCACAAAAACTAAAAAGTAACCATCTAACAAATAACCATCATAACATAAAAAATACATACGAATTAATAGACAAACTAAAAATAATAAATATAAATGAAAATAGATTTTTCACATCATATGACATAACAAACATGTACACTAATATCCCAGTAGAAGAAACAATTGACATAATAATAAACAAACTTATAGAACAAAATGAAAACAAACAATATATAACCGAAATAAAAAATAGTCTCCAACTAATACTAAAACAAAATTACTTTGAATTTAATAGCAAAATTTATCAACAGAAAGAAGGTTTAGCAATGGGATCACCATTATCAAGCATAATAGCAGAAATATTCCTACAACACATAGACACCAAAATACAAAATATCATAAAAACACATGACCCAGATGGCATATGGATAAGATATGTAGATGATGGACTATATGTATCAAATAACAAAAACACAAATGCAGAGAACATACTGAAACAAATCAATAACATACATCCCAAAATACAATTCACAGAAGAAAAAGAAAAACATAACAAAATCAACTATTTAGACATAACCATCACAAGATACAACAAACACATACAATATGCAATATATAGAAAACCAACTTCCACTAACATCATTATACCTAACCATTCTGACCACCCACCACAACATAAAATGGCAGCATTTTATTCGTTATTTAACAGAATGTACAAAATACCCCTAAACAAACAAGAAACTGACAAAGAAAGAAATATAATATACCAAATTGGTTATGCAAATGGATACAATAAAAATACTATGATCAAAATAGAAAATAAAATCAAATACAAAATAAAAACTGAACAATTAAGAATTAATCAAACTGCACAACACATAAATAATAACAACAACAAAAAATGGGCTGCATTCACATATATAAATAATAAAATGACAAAAGTAACAAAACTATTTAAAAACACAGATATAAAAATAGCATACAAAACTAATAAAAATAAATTACAAAATCTAAATAGCTCACACAACAAAGATAATACAACAACCAACGGTATATACAAAATTGAATGCCAAGATTGCAATAAATGTTATATAGGACAAACAAAAAAACAGCTGAAAAAACGTTATTTTGAACACCTAAATGCATACAAAAAACCAAATATATATAAATCCAATTTAGCCACACATGCAATAAACACAGGACATGAATTCCCAGACATAACCAATGTAACACTAATAAAACATATACCACACAAAGGCACCATAATGAACATTTGGAAAAATTTACAGATTTACAAACATAAAACACAAAACAAATTAATACCAGAACAAATGCAAATCAATACAAAACATGACACAATATTCAAAGCACTCAACATCGAAAATACACAAAATACAAAAACAGATACCACAACCACACACAATAATGCAACTTTAAAGGACCAAAGACCAACAAACTACCTCAATAACATCCAGAAGCCAACACACAAATACTTCACCAGAAAAAAGATGGCGAAGGCTGAAGATGGGAGAACAAGATCTCCCGAAACATGTTCCTAAAGGGAAAAAGTATATCTTGAGGTAAATTTAGTCATAAATATTATAGTATTATATACATCAAGAAACAGACTGTAGCAGAAAGTGATTGAAATATATATATATATATATATATATATAATATATTAATATATATTTATATATACATATTTATAATAATAATAGTATGTTTTTCTTTTTTTTATAACTATAAAAAAAGAAAAACATACTATTATATATATATATATATAATAATATAATAATAATAACATTAATATTTTTAATTTAACTAAAAATATACTATATAGAATAATAAATATTTTAAGGCCAGGAATACTCAAATAAGTGAATATTATTGTAAAAGCCCTGATTACAATAGTTCGATACCATAATTTATAAATTGATATAAAAATAATATCTATATTCCAAAAAAATTCACCAGCCATGAATTCTATTTTTATTGTGAGGAAACATCGATTAAAAATAATACATTTATGTGTGAATATTACTTTAAAGGGATTGTTTGGGATTTTGAAAAACAATGTTATTAGTAAATAGATAAAAGTAAAGTTTTATTCTTGCTTACAAATTAAATATCTAATTATATTACATGTATAATCTTAAATTGATTGAAAATTATCTGAATGATAAATATTCAAAGCGCAGTATTAAATATTATTGATTATAATTTTAGAAGTAATAAATTTATTTATAGAGGACAAAATTCGTGCCAGCAGTTGCGGTTATACGATTCTCTAAATTTAATTATGTTAGTTTCAGTTAAAAATGTGTTAATATTAAGTTGTTTAAATTTTGGTGAAATAATGTATAAATATGTGTTTACTTCTATGTCTGAGAAACTTTTATATAAAACTAGGATTAGATACCCTATTATTGAAAGTGTAAATAAAATAACTAGATTATTAATAGTTATGATCTCTAAATTCAAAGAATTTGGCGGTAATTTATCTAATCAGAGGAATCTGTTTTATAATCGATAATCCACGATAGATTCCACTTTATTTAAACTTGTATACCTCTGTCAAGAATGTTTTATCAGAATAATTTGTAATCTATTACTTTGATCGTTTTATTACTTATAGTGAAAAATGTATTTTCGTCTATACTAGTAAATAATCTCGGTCGCCATGTTTGTAAAAGGTAACATGATCGAAATCTACTTTTAGGGCCAGAATTCGTGTAACACGAACCAGTTTAGTGAAACAATTTACCTGAAATAAAAACATACACCAAATAACATATATAAAGTATTTTATTAGTATTTAAAGTGATAGTTACTACATAGTGAAATATATATGACCCACATATTGCCATGGGCGTAAGAATCAATTTACCCTCCAAAATCCTTACATATATCAAAAAATGTGTTGTCTTAGCTAATTATGATATAGATATGATAAACATTTTTATATAGATTTCCGCACAACCCAGCACTTAGAAATTATAACACACACACGCAACCTCTCTCTCTCTTTCACACTCATGGTACAATTTTTTATTATTAATGTTGGAGCTCCTTATAAATAATTGAAATTTTAAATAATTGATTTCTGCAACAAAATTTTATACTGGGAAATAATGAAATAAGGATTTAAAATACACAAGGAACGTTCTCACCCATTTCGTGTCGGCCTCCTCGCACTTCTAGCATCGTCCCGACATCGGCACAATCGGTATAATTTTACGGCGTCTGACGGGGCACTGTCGTGTCGACCTACGTAACCCACCGTCGTGGGACCGATTCTATACACCGATCTTTATGGACGATTCATCGGCCGAGGACGCCTACACAAAGCCGAACTGTCTAACTTTCCTTAGTACATTTTGAATATATTTATATTGTTTATTAACCACCTACGGTGGTCTAAAAAGTTAAAATTCACTCGTAAGTGAATGGGTTGCCGGCCGGCGTTGATCACTGCTGCAGACGAAATGACCAAGAGTCTTTGTTAGATTTTGCGGAAGTGGGGTGAACTTACGTCACAATCCCATTGTTAAAACTGTTGACAGCGTCGTTGTTGATGTAAAACACATTCTCCGCCTCTGACGTAATTAAGGTTCGGCTCTCTTATCGCAATAACTGCACACTGTTTTTTGTGATGTTTCACAGTTTTTGCTATGAATTGGTTCAAATCCTGACAAATATTGTTATACACTCCACTCACTGTATATTCGTATCGGGTGTTTAAGGTTGGGTTTAGTATGACAAAAATAGAAAAATACAATAGTTATGTTCTATTTACCATATTTAAAGTTAATTATAAATGTACCATGATTGTACCATCACAAAACCCCCTCAATGAAAGATTGTGTGTCGAAGCACACAAACTTTCATTGACCCTTTCATACTTCCTAAAGGGATCAGCCAGAACAAGTCGCCACAACCCACTTACAAATTTACATAAAAAATAACAACAACTCACCCTTGGTCTGGTGATGATGACCGTACCTACATGACCTTACTGGACTTCTCCTACGAGATCCCAACACCATAAGGCCACTTAGGCTCTTAACGCCCCTGCTCTGACGAGTTGGCCAGCTCAGGACCGCTGTCATATCACCAAACACTGAAACAATACATAATAAATATTAAAATAGTGGCTTAGTAAATCACTCCATCCTCAACTGATCTGGTTCCCCTTAGCTAAGTGCTGGTTTGTGCCAATAAGCACTGGGTTGGCTTAATATATTTATAAAAGTTATATTTATTCAAGGATTAGAAAGAATTTCCCTTCTTCATATTACAAACCCTGAATTGATAAATGGTTTCGATTCCTATCGATAATATTTATCTTCTTTCTTTTACAATTACTGTAATTGTAATATAAACACATTGATATAATAAAGAATTGAATAAAATATAATTGAAAATAGGAAAATTACCCCTTATAGATCTTCCAAACCTGGAGAAAAACAAATTAAGAAAAATCCATAACTCTGTATATTTTTACAGGATAACGAAGTTTACAGGATTTATTTATACCTTTTATTGAATGATAAAACAACAAAAAATTATTATTATTATTATTATTATTATTAACAGTTAATAATCTGGCTATTAACAGCGCCAATTATATTTTTTTTTTTTTTTCGTACACATTTCCTTATTATAGAATCATGTTGAAATTTCTATAACATAAATACATTTTACATAATAATAATACATTAATAATTAACACTGATACATTAATACATTAAATATTCTTGATTCATTTTTAATCTTGATTTGCATATTCTATCTAAGTTGCATTTGAGTTAAAAATTTACAATTGCAGTTAAGTCATTAATTAGACATCAATTTTATTATAATTATAAAATTCATTTTAAATTTATTATCAATATTCATATAATTTCATTGTCTCATTATTCTCTGAACTTTCCACCTACCTAACTAACTAACCTTTCACCTTCTATCACTGTTTAGTCTGGATGACTCCTATATTCACTATACTTTTTATTATAATCTTACTCACCTTCTTCTAACTGACCACCAAATTTACCTATCAATGACACCAATATCTCAATTATAAACACCATTACTATTTTCATTTAAATCATATGGCACCGCTCGTCTTTGCACTGGGTTGGGTGTTCCCTAACTGGCTATATACATCCATATTATTTTGCCCTTCCAAAATAATTCGGCAAACACTCCCTAAAACTATGCTAATACCTGCCACAACACTATTGGTTGGCTACTCCTTATCACCTCACCCCCACTACAGAATTCATCAACAATAATTATATGTTTATACCTTTACTTAAACACCTTCTCTACAAATAATCACTAACTACTGTATCCCTAAATATCTAATAATTCTCTTTGTATTTTCTTAAAAATTCTTATCTTTCTAACTCCATTTACATTAATTGCATAACTCACCTGCATTTATCTATACCCAGGCTCTATTCCTGTTTAAACACTTACTGTAATCATTGACAATTCTCTTATAAAATTCCTCTCTTACCTACTTATAACAATACCTCTTTTCAAAATTCAAATATATATTCTTACTTAAACATTATTATTATTCATCAGTAATTACCTTCAATACAAATTAATTAATAATTGAATTTCATAAAAACTTTCTATGATAATTCATAATTTATACAGTTACTAAGTTAGTACAATTTTCTTTTGTACTACAATTTAATAAAGACTAATTACTTAAAGACTTCAATTGTTTTTAAAAAAAAAATATTATTAAACATGTTATTAAAATATATAATAATACATACTGGTGTACCTGTAATACATAATACATATCAAAAATACATGGATAGATAAATACATATAAAACAATGAAAAATATACACTCCAACTCATTAATTTATTATTTACCAAACTCAGTTCATAGCAGTCCAATTCAATATCACAGTTCACATATTTATTTTTAATGTTCATACACAATTAAAACAGTCTATCCACCATCATTGAACAACACACGAATCTTAGGTCTATTTAATTGCTTATTTAATAAATAGATTTTATTACTAGCTACATTATATTCATATTCCTTTATGAAATTGTTATTAACCAAATATTTCCAGTCACGATCAAGTAGGGTTCCGTTTATCTCAGTATCATATGTCATTAATCGGTTTATACTATAATTATCCCCATAATATTCCACCACAGGTAAGTACCTAATGTCTTTATTCTCATTTACTGTTATCTCAAATTCATTATTATTATCAGGTAAGTATTCATCATCTTCATATACCACATCTAACCCTAACCTTTCTAACAATTGTCTGTAATTTCTGTTTACTTTAAATATTTCTATTACTCTCTTACTCTCACAATATCTCTCTATACTTTCTCTCTTAATACATTTCTCTCCATAACACCAAAATACACTTTCTCTCTCCAAATATGCAGGGGTCCCTAATATAAAATTATCCCTAACATAAGTGCACCACTTATTAGGTACACAAAAACATAAAGTAACTTTATTTGTAGACCTTTCGTCTCCCAAATATAAATTTAAGGAATTCTTATCCTTATAAAAATTACATGAAGACTTGTCTTCACCCCCTAACACTACATCAAAAGAAAATTCTACCCCCTGCACTCCTTGTACTAAAATACTTTCTCTAAACTTTCTTTCTGACTCCATAACTTCAAACATTTCATTTTCACTCATTATATTTTCATTGTCATTTTTATCCTTTTCTAATACAACATTCTTACTACTTGTAATATTTGAGTTATCTGTACGTTCATTATTTGAATTATTATTTTTAAATATGTTGTTATCCAGTACAGCATTTTGCTGGGTACTACTATCTACTTTTAGGCTTTCTAATTGACTTTCTACCAAATTTAAATTCTCATCTAGTTTTGTAATGAGCTTGTCACATTTTTTAATAAGGTGATTATGACCTAATTTTATTTCATTCCTTAGTTCATTGAACTGGATATCAAATTTATCAAATTTTTCATCAAATTTGTTTAATAAAAGTTGTATCATAACAGCCGTACCATCGGGTTTGTTATTTGTAATAGTGGAAATGGATGTGTCAGTTTTCGTTATCTCTGCAGACACAGGCGTATTGGCCTCGTCCGTCTGACTAATTGGGTTTAATTGAACCTCCATTTCACTAGTTAAATTTATATCAGAGGTACTGGTTTCTATTACAATATTGTCACTAGTACTCATGTTGTTTTATTTTAGGTTACTAAAACATATTTGTTTATAACCTAAAATTGTAACCTTACCTTACGCACGCTTTGCGAACTATTACGCTATTATTTCAAGTAACTGTTTCACATACCAGTAGGTGTACTCTCCATAAAATTTCATTTTATGTCGAGTCCATGTTCGGCACGCGCCAATTGTAATCTTTTACTTTGATCGTTTTATTACTTATAGTGAAAAATGTATTTTCGTCTATACTAGTAAATAATCTCGGTCGCCATGTTTGTAAAAGGTAACATGATCGAAATCTACTTTTAGGGCCAGAATTCGTGTAACACGAACCAGTTTAGTGAAACAATTTACCTGAAATAAAAACATACACCAAATAACATATATAAAGTATTTTATTAGTATTTAAAGTGATAGTTACTACATAGTGAAATATATATGACCCACATATTGCCATGGGCGTAAGAATCAATTTACCCTCCAAAATCCTTACATATATCAAAAAATGTGTTGTCTTAGCTAATTATGATATAGATATGATAAACATTTTTATATAGATTTCCGCACAACCCAGCACTTAGAAATTATAACACACACACGCAACCTCTCTCTCTCTTTCACACTCATGGTACAATTTTTTATTATTAATGTTGGAGCTCCTTATAAATAATTGAAATTTTAAATAATTGATTTCTGCAACAAAATTTTATACTGGGAAATAATGAAATAAGGATTTAAAATACACAAGGAACGTTCTCACCCATTTCGTGTCGGCCTCCTCGCACTTCTAGCATCGTCCCGACATCGGCACAATCGGTATAATTTTACGGCGTCTGACGGGGCACTGTCGTGTCGACCTACGTAACCCACCGTCGTGGGACCGATTCTATACACCGATCTTTATGGACGATTCATCGGCCGAGGACGCCTACACAAAGCCGAACTGTCTAACTTTCCTTAGTACATTTTGAATATATTTATATTGTTTATTAACCACCTACGGTGGTCTAAAAAGTTAAAATTCACTCGTAAGTGAATGGGTTGCCGGCCGGCGTTGATCACTGCTGCAGACGAAATGACCAAGAGTCTTTGTTAGATTTTGCGGAAGTGGGGTGAACTTACGTCACAATCCCATTGTTAAAACTGTTGACAGCGTCGTTGTTGATGTAAAACACATTCTCCGCCTCTGACGTAATTAAGGTTCGGCTCTCTTATCGCAATAACTGCACACTGTTTTTTGTGATGTTTCACAGTTTTTGCTATGAATTGGTTCAAATCCTGACAAATATTGTTATACACTCCACTCACTGTATATTCGTATCGGGTGTTTAAGGTTGGGTTTAGTATGACAAAAATAGAAAAATACAATAGTTATGTTCTATTTACCATATTTAAAGTTAATTATAAATGTACCATGATTGTACCATCACAAATTTTCATTTATTTTATTAATAAAATGTCAGGTCAAGGTGCAGTTAATTTTAAAGAAAAAATGGATTACATTATTGTAAAAAATGAATTGTTTTCTATAATGAAAATCATGAAATTGGATTTGAAAGTAAATTTTACTAAATATAGTTGTTTGAATTTAGGTTCTAAATTATGTACATATCGCCCGTCACTCCCACTATAAAGTGGGATAAGTCATAACAAAGTAGCTGTACTGAAAAGTGTAGCTAGAATGCAAATTAAAGCTTAGGGCATATTATTTACACTAATATTGATTTATCAATATAATTTGAATAATAATGTAAATTTATTATGAATTTATTAAAATTATTTTAAATAAAAATAATTATTTAGTTTTAGTACTATTTATGGAAAAAATATTTTTAATTTAACTGTGAAGGTAAATAATAAATATAAAAAAGTAAAATTATGATTTGTACCTTTTGTATCAGGGTTAATTAATTATATATAAAAATTTATTTTTCCCGAATTATGGTGACTTAAGGTTATTTGTTAATTATTGTAATATAAATATTAATAAAATAATTTTAGTAATGAAACTTTTTTCGAACTATAATATTTCTGGTTTCTTAAGAATTAAATTTAATTTAAAAGAAATATTATAATTTATATTTTAATATAAAATTTTATATTTATTTAATTATATTAAGGACAAGCTAAATATAATTTCTATAATATTTTAAGCTTCAGTTAATTAAATAGGCTTGTAATTAGCCTTTTATATGAGTAAGTTAAATTTTATTTTTTATTTAAATACATTTAATATATTTTAGGTATATATTAAGAAAATTAAATTAATAAAAATGTTTTTATTAAAATGATTAAATTAGTAAATTACAATAAATTGTGTTTAAGAATTAGGCAAATATAATTTTCACCTCCAAAAACATGTCCTTTAGAAAAATATTAAAGGTCTATTCTGCCCAATGATATTTTAATGCCCGCGGTAAATTGACCGTGCAAAGGTAGCATAATAATTAGTCTTTTAATTGAAGGCTTGTATGAATGAATGGATGAAAAATTTTCTTTTTTAATTAAAATAGATTGAATTTAGAATTTAAGTAAAAAATCTTAAATAAGTAAGTGGGACGAGAAGACCCTATAGAATTTTAAATAAATTTATTTTACTAGAGATTAGTATTAACAACTGGAAAAATTATTTTATTTTTTGTTGGGGTGACATTATAATAAATAAAACTTTAAATGAATTTTTCATAAATTAATGTTTAATTGATCCAATTTTTTGATTATAAGATTAAATTACCTTAGGGATAACAGCGTTATTAATTTGGAGAGTTCATATCGATAAATTAGATTGCGACCTCGATGTTGGATTAAGAAAAGAGTTTAAAGCAAAATTTAAATATTCTAGGTCTGTTCGACCTTTAATTTCTTACATGATCTGAGTTCAAATCGGCGTGAGCCAGGTTGGTTTCTATCTACTAATATATTTTTGATATTAGTACGAAAGGACCATCTTAAATAATTTAATTTATTCTATTTTACCAAAAAGTGCATTAAATTTAGAATTTAATTATGTAATGATATTACATGTAGAAAATGTTTATAATTACTATTTTAATTACTGTTTTATTTATTTTAGTTGGTGTTGCATTTTTAACCTTGATGGAGCGAAAGATTTTAAGATATATTCAAATTCGTAAAGGTCCAAATAAAGTAGGATTTATTGGTATTTTACAGTCATTTTCGGATGCTATTAAATTGTTTTTGAAAGAAAGAAATATGCCGGTGCTATCTAATTACTTAATTTATATAATTAGGCGAGTGTTAGGCTTATTCAATTCTTTATTATTATGAGCTATTTACCCATATTTAATCAACTGTGTTTCATTTAATATAGGTATAATTTTTTTTTTTTTTGTACAAGAATGGGAGTTTATAGTTTGATAATTACAGGCTGATCATCAAATTCTAATTACGCTATATTGGGCTGTATTCGATCAATTGCCCAGACTATTTCGTATGAGGTCAGACTTGTATTAATTATTTTGTGTCCTGTTGTAATAATTGAGAGCTTTAACTTAATTGAATTTTATTTTTTTCAACAATTTATATGATTAACATTTTTATTTTTTCCTTTGAGAATTTGTTGAATTTCATCAGCGATAGCTGAAACTAATCGATCACCATTTGATTTTTCTGAGGGAGAATCAGAATTAGTTTCTGGTTTTAATGTTGAATATAGAGGGGCAGGATTTGCATTTATTTTTTTAGCTGAATATGCTAGAATTATCTTTATGAGTATAATATTTTGTTTAATATTTTTAGGTAGAAATATTGATTCCTTAATTTTTCCTATTCAATTAACATTAATTTCATTTTTATTTATTTGAGTTCGAGGAACATTGCCTCGCTATCGTTATGACAGGTTAATATATTTAGCATGAAAATCGTATTTACCAGTAAGTTTAAATCTATTGATTTTTTTCATGATTAAATCTATTATTTAGTTCATTAAAAATTGCCCTATTAATAAGTTAATAGAATAAATTTTTTCTTTTCTCTATTTTCAAAATAAATGCTTTATCAATAAGCTAATTAACTAGTTAATTAATTTATCGCAAAAAGATTTAATTACTGGGTCTAAGACAAAATATATAAAATAAATTGTTGTTAAAATTATTCCGATCTTAATATATGGATATTCAACAGGACAAGCTCCAATCCAAGTTAATAAAATTAGAATAATGAATAAGTATCAAAATAAAATTTGATTAATGGGATAATTTAATAGTCCTATAAATTTTGAATTGTTTGTGAAGGGAACAAAAATTAAAATAAAAATTGATATAAATAATGCAATTACTCCTCCTAATTTATTAGGAATAGATCGAAGAATTGCATATGCAAATAAAATATATCATTCTGGTTGAATATGCTTTGGGGTAACTAATGGATTTGCTGGGGTGAAATTATCAGGATCACTTAATTTATATGGTTCAAGTATAATATAACAGAAAAAAATAACTAAAATTAATAAAAATCCTAGTATATCTTTAATGGAAAAATAAGGATGAAATGGAATTTTATCATTATTTGATTAATTCCTAGTGGATTATTTGATCCTGTGACTGCAAGAAAATAAGATGTACAATTGTTAATGCTAAAACAACAAATGGTATAATAAAATGAAAAGAATAAAATCGAGTTAATGTTGCATTATCAACAGCAAATCCTCCTCAAATTCAATTCACTAAGACCGTTCCAAGATATGGAATTGCTGACAACAAATTTGTGATAACTGTTGCCCCTCAAAATGATATTTGACCTCATGGAAGAACATAGCCTAAAAAAGCAGTAGCCATTAAAATTAATGAAATGATTACTCCTACAACTCAAGTCTCAAAATTTTTGTATGAACCATAATATAATCCTCGTCCAACATGTAAATATACACAAATAAAAAGTAATGAAGCCCCATTTGCGTGTGAAATTCGTAATATCTATCCATAATTAATATCACGACAAATGTGTCTTAATCTGTTAAATGCACTTGTCACATCCGCATTATAATGCATTGACAAGAATAATCCAGTTAAAATTTGAATAACTAAACATATTCCCAATAACGATCCATAATTTCATCAATATGATAAATTTGTGGCTGCTGGTAAATCAATTAATGAATTATTTATTATTTTAATTAATGGGTGTGTGCGTCGAGTGATATTTAGCATTTGTTAAAATTTTCTTCGTAAAGGGGACAATTTAATTCTGACAATATTCACAACAACAATCAATGTGAATAAAAGATAAATAACTATTATGATAGTTATTATTCCTGATGGAAATATATATAATTTTTTAATTATAAATCCATCGAATAAATTATTTATCTCTAATAATTTATTGATACTATCCATCTTGAATCTAATAATATTTATAGTTATAATTAAAGTTCAAATAATTATATTTGATATTAATAATTTTATTGAAAATTAAAATTTTTCATTTGAGGCAATTCTTGAGATATATTGTACTGCTGTTAAAATGCAACACAGTACATAAGAGGAAAATAATAAATTTTAAAAGAAAAAATATATAAATTTATTAGAATTGTAACATATGTTTGAAAATGTAAACAAAAACATTCTATCGACTCACACATCAACGTAGAGGTAGATGCCTATATGAGATAAAACAGTATAAAGATATATGTTATGAAAAGAATATATGAAATTTGAAATGAATGTTATAATAAGAGGAAATAGTAAGAGAATGATCATATTATAAATACAAACTAGAATTCAGAATATTAGAAATAAAATAAATATATTTAATAAGAAGTAGAAAAGTTATATAAGTTTTTAAGAGGTATATGATAAAAAGATGTAACGAAGGTAGGGAATTATCAATGTGGCAAATATGTAAATTGTTAGAGAGATTGTTTTAGTGAGTGATGAAGAAAAAATGTATTAGTCTAATTTAATAGCAAATACTATAAAGATGAAAGAGAGGAATTATGTAAAAGGAGTCTAAATTTATATCTAAGGAAAGTAACATGAGTAGTCTAATTTTATATTGAATACTATAAAGATGAAACAGAGGAATTATGTAAAGCGAGTCTAATTTTTAATTCAATCAGAGTCACATTAAGAATATTAAATTATAATAACTGTTGTACATCATAAAAGTAATGTAACTTGGAAAAGAAAATAAAGCAAAGGATTTTGAATAGTGATTCCAGAGTTTGATTATAATATCGAATAAATAAATAATAATACAAAAAATATAACAATATCCTGAATAGAACGACGACATAAGAGGAAAATCTTGGACTGGAGAAGAGTTTCAGTGGCCCTAACGAATAATTAAGTGTTCAAAGGAGACATCGGTGTTGCAGTAATCTTGGAGAGCGGTATCCAGCGGTAAGAGCAATAAGAGATTCGTGTGAAGAAACAGATGGCCAAGCTGAATATTGCTGTTGAAGAAAGGTAAACAACAACCAGAAGTGAACCCGTGGCAGCTAGAAGAATTCAGAGACGGTTAAGTTACACTAATACGTTAGTTATTTTTTACATGGTTAATTACCAAAGTACTACCCATTAACTGAATCTGGGTTGGTTTAAAGAAAAGAATTTAATAGATATAATCGTAAATACGATAAAATAACTTAATAATTATTAACCCTGAGAAAAAGAGTTTCTTTACATGTACTGGTAAATAAAAAAATATAATAACAGTAGGTGCAGATCTTTATTACAATACCTGTAATAAAAAAGTAAACCAGTACAAAAATGGCGCCCATACGTGAAAGCAAAGATTTTCTTTAAACCAGCACCAAATAACACAATTTTGTTAAATTTAATTAGTATAAAAATCTCCTTGTAATTAAATTAAGTTCAGTATTGTAAAATGGCTAACAAACTAGAGCAACGATATGAATTAAGGAGTAATAGTGTTGAAGAGGAAGAAACTGAAATGGAAATAATAGTAGAGGATGCCCAAGGGGACCAACCAAAGAAACCAAACCAACCAATGGAATCAAATTTCCAGGAGATGATGAGAATTATAATGGAAGGGAATAACAAAACCAACGAAAATTTTAAACAAATGAGACTAGATAATGAAAATTTATTAAAACAAAATAATGAGGAATTAAAGGAGACCATTCAACAACAAATCAATGGGGTGAATAATAAATTAGACCAGCAAAAGGCTGAAGTTGAGTTAATATTGAAAAATTATGAGGAAGGGAATGTTAGACAATTTGCAGAGGTGAAATTGAATATGGAAACAATGGAAAATAGGTTAGACAGTATAGAAACAAAACAACAGTCACTGAAGGAACAAGTGGAAGAGAAATTAGGAGAAAATAAACAAGAAGTCATAGAACAGATGACAAGAGAATTGGTAAAACACAAACAGGAAGTAACGAGCAATATTCAATCCATGGGACAACAGTTGGACAGCAATAATACCAAAATAGAGGATACCATGGGACAATTAGTAGTAAGGGTCAATGAAATAGAGCAAAATGGTAATCGAACGTGTGTTATACGAGAAGACAAGAATATTAGTCATGAGGTGCCACATATGAAAGGATATATAAAAAATCCTATGGAGTATTTAAATAGAATGAAGGAATATTTGAATAGTACCAAGGAAAATAGATGGGAAAGAATTCAGCTAATGTTAGATCAAGGGTTCCATGAAATGAATGATTATTGGTGGGATGCTGTTAGAAACACCTTGAATAGCTACCAGGAATTTGTGGACATCTATAAAAATAAATATTGGACGCGATCCATACAGACAAGGGTGTGGGAGACCATAGTATATGGTAGGTACAATCCAAGTATAGGACAAACACCAACCTCGTATTTTTTATCGCATGTTTGCAGGGCAAGATATTTAGACCCACCCATGGATGACAGATATGTGGTGGAAGCTTTGAGTCATCATTTTCCTGAAACGGTAAGCTTAGCACAATTTGCCAGTCAAGCCAATACTATAGAAGCAATGCCATTACTACTCACTGATTATGAGAGGAAATTGAATTATGACAATCGCGCTAAACAAAGGAATATGAGAAGAGACAGCTACCCTAATAGATATCCGGAAGAACAAAACCGTGATAGGAATCAAATAGTAGAAAGGAACGCCCAAAGATATGCTCCAAGATACCAAGATAGGGAAGGTGGAAGAAATTACTACAGAAACGATAACCGGAATGACCGGAGATATGATGGTAATAATTACAATAATAATTATAGGGGCAACCACGCTTCAAATAACTATCGAGCAAATTTTATACGCCGAAACTATGATTCCCGAATTTACAATAGTCGTTACCCGAGGGAGACTGATCGAAATGAATATTCTCGCAATGAGGAGAGACAGAGTGAGGTGAACAACAACTATGAACAGTTAAGAAATAGAGAGCAACATAGTTCCCTGCCCCAATCAGAAAATAGTCAACAGGAAGGAAGGAGAGAAGAGGGAGTAACCATAAATGAAAATCAGGAAAACTAGAGAAGACTGTGAGTGAGTGCAGTGGTCAACCACAGTCAAATAGCCGATCACTGTCTTGGATAACCAGTTTAGGTCAGGATTTTATGGACAACGAGAAAATCAGTAGAAATATAATTGAAAGTGATGTAGTGTCTATTACCGGTCAATATGGCAAAACCAATCAAAATTTTATTATTGATACTGGTGCCGAAATATCATTGATGAGTATGACTAAATACCATGAATTAAAAGAAATGGAAAAGGGAATCACGTCATCCGAAGGAAAGGCCAACAGAATTTATGAATTACCTGTGAGCAAAATTACTATAGTGGGTGTAACAGGATGAGCCAATCGAACTGCTCGCAAACAAATAATGATGAATGTACAATTCAATGGAAGGGTGATACCATTAACATTTGTAGTATATCAAAATTCAAAATGAAGTAAGAACAGCTTACACAAGATATTTGAACAACATAATTTTGAAGAGAAAAAATATCAAAATTCAAAATATAATAAGAACAACTTATTGAAAGTAAACGAGAAAAATAATTTAGCAAGAAAAAAAAATAAACACTGATTAAACCATATAAAAATCATCAAAACCAAAAAACAAAATGAGTTTATCTGATGTAATATAATAGTGAGAAATGTAATTTAGAATGTAAAAGTAATAATAATGATTGTGCCAGAAGAATATAATTACATGATGTAATGTATAATACTAACCAAAATCTCATAACCAGCTGTATTGGTAATAAAGGAATATGAGCGAAGGAAGATAAGAGAATGAAGAAGCCAAAATGGACCGTCAAAAGGATCACAAGAAAAGAAAAGAACAAATATTTAAGAATTATCTGTAAGATAGCCAATTAATAAATGTCAATAAAATAGCCAAGTATTGGAGATGAGAAGTGTATAATAGAAGGAAGAATTAATATGAAGAAATAATATGATCTGAGTTAAAGTACAGTGAATAATCCCTAGAGTATTATTATTATTAATTATTTTATTGAAGGTCACACGATGACTACCTTACGAGGTTTATTAATGAAGATTGACTGTAGAATATTCCAGCAATCATTTAACTGGGCAGAGATGAGGTTCCTCTGATCTCAGAAAGTATGTAATGGACGACGGTATTAGGTAAGCCGATAGAGCACCACCGATTCGATTCCAGTTACAATGTTAGGGAGGTTTAGGAAAATTAAATATTAGAGGGAAAACTCACAAATAAATATAGATAAATAAATAAAACCAGATCCAAAATGTATAATTAATAAAGAATGTCACAAGAATGATTATAGAAGTAAGATTTAAACTTGGGAAATAATTGATTTTAAGAAGGAAAGAAGATATAATAGTAATACAACAGATAATTTCATATATAAATAAAGGAGTAGGAATTCTGAAATAAAGAATACATGAAATGTATGCCCCGGATTGGGAAGGTGAGGTCCGAAAGAAAGAGAATGTTTTTGAGTTTTTTAGCCATGAAACTAGGTACAATTGTTATTTTATACTTATTATTTTTGATGGAAAACCAGTTGGTTTGATTAATGTTATTTTAAGCCATAAATGAGTGTGTAAGATATGGTGATTCTTGATAGTGATGAACCATACTTGTTATGTTAATAAAAGAAAAAACCAATTTATGAAATGAATTTTGTGATATACAATTAGCGAATTAATCATATGTTTTCAATATTAATGTTCGACCATGTTTGTGATAAGAAATTAATTATTTCAAAATCTCATATCAAGTTGTATCTGAGATTATGAAATAAGGGAAGGTATTATGTACTGCTGTTAAAATGCAACACAGTACATAAGAGGAAAATAATAAATTTTAAAAGAAAAAATATATAAATTTATTAGAATTGTAACATATGTTTGAAAATGTAAACAAAAACATTGTATCGACTCACACATCAACATAGAGGTAGATGCCTATATGAGATAAAACAGTATAAAGATATATGTTATGAAAATAATATATGAAATTTGAAATGAATATTATAATAAGAGGAAATAGTAAGAGAATGATCACATTATAAATACAAACTAGAATTCAGAATATTAGAAATAAAATAAATATATTTAATAAGAAGTAGAGAAGTTATATAAGTTTTTAAGAGGTATATGATAAAAAGATGTAACGAAGGTAGGGAATTATCAATGTGGCAAATATGTAAATTGTTAGAGAGATTGTTTTAGTGAGTGATGAAGAAAAAATGTATTAGTCTAATTTAATACCAAATACTATAAAGATGAAAGAGAGGAATTATGTAAAAGGAGTCTAAATTTATATCTAAGGAAAGTAACATGAGTAGTCTAATTTTATATTGAATACTATAAAGATGAAACAGAGGAATTATGTAAAGCGAGTCTAATTTTTAATTCAATCAGAGTCACATTAAGAATATTAAATTATAATAACTGTTGTACATCATAAAAGTAATGTAACTTGGAAAAGAAAATAAAGCAAAGGATTTTTAATAGTGATTCCAGAGTTTGATTATAATATCGAATAAATAAATAATAATACAAAAAATATAACAATATCCTGAATAGAACGACGACAGAAGAGGAAAATCTTGGACTGGAGAAGAGTTTCAGTGGCCCTAACGAATAATTAAGTGTTCAAAGGAGACATCGGTGTTGCAGTAATCTTGGAGAGCGGTATCCAGCGGTAAGAGCAATAAGAGATTCGAGTGAAGAAACAGATGGCCAAGCTGAATATTGCTGTTGAAGAAAGGTAAACAACAACCAGAAGTGAACCCGTGGCAGCTAGAAGAATTCAGAGACGGTTAAGTTACACTAATACGTTAGTTATTTTTTACATGGTTAATTACCAAAGTACTACCCATTAACTGAATCTGGGTTGGTTTAAAGAAAAGAATTTAATAGATATAATCGTAAATACGATAAAATAACTTAATAATTATTAACCCTGAGAAAAAGAGTTTCTTTACATGTACTGGTAATTAAAAAATATAATAACAGTAGGTACAGATCTTTATTACAATACCTGTAATAAAAAAGTAAACCAGTACAATATATAAATAAAATTAATATTCCTCCAATAAAAATAAGAAATAAGATATAAGAAAAAAATATGAATTTATATAAAATATACAAATAATTCTAGCAAGCATTGTTTGTATCAATAAAATAGATCCCATTGATAATGGGTGTTTCATAAAAATAAAATTTATTGATAATAGAATTGTAATTGATATTATAATCTTCATACAGAAGATAATTTAATAAAAATGTAAGCTTTGGGTGCTTAAAATGACTTTTACTCTCTTCTGAAGTTTTAAAATTATTAATTTATCTTAGATTTACAAGATCTAAATTTTTTTTAAACTATTAAAACAAATGAATCTATCACTACCTTTACTATATTTAATTATATTTATATCAGGCATTGCCTCGTTATGCTTAAATCGAAAGCATATTATAATAAGTTTATTAAGATTAGAATTAATAATTTTAAGATTATTTTGTATATTTTCTGTATTTTTATCAGTTGAACTAAATGATATATATATATATTATATATATATAAATAATATAACTAACATTATAATATTAATGAGATCAAATAGTAAGTTTATTTATTTAGGAATAACGATAGCATTTATAATTAAAGTTCCATTATTTATATTTCATTTTTGATTACCAAAAGCTCATGTTAAAGCACCTGTTTCTGGTTCTATAATTTTAGCTGGAATTCTTTTAAAATTAGGAACTTATGGTCTAATTCATGTTATATATATTATACCAATAATATTTACTAATTATAGATTTATTTGAGTTTCTATTTCATTAATAGGAGGAATTATAATTAGATTATCTTGTATAATGCAAATTGATATAAAATCTGTAATTGCATATTCTTCTGTAGCTCACATAAGATTAGTCATTGGAGGGATTATGACAATAAATATATGAGGTATAGTCGGAGCATATTTTATAATAATTGGGCACGGTTTATGCTCATCTGCTTTATTTTGCTTGGCAAATATTTCTTATGAACGTTCGGGGAGACGTAGAATCTTAATCAATAAAGGAATATTGAGATTTATGCCTTCAATAACTCTCATATGATTTTTAATATCTGCTAGAAATATCTCATGTCCTCCAACAATTAGTCTAGCAGGAGAAATTATAATTTTAAATAGATTAATGTCTTGAAATTCATTATGTATAATTTTCTTGTCTTTTTCTTCATTTTTATCGGCCTGTTATAGTTTATATCTATATTCTCACACTCAACATGGAATAATTTTCTCAGGCTGTTATTCCTTTAATTCTGGAAACGTGCATGAATTTTTTTAATTATAATGCATTGAATTCCTTTAAATTTAATTATTTTGAAAGTAACATTGTTAATGTAAATTCAATTAGTTTAAAATAAAACATTAAATTGTGGATTTAAAAATATAAATATATATTGGATCATTACTAAAAATAAACTTAACATATATATTTTCTTAATTTTATTAATTATAAGATTAATAATATTAATTTTATCAATAAATATAATTATTTTTGATTACGCAATTATAATAGAATGAATAATTATTACAGTCAATTCATGTAATATTTATATAACGTTAATTTTTGATTTTATATCAACTTTATTTCTTTCAACCGTTATATTTATTTCATCAATAGTTATATTATATAGAGGTGTATATATAATAAGTGATAAAAATATTAATCGATTTATTTATATTATTATAATATTTGTAATGTCAATAATATTATTAATTATTAGACCTAATATAGTAAGAATTCTTATTGGATGAGATGGGCTAGGGTTAGTGTCATACTGTTTAGTTATTTATTATCAAAATTTAAATTCTAGAAATGCTGGAATATTGACGGCACTGATAAATCGAATTGGAGATGTTATAATTCTTTTATTAATCGCATGAATAATACATTTTGGGTCTTGAAATTTTATATCTTTTATTAATAAAATAATGACAAGTCCAATAATTACATTAATTATTATTGCAGGATTTACAAAAAGAGCCCAAATTCCATTTTCTTCATGACTTCCAGCAGCTATGGCTGCTCCAACCCCAGTATCGGCTCTTGTTCATTCATCAGCGTTAGTTACTGCGGGAGTATATTTAATTATTCGATTCAGAAATTTAATTATATCATTTAATTTAATTCAAATATTTTTAATGTTATCAGTATTAACAATAATTATATCAGGATTAGCTGCAAATTTTGAATTTGACTTAAAAAAAATTATTGCATTATCAACCTTAAGACAATTAGGAATTATAATATCAATTTTAATATTTGGTTATCCGATATTATCTTTTTTTCATCTTATTATTCATGCTTTATTTAGGGCATCACTTTTTTTATGTGCTGGGGTATTGATTCGTAGATTAATAAATAATCAAGATATTCGTATAATGGGCTGTATAAGTTATAATATACCAATAACTAGAACATTCATAAATATTGCTAATTTATCATTATGTGGAATACCCTTTATGAGAGGCTTTTATTCAAAAGATTTAATTATAGAAATAATATGCTCCAGAAATATTAACTCATTAATTTTATTATTAATGTATATTGGAATTGGGTTGACATCTTTTTATTCTGCCCGACTAACATACTTTTCAATAAATATAAATTTCAGTTACTATAATTTTAGTTTACAAAACGAATTATTTAATAATATATTAAAAAGAATTATGATCTTATCTATTTATTCAATTTTGTCAGGGTCTATATTTAGATGAATCATATTTAACAATCCCGCAAGAATTATCCTTCCCATTGAAGGAAGGATAATAGCAATGGCCTTATCTTTCTTAGGATTATTAATTGGATACGAAATATCTATGTTTTCATCTACAGTAAAGAAATTCATAAGAGAGTTAATAAGTTCCATATGATTTTTAAAACAATTATCAACCTTTCATACTCAATTTTTTGTTTTAAAAAATTCATTTATATTTCAAAAATCAATTGATTTAGGATGAGGAGAAAAAATTGGACCCCAAGGTACGATTGAATTAATAAAATTAATCATAATATTTAATATTAGTATAAGAAAGAATAATTTCAAAATTCAGATAATAACATTTATTGCTTGATTTTTAATTATTTTATATTTAAATAGCTTAAGCATTAGAGCATAATATTGAAGATATTAAGGTAATATTTTTTTTTAAATATTTATAAGGCTTTGCCTCTCTTTCCAATGAAAATGAAATGTTTTATAAACTTTATAAATAAGGAAAAAACGGAGTTTAACTGCTTTAAAAGCTAGTTAGCAGTTGCTTTTATTCCTATTTCCTTTTAATTGGAAATAATATATTCAATAACTTTATTAACAATAAAGTGCCTTATTTTTGGCTTCAATTAATAAACAAAGGAATAAAAATTCTTTTTTTAGGTCGAAACTAAATGTATTAATTACTTCATTGCTTTCAAGAATGGCTAATATGAGCACCTATTGATTGCAATTCAATAATTATAGTTAAATACATCCCTATTAAATTCAATTTAACATATTATTTTTTCATTCATGATACAGACCCAATATTAAAAATAATAAAAATAACAATATCACTAAATAAATTTCAATTATATTAATAGTTGTTATTACAATAATTATAGGCATAATAATTACTAATTCAACATCAAAAATAAGAAAAATAACTGCAATTATAAAAAAGTGTCTTGAAAAAGGGATTCGAGATGATTCAAAAGGATCAAAACCACACTCAAATGGAGATGATTTTTCACGGTCAGTAATTGATTTAGTTGATACGAAATATAAAAAAGTTATTAAAATAATCAAAGTTAATAATATCATAATACAGTAAATTACAACATTAAAAATTATTCTATTTAAAAATGAATCCTTTTAATTGGAAGTTAAATATACTTATATACTAATAGAATATTTATCTACCTCATCAGTAAATTGATACATATAAAAATAATCAAACAATATCAACAAAATGTCAATATAAGGCAGCTGCCTCAAAACCAAAATGATGAGTTCTAGAAAAATGAAATTTCAATTGCCGCAATAAACAGATTATAATGAATGTTCTTCCAATAATAACATGGATTCCATGAAATCCTGTTGATACAAAAAATATCGATCCATACACTGAATCTGAGATACAAAATGATGATTCAAAATATTCATATACTTGAAGGATAGTAAAATATACCCCTAATATTAGAGTTAACACAATACCATAAACAGATTCATCATGTTTACTTTCTATTATGGAATGGTGTGCTCATGTGATTGTTACTCCAGAACACAATAAAATTATGGTATTTAATAAAGGAATTTGTATTGGATTAAAAGACCCAGTAGGGGGTCAATTTATTCCAATTGCCATAACAGGTCTTAATCTTCTATGAAAAAAATCCTCAAAAGAAAGAAATAAAAAAGAAAATCTCTGACACAATAAATAAAATTATTCCTAATTTTAAGCCTCTCACTACAATTATTGTGTGAAGTCCTATAAACGTTCCTTCACGTGAAATATCATGTCATCATTGAATTATAGTTAAAATCAAAATAAAAAATCCAAAGAATAATAAAATAAAATTTTGTGTATGAAATATTATTACTATACCAGAAACAAAAGTTAAAGCTCCAATTGAACCTATTAAAGGTCATGGTCTACAATCAACTAAATGATATGGATGATTATTCATTAAGATACTTCTCTATAATATAAAGTTCTTAGAACTGTGAAAACGTAAGATTGAATCACACAAACTGCTGATTCAAATAATATTAATAATATTTGAATTAAAATAATTAGATTTATATAAATTTCTAAATTAGTTGATCTATTCCCTAATAATGTTATTAATAAATGACCAGCAATTATATTTGCTGTTAAACGAACAGCCAAAGATCCCGGTCGAATTAAATTTCTGATAGTTTCAATACATACCATAAAAGGTATTAAAATTGTTGGAGTTCCTATTGGAACTAAATGACAAAATATATGGTTTGTATTGTTTAAAAATCCAAATAAAATAAAAGTTAATCAAAGAGGATAAGCTAAACTTAGAGAAAATACTAAATGTCTTGATCTAGTGAAAATATATGGAAACAACCCAAGAAAATTATTGAGTAGAATGAAAATAAATAAAGAACAAAACAATAATGATCTACCAAAAGATCTTGAACTTATTAATAAATTTAATTCAAAACTTATTGTATTTAGAACATTATTAATACAAATTATATAACGACTAGGAATATATCAAAACCCTAAAGGTATGAATAATAATAAAATTAATGAACTTAATCAATTTAATGAAAATAATCCTGTTGATGGATCAAAGGTTGAAAATAAATTTTTTATCATGATCAGCTATATGAGTTACTAAAATTGTCAATTAAATTTATTCTTGGAATTTTTATAAAAGAAAAATAAATAAAAGTTATAATTAAAATAACAATTAACAAGAAAAAGAAAAACAGAAAACATCAATTTATTGGAGATATTTGTGGAATAGAAAAATACTATTCTTAGTTTTTTGAATCTGACAGATTAATGTTTTATAATAAACTAACTTTTTGTCATTAAAAGTAATCGTTAGTTACTATAAATTGGTTTAAGAGACCATTACTTACTTTCAGTCACTTAATGAATAATTCATTAATCAATTAATAAAACAATTCACACCAATTCTTTCAATAACAATAGGTATGAATCTATGATTTGCTCCATAAATTTCAGAACATTGACCAAATGATATACCAGGTCGATTAATAAATATTCTTGCTTGATTTAATCGACCAGGCACGGCATCCACTTTAATTCTCATGGATGGCATGGCTCATGAATGAATAACATCAAATTATGAAACTAATAATCGAATTTGAGTACTAAAAGGTAAAATCATTCGATTATCTACTTCTAATAAACGGAATTCTCTAGTTGATATTTCATTCTGAGATTTCATATAAGAATCAAATTCAATATTTAAAAAATCTGAATATTCATATGATCAATATCATTGATGACCAATAATGTTTAGAGTTATTAAAGGTTTATTAATCTCATCCAATAAATATAATAATCGTAAGGATGGAAATGCAATAAAAATCAAAGTTAAAGCTGGAAGAAGTGTTCAAAAAAATTCAATTAGTTGTCCCTCTAATAAAAGTCGATTAACAATATTATTAAATATAATAGCTGTTATTATATAAGTAACAATTGAAGTAATAATAATTAAAATAATTAAACTATGATCATGAAAAAATATTAATTGTTCTATTAATGGTGATGTAGCATCTTGTATATTAATATAAGATCAATTAGAAATTTCTAACAAAAATTATTTTATATATGAATCTTAAATTCATTGCACTTCATCTGCCATATTAGAATTGAACTAATAATGGAATCTCACTATACGAGTGCTCAGATGGGGGAAGTTTCTGTAACCATTCAATGGAGGAATTTATATTAATTGAATATAAAATCAATCGATGTGAAATAAATCTTTCTCAAATAATAAACAATAAAAATAAAATTCCAATAAATGAAATTCTTCTTCCAATAGAAGATAGAATGTTTCATGATATAAATGCATCAGGATAATCTGAATAACGACGTGGTATACCTCTTAATCCTAAAAAATGTTGGGGAAAAAAAGTTAAATTTACGCCAATAAATATAATCAAAAAATGAATTTTTAACCAATTAGAATTTGAGGATAGCCCAGTAAATAAAGGATATCAATGAATAAATCTTCCCAAAATTGCAAATACTGCACCTTTTGATAATACATAATGAAAATGAGCCACAACATAATATGTATCATGTAATACAATATCAATTGATGAATTAGCCAAAATCACTCCAGTCAATCCACCAACAGTAAAAAGAAAAACAAATCCTACTGCTCATAAAATCGAAGGTCTAATTTTAATCTTTGCTCCTCTCAAAGTTGCTAGTCATCTAAAAACATTAATTCCAGTTGGAACAGCAATAATTATTGTGGCGGAAGTAAAATAAGCCCGTGTATCAACATCCATACCAACTGTAAATATATGATGTGCTCAAACAACAAATCCTAAAATACCAATTGATATTATAGCATAAATTATTCCTAATGACCCAAAAGATTCAATTTTTCCTCTCTCTTGAGTAATAATGTGGGAAATTAATCCAAACCCAGGTAAAATTAAAATATATACTTCAGGGTGTCCAAAGAATCAAAACAAATGCTGATATAAAATTGGACCCCCCCCCCACCTGAAGGATCAAAAAAAGAAGTATTTAAATTTCGATCAGTTAATAATATCGTGATTGCACCGGCCAAAACTGGTAATGAAAGTAATAATAAAAAGGCAGTAATTAATACTGCCCATACAAATAAAGGTAGTCGATCCATGTATATTCCCGCTGAACGTATATTAAAAATTGTTCTAATAAAATTAACTGCACCCAAGATTGAACTATCCCCAGCCAAATGCAAAGAAAAAATAGTTAAATCAACACAAGATCCTGAGTGCGCGATACCTCTTGACAATGGGGGGTATACTGTCCAACCAGTACCTGCTCCTCTATCAACTATTCTACCAATTAATAATAATGTTAATGAAGGTGGTACTAATCAAAAACTTATATTATTTATTCGAGGAAAAGCTATATCAGGAGCACCAATTATTAAAGGAACCAATCAAATCCCAAATCCTCCAATCATAACTGGTATTACTATAAAAAAAATTATAACGAAAGCACGAGCAGTAACAATCACATTATAAATTTGATCATCTCCAATAAAAGATCCAGGAATACCTAATTCAACACGAATAACAACTCTTAAAGTTGTACCCACCATCCCTGATCAAATCCCAAAAATGAAATATAATGTTCCAATGTCTTTATGATTAGTTGAGAAAAATCACTTATTCATAACTAAACGTTGATTTATTCCCAATTGAGATGACTGAATTAGGTAATAAACTGTAAATTTATTTATGGAAATTTTTCCTCTCAATAAGCCTTTTTCTTATTTTTTATTTCTTATTCTTCTTCAGTCTTATATTTAATGATAATTTTAAATTGCAAATTTAAAGGTGATAAAAATAAATCTAAGGCTTACAAAAAAATTATATTTTTAACTTTGAAGGATAATAGTTTTATTAACTTAAAACCTTATTAATTCATAATATTAAATAAGGTTACAGCTATAAATCCAATTAATAAAGAATTCATTATAAATAATGTATTATTTAACCTAAAAGTTTACAACTTTAAAGATATATTGTTTATCATCAGCCCTGTTATTACAATTCGTAAATAATAAAATAACACTAATAAAGCAGTTATTACTAAAATTAAACATAAGAAATATATTTTACTAGCTAAAAGACAATAAATCATCATAAATTTTGGGAAAATCCCAAAAATGGTGGCAATCCACCTATTGATATAAAAATGATCATTAACATTAACGATTTAATCTTATTGTTAAACAAAATAAAAATTTGATTTAAATAATTCATATTATTTACTCAAAACAGACAGCAAGTTAAAAATAAAGAGAAGAAATAAATTAAAAAATATACCAGCCATATATAATTTATTAGTATAACCCCTCTAAAAATTCAACTTAAATTGTAAATTGATGAATATGCTAAAATTTTTCGAATTGATGAATTACACAACCCCCCTATTGACCCCCCATAAACATGATAAAACAATAAATAAAATTAATCTTATATCCAAATAACTCAATAAAATAATGGGGATAATCCTCTGAACGGTTATAATTAGGAAAGACACTATTCAGGATAAACCATCAATTACTGAAACATATCAATAATGAAATGGAGGAGATCCAATTTTAATTATTAAACTAACTATAATAAAATATTTTACTTGAAATAATATGCCCAAAATAACAACAAATAGGAATAATAATCTCGAACCCATTCTTTGAATAATAAAATATTTAATTATTGACTCAGATGAGTAAACTTATTTTATTCATTATAAAAGGCAAAAATGATACCATATTCATTTCGATTCCCATTCAACAACCCAGCCAATTGTTTGAGCAAATCGACAACATGATACCAAAAAACAAGAATGCCACAAATACTATATAAGAGGAATTATTTTTAATTAAAAAGAGGATAATTTTCCATAAATGAGGTATGAACCCATTAGCTTAATTTTAGCTTATCTTTTATGTTATGTTGTAGTTTATGAAGAACATTAATTTTTGATATTAAAAGACAGTTTAATTCTGTCAACATAATAAGAGTATAATATTACATAATTTATTCTATCAAAATAATCCTTTTTGTTCAGGCACCTTATTATATTTTTTATCTTTACATTTTATGTAAAACTTATAATATCTGGAATGGTATTAACTATATCAATAAAAGAAAAACATACTATTGTATATATATATATATACATATATATGTATTATATATGAATATAATAATAATAACATTAATATTTTTATAATTATTTTCTAAAACTTCCGGGCTGAAAGGCCGTGGTCGAGTGCTTCATCTACTGCTAAACGTTTCGGCCGCACCACCGGTGGCCATCTTCAGTAGCGAAAAATTGTGTTCGAATAGATGACACGCCGAACACGTCTCCCAATGAACTGGGAACAAGCAACAGTGAGTTACGGCTACGATGCCTCTATTTATAACTTTTTGGCCGCTTAAGGTGTATCACGCGGAACAATGAGAAGCCAGCTCGTCATTCTCGATTCTGATTGGCCATGGAAAATAAACCATGCCAGACACTATTTAAGGAGATGCTTTCACCTCGGCGGTTCATAGCGACGGACGCATTCTTATGAATATGGATGGACTCCAGATGCAGGCGAGTGAAGTAACCCCGGACAGAAGACAACACGCGGGCTTCATCGAACATCACCCGGTGATCGTCGTGGGAAAGAGCGTGTTCAGCAACTGCGGACTTTTCCGGCTGGCCCAGGCGGCAGTATCTCCGATGTTCAGAGAGGCGCGTCCGGACACTACGCTTCGTGGTGCCTATGTAGACCTGGCCACACATACAAGGAATACTGTACACCCCGCACGACCAGAGTGGATCCCTGGCGTTTTTCACCGGTCGCAGGAACTGTTGGATCTTTTTGGTTGGCTTGAAGATCGTCCTGACGCCCCGCTTACTCAGCAACTTGCCGATGCAGTCAGTCACGCCACGGATGTAGGGCAAGACAGCAGAGCCAACAACCTCAGGCGAAACCGACTCGTCCGGCCTACCAGATCTTCTCGGCCGGGCAGCTCTCCTAACCTCCGCAGCAGAATAGCCGTTGGACTGCAGTGCTTCCTCGAGATGCCAAAACTCATCTTCGAGATACTGGGGCTCACAGATTCTTTTTGCCCGGTCTACCAGAGTCTTCAGCACCGCCTTCTTCTGCCTAGGATGATGATTGGAAGACTTGTGCAGATATCTGTCGGTGTGCATTGGCTTCCTATAAACTTTATGTCCCAAGCTGCCATCGGTCCTTTTCAGGACCAACACATCCAGAAAAGCCAATTGATCACCACTCTCGCGCTCCATCGTAAACTGTATGCGCGGGTGCACAGCGTTCAGATGTCCAAGGAAGCGTTCCAACTCTTCGTCCCCATGGCTCCAGACCACGAAAGTGTCGTCCACATACCGCAACCAAAACTTCGGCTTCAGAGGCGCAGATGAAATTGCCAACTCTTCAAATTTCTCCATGTAGAAGTTTGCAACCACAGGGCTGAGAGGACTTCCCATCGCGACGCCATCCAACTGTTCATAGAAGCCGCCATTCCACTGGAAGTAGGTCGTTGTTAGAACCTGCCGGAACAAAGCAGTGATGTCCGCCGAGAACAGGTCACCCAAATACCCCAAGACCTCCTGAACAGGGACCATGGTGAAAAGAGAGACCACATCAAAACTCACGAGAACGTCGCCAGGCTCCAGCACCAACTCCCGGATCCTCCGGAGGAAATCAGAAGAGTCCCGGACGAAAGAATCCGTCTGCCCGATGTGCGGCTTGAGCAATCCAGTGAGGTGCTTTGCCAAGTTGTAAGTAGGCGAGCCAATAGCACTGACGATGGGCCTCAGCGGAACGTCTTCCTTATGGATCTTAGGTAAACCATAGAGACGAGGGGGAAGGGCCTCCGAACACCGGACGGCCGTCTTCACATCAGGCGCCAGAGAAGATTGCTTAACCAAATAATCCGTTTTTCTTAGAACAGTAGTAGTCGGATCTTTGTTCAGCCTCCGATAAGTGGCCGGATCTAATAAACCTTCAATCTTCCGCTGGTAGTCTTCGGTGTTCAAGACCACAGTGGCGCTCCCCTTATCCGCCGGCACAATGACAATGGAGTCATCCCTTTTCAATTCCCTCAAGGCTCGCAACGTCGCCGACAGAAGATTGCATTTTGGCGGAGCGGCCCTTCTAAGGGCTCTAGAAGCTTCCAATCGTATTTCATCTGCCTGGTCTCGGGGTAGTCCTCAGATGCCTGCCTCCACGCTCGCAACTATTTCCTCCACCGGTACTGTCTTCGGGGTAACCGCAAACTTCTCACCTTTGGCTAACACCGAGGTCTCATGTGGTGTTAGTTGACGGTTCGATAGATTCACAACCATCCTGTCCATCCTGTCACGATCTAGTATTCTTCCCCCGATGTTCTGGGAACCAAACCGCTCGAATTTGTCACGCTGTCTCTGGCTGGTACTGGCATAACACGCCTCAAAAGCATTATATGTGAGCCCATCCAACATCTCCCAATCATGTCGTTGGAGGGAACTGCTGAGATGTAAATGCAGCTTCAACAGGTCTTGATCATTTAGTGCCAACTCTTTCCTCGTGTGGTGTATGCGCTCACGCAGCATGGCATTTTCCGTTCTCCTGTATATCCTATTGGCCTGTGGCGTATTAAAAATGTGTCTCTGTCGTAGGAACCTAGGAACGGTTCCCGAGTCTCTACAGCGAAGTAAAAAGGCCAAGGAACACAGCAGACTGGCTTTCTACTTACGTAGCGTCTCCAGCTTTTTAATTTTCTTGAAAACCTCCTCCCCGTAGAGGTTCTTAATCTTAGTACGTAGGCTTTCACGGCCGGTGTCATTATGATTATTTTCTAAAACTTCCGGGCTGAAAGGCCGTGGTCGAGGGCTTGATCTACTGCTAAACGTTTCGGCCGCACCACCGGTGGCCATCTTCAGTAGTGAAAAATTGTGTTCGAATAGATGACACGCCGAACACGTCCGTCCGTGTGAAGACGGCCGTCCGGTGTTCGGAGGCCCTTCCCCCTCGTCTCTATGGTTTACCTAAGATCCATAAGGAAGACGTTCCGCTGAGGCCCATCGTCAGTGCTATTGGCTCGCCTACTTACAACTTGGCAAAGCACCTCACTGGATTGCTCAAGCCGCACATCGGGCAGACGGATTCTTTCGTCCGTGACTCTTCTGATTTCCTCCGGAGGATCCGGGAGTTGGTGCTGGAGCCTGGCGACGTTCTCGTGAGTTTTGATGTGGTCTCTCTTTTCACCATGGTCCCTGTTCAGGAGGTCTTGGGGTAATTGGGTGACCTGTTCTCGGCGGACATCACTGCTTTGTTCCGGCAGGTCCTAACAACGACCTACTTCCAGTGGAATGGCGGCTTCTATGAACAGTTGGATGGCGTCGCGATGGGAAGTCCTCTCAGCCCTGTGGTTGCAAACTTCTACATGGAGAAATTTGAAGAGTTGGCAATTTCATCTGCGCCTCTGAAGCCGAAGTGTTGGTTGCGGTATGTGGACGACACTTTCGTGGTCTGGAGCCATGGGGACGAAGAGTTGGAAAGCTGTGCACCCGCGCATACAGTTTACGATGGAGCGCGAGAGTGGTGATCAATTGGCTTTTCTGGATGTGTTGGTCCTGAAAAGGACCGATGGCAGCTTGGGACATAAAGTTTATAGGAAGCCAACGCACACCGACAGATATCTGCACAAGTCCTCCAATCATCATCCTAGGCAGAAGAGGGCGGTGCTGAAGACTCTGGTAGACCGGGCAAAAAGAATCTGTGAGCCCCAGTATCTCGAAGATGAGTTTTGGCATCTCGAGGAAGCACTGCAGTCCAACGGCTATTCTGCTGCGGAGGTTAGGAGAGCTGCCCGGCCGAGAAGATCTGGTAGGCCGGACGAGTCGGTGTCGCCTGAGGTTGTTGGCTCTGCTGTCTTCCCCTACATCCGTGGCGTGACTGACCGCATCGGCAAGTTGCTGAGTAAGCGGGGCGTCAGGACGATCTTCAAGCCATCCAAAAAGATCCAACAGTTCCTGCGACCGGTGAAAGACGCCAGGGATCCACTCTGGTCGTGCGGGGTGTACAGTATTCCTTGTACGTGTGGCCAGGTCTACATAGGCACCACGAAGCGTAGTGTCCGGACGCGCCTCTCTGAACATCGGAGATACTGCCGCCTGGGCCAGCCGGAAAAGTCCGCAGTTGCTGAACACGCTCTTTCCCACGACGATCACCGGGTGATGTTCGATGAAGCCCGCGTGTTGTCTTCTGTCCGGGGTTACTTCACTCGCCTGCATCTGGAGTCCATCCATATTCATAAGAATGCGTCCGTCGCTATGAACCGCCGATTGCTCTGGGCTTTGCGGTTGTGCGTCGCAGAGACGAACCGCACGGGAACTGAGTTCCGAGCTACCATCTGGAGCTTCCTCGTGGCCCTGCCCAAGTAAGGCGTTTGCTCTATAGCAGGCCGATTCTCGGCTGTTGTGCTAGCCTACACTAGCGCAATATACACCGAGGGCGTTTCCACGAATCACCTGGGCGTATACGGTACCTTCCCAGCCCAGTCACTAGAGGATTGTCTGGGAACCTCGCCGCACGTGCATAAAATTTGCGTGCAAGCCGCCTGAAAGTGTCGTCTAAGGAGCGGACGCCAAGTCCTCTCCTTAGAAGGCGAGATGAGAAGCGACGGGGGACTTTGGCCGCTAGCCGAAGCCCCCTGTCGAGGACGCTCTGCAACTTCTTTTTATGCATTGCGGCGAGGTAACCCCAGACCGGGCAGGCGTAGGTAATGACCGGCAGCAGATACGCGCCGACGATCATCCTACCCAATTTCCTGGTCATGGCTGAGCTGATCAGGAGTGGAAACAGTGCGCACAGGCGAGTGGATGCTCGCTTAAGAACTGTCTGTGCGTGGGTACGCCAGGTGAGCCGACGGTCAAGGTGTAAGCCGAGGTACTTGACCTCGTTGGACCAGCGCAAGTACGTTCTGCCGATACGTAGTTGCCTAACGGGGTTCTTCCGTCGCTTAGAGAATTCGACGGCTACACTCTTGGTGGCGTTGAGGAGCACTCTCCAATTCTCAGTCCAGTCCACGAGCGTGTCGAGCTGGCGCTGCAGTCGTAGGACGGCCCTTTCCTCATGACGATCGGCCGTAAATACGGCCGTGTCGTCAGCGAAGAGGGCCATCTGGACTCCAGGCTGTCTCGGCACGTCGTTGACGTAGATCGAGAACAGAAGGGGGCCTAGAACGCTACCTTGAGGGACGCCGGCTGTGATTCGTCTCTCGGAAGAGACTGAATCGCCAACTCTCACGCAGAAGGTCCTCTCCGTCAGAAAGCTAGCAACCAGATGGAGGTAGCAGTCCGGGAGCTGGACTTCCCTAAGTTTGAATAACAGGCCATCATGCCATACGCTGTCGAAGGCTTTCTCAACATCCAAGAAACAGCCAACGGTCCGTTCTCTCCGACACCCGGCTTCCGTGATGCTTTCCACCAGTCTCATCAGTTGATGAGTGGTCGAATGCCCCACACGAAAGCCGAACTGTTCGGGGACCAGCACGTCAAAGTTGGTTAGATGTTCTCGTACACGACGCTGTACGAGGCGCTCAAAAACCTTGGACGTAGCGGAGAGTAGGCTGATAGGCCGGAGGTTTTCCGAGCGGGTGGTATCCTTTCCCGGCTTCGGGATCACGATAACCGTCGCCTTTCTCCATTTCTTGGGAAAGTAGGCCAGTCTAAGACACGCGCTGAACAAATCAGTCAAGAATTGAACTCCAGGCTCGGGTAGAAGTCGTAGAGCGGTGTTGGTAACACCGTCCGGGCCTGGAGCTTTTCTTGGCTGAAGTTCAGCGAGCCGATCTGAGACCTCTTCCAAAGAGATGGGTTCGGGCTCCGTCGTGATCGGAAGTGACAGAAAGTCTTCCACAGCCATCTCGACTTGTTCGTCGAAGTCCCAGTCCATGGGCGGGTTGGGAGCGAACTGTCGCTCGAAACACAAGCCCAAGTACTCGGCCTTCTCCTCCGGGCGACCCAGGGGTCGACCGAACGGTCCAACAATGGCGGGAAGTGGAGGTCGGCGCCTCCGTCCCGTCAATGCGGTAGGTATTCTGTACGGGTGACTTAGCGGGTCCGCATCCCCCGTTCGGGCCACGTCGAGTTCCCAACAGCTACGTCGGAACGCCTTCAGACTGCCACGCAGTCGTCCGGTGAGCCGATTGTATGCTGCCTTATCGGCCGGATCACGGGTCCTCTGCCAACGTTTCCGGAAGTAATTCCTCTCGCGAGCGAGAAGAGAGACTTCCTCAGGGATGCGTTGGTAGCCAGGCGTGAAACCAGCTCGCGTACGTGAAGACACGCCTATAGCCGAGATGATTGCCTCTTCGATTCCCGCAACTGCTTCGTCTAGGAGGCGAACGGAATCGAGTGGGGCCGCTGGCGGCAATCTACGGCACAAGGCCGGGCCGTAGCGATCCCAATCGATAACCTTCTTCTGGTCAGAACGTGCATAGGCGTGCTGGGTAGCGACGTGGACCAAGATAGGGTTGTGGTCGGATGTCAGCTCCGTAAGTGAGAATACCTCGACCGGACAGACAACTCCTTGGGTCACCGCGATATCCAGAACATCGGGAGCCGCGTTAGGCTGTGACGGAAAGAACGTGGGTTGCGCTGGACCAAACACCATCGCCCGGCGCGATTCAACAAAACTGAGCAAGCGCCTCCCGTTCGGAGTAGTCAGGCGACTATTCCAAACGCGATGCTTGCAATTCAGATCGCCGGCCAAAATTACCCTTCGATGGGAATCGAAGGTGACTTCCAGGTCGCCAACAAGGAGTTCAGCTCGTGGGTGCTTGTATGCTGAAACCACGAGGACGCCGCCAAGAGCTCCGTGGACCTCAATGGCGGTGGCCTCTAGGTTGGTAAGCTGCGGCAAAGCGACACGATGATGACCTATGGAGGTCCTCACCGCGATCGCCGTGCCGCCTCCTCGTTGGCCAACTCGGTCATCCCGATAGACCACGTAATTTGGTAATCGAAACCGGTTCGCCGGGGTCAGGTGGGTTTCAGAAAGGAGAAGTAGGTCGGGTTTGAACCGAGCCAGGAATTCAAGAAGGTCGGAATGCTTGGAACCGATGTTGTTAGCATTCCAGGCTACGAGCGAGAGATCTCGTCTAAGGGCTCGGTTCTAAGACCTATTACTTCGCAGGCTTCCACCAAGAGCATAAATCTCTCAGTTGGGTCGGCAGTTTCCAGGCGGTCTCGGATGGACCTGAAGGTAGATGCGACTTTCTTGAGGTCGTAGCCAGACAGAAAGTCGCGGACGAACTGTGCGTCATCGGAAATGACGGACTGGGCGGTTTGCCTGGAAACTGAGGCCGCGTAAGAGCGACCAGGTTTAACGGCAGATCGGGTCGTGGTGGAAGCCACAGGACCATGGGCAGTCGGTTTTGAATCAGCGGCAGGAAAAGTACGCTGTTGCGCTTCGTCGGACTTATACCGGGAAGCAGGACTTTTCTTGGGCTGTGGGCCGGCAGGAGCTCGGGGCCGAGCATCCGGTGTGGTTATCCCTTTGTTCCTGGGTATTGTGATGCCTGCTCGCGGAAATCGCGGAGGTGGCAAGGGTGGCGAGGCTGCCTCTGGTTCAGAGGCGGGAGTAGGAGGTTCCGCGGAGGTGGAGGGTTGATTCTCCGTTTCCAAAACCGAGATGACGGCTACTGGGCGTGTCTCTGCTTCGGAAGGAGACGCGGTACGTTTGTTTGCCTTTGCAGGGGCTGGAGGTGGAGCCGGAGAGGGCGCGCGCCGTGCCGGTTGTGCCTGAGGTTGAGGCCTTGCCTGAGTTTTAGGCTGTCTCTGGGGTTGGGGCTGCATAGCTGGCTGCCTTGGCTTCGGGAGGGGCCCCTGCGGCTTTTGCTTCCGCAGGAGCTCCGCCTTGTAGACCGGGCAGTTTACGTTACTTGCTGCATGGCCTAGGCCACAATTAATGCAGCGGAACTTGGACTTGTCTGCCACAGTGCAGGCCTGAGTTAAATGTCCCAACGAACAACGTAGACAGGCCGGGGCATTGCGGCAGACGTCGGTATGATGGCCGAACCTCTGGCACCGGTGGCACTGCGCAAGCTTGCCCTGGGGACGACTGGTTTCCACCCTGACGCGGAAGCCAAACAGCCGCGTCAGTTGGAAAATTTTGTCTGCAGCCTCGCCCTTCTCGAGCTGGAGACGGATAAGCGGGAGAGGTACTCGGGTTTCTGAGTGCGTGAACAGGCGGAAAATTGCCTGCACTGGGTACCCGAGGTCTCGGAGTTCCATGAGGATCTCCTGTGGATCGGTGTGCGCGTCAAGCCCTCGCAAAATTACAGACAAGGGCTTGACCCGCTTAGGAGAGAAGGTATGGTACTGGAGGTTGTGCGCTTGGAGGAAGGCCTCGACCAAGCGATGGTCCTCGAGCTGGCGGACGACAATCTTGACCGTATCACCGCCAAGCAGCTTCAGGTCAAGCTTGTCGGCCGACAGGCCGTGGGCCGCGATCAGCCGTCTGTATAAGGCGGCGACATTGGACACGCTATGGACATACAGGGGCGGCGCGCGACCAACAGCGGCAGCAGCCGGAGCTGCTGTCGAAGCAGTCGGAACCGCGGCCTGTTGGCCCTGAGAAGGTCCGATGTCCATGGCCGAGGTACTAGAGGAAGCGGTTGGGTGGGTCCTCTTGGGCTTCTTAGCCGGGCGATTACGCCGACCAACGGTCTCGAACTCGCCCGACTCGTCAGCCGGAAGAGGAGGAAGCGGGTTGGGGAGAGGATCATCCGTCTCCATCGCCCGAGGCGATTCAGGCGAGTCGCCCAGATGGGGCAGCAAGGCACGGCCGAGCGACTCGGCACTTGAGCCGTTGCCTGTGGAAGGCATGCTGGCCAGGTGCGACGGCTGCCGGGCAGAGACTGCTAGGCAGTCACTGCCAGACGCCAGGGATCTCGGGTCCGGCCGAAGCCGGATTACCCGCGCGTCTTCCTTGCTCACGACGATGCGGGAGGAGCTGGGCTGACGACCAGCTTCGTTGAATACCAGTCCTTACCAAGACTGGTGTCCACTGGCCGCTTTACCCCGGCGATATCCTAGCTCGCTTACCACTGGTGGGGGCTTGCAAGGATCGTCCGGGGCAGCGCTACCTAACAGTCGTGAGCAAGTTAGGAATTAAACGCTGAAATGCGGCACTCACCAGGTGAGCCCAGAGCACTCCTCTTCTTTCCTGTCCGGCCAAGATGTTATCCGGAGCAGGTGGTCCTTAAAAGGTCAACTTCGGCCAGCTACCACTTGTACCGGCTACTTAATTCACCGGCAGCAGCTGGCGCCTTGGTCCTTGATTCCCACGAAGAGAAGGCGATAGTTTGCCTCGTCCAGCGACGAGGTGGCCGAAACAGCAAGATGTAGCACGTCCAGCGAAGAGAGCTGAGAGAGCAGTCTAAGAAGAGCAGTCCTGATCAGTCCGAAGCTGGAGCAGAAGTGTGATCTCGATGATCGATCGATTCATGTCAAAAAGATCGTCCGGACCTCTCGTCTCAAAAGAATGAACCGCCGAGCATGTAGCATGTAGCACTGTGGTAGCGGGGCGTCTTTGCACCCGGTGCATGACTGCAGCATCTGGGACGAGCCCAATGGCTGCCTGTGGATACACGTAGTTCTGGTTCATTCGACAGGTAGCTAGAAAAAATAGGAATGGACAACCGCCAACCAGTTAACTGAGAAGGCGGGGGAGAAAGGTTTTTACTTTTATTTATTTTAAAAATTTCAGCAATCAGTGGGCACTGCCGCATGGACGGGTTCAGGTGACAGATGTCGCCTGTTCCCAGTCCCGCGTGCAGACGCCGTGAGGCGTCGGTCGCTCCCCGCGAGGCAGAGAGCCTCCGTGCCAGTGATAGCGCGTAGCAGCGGCATTCAGCGCGGTCGGGATACTAGGAAGGGAGGAAGGAAGCAGCTTTACAGGTAAATTCTGGGGCATGGTCAGATGGTGAATATGCAATTTTGAGGTTTAAGTAATTTTACTTAAAGTTATGGCGGGTCATCGAGAATCGCCCGAGGGCGTTTGACCCGGACAGGGGGAGGTGGTTGCGTGGTGCTGATGGTCCTGAGGTAAGGGAAGGAAGAGGTCTCAGCTGCGGCAAAGAGAGTCGCAGCTAATGACCAGACAAAGGCTGAGAGAGCAGGAACTCGTAGACCTCCTCGAATGACACTGTTTCGAACAAAGCAAGGAGATCCCGACAAGGAACGGAGGGTTCTGGATTGGAAACTTTCCAGCCTACGCCTGTTGGTGGCGGAGGCAAGTGACCACCAAACAGGTGCCGCATAGGTCAGTACAGACCGGAGAAACAACAGATAGAGGGTAACTTTCGTGCGCAGCGCCAGGGGGCTGCGACACGCGAGGTATGGGTAAAGTTTGGCTCGGACGCCGCGAGCCTTGGCAAGGGTATCCGTCACGTGGGTGTTGAAGCAAAGGCGACGATCTAGCCGAACGCCTAGATACTTCACCGACTCTTTGTAGGCGATAGGCCTCCCTTCCAGGGAGAGGGGCTGGCATCGGGAGATGGACTTACGAGTGAAACAGATCGCCTCGGATTTCTCCGTATTGATCGTCACCCGCCATTTCCGTAGCCAGTCCGGAAGCTGGTCCAACTGACGCTGCAACTGTGTACTCGCAAAACGCGGGGACACAGAGCTGTAATGATATATTGCATCGTCAGCGAACAAAGACAACGTGACTCCGGGCAATACAGGCAGGTCGTTCGTGTACACGAGGTACAGAACGGGGCCGAGGACAGATCCCTGAGGTACGCCGGCGGCGACAGGACGAACTGCAGAGCAGGTTCCGTCGACGCTCACCCTGAAGGTTCGGTCGCTGAGATACGACCGGAGGAAAAACACTATGGACGATGGTAAGGGGGAGTTAGCTAGTTTGAAGAGAAGACCTTCGTGCCAGACTTTGTCGAAGGCCTTGCTCACGTCCAGCAGTGCGGCGGCCGTAGCCGCTCGCCTGTTGGTGGCGTCAGAGAGTTGCGTTACCACGCGGACTAGTTGAAGCGTGGTCGAGTGCTCTCTGCGAAACCCGAACTGTTCGTTGCGGATAAAATTATCCAACAACGGCGAGATGCGGGCCAGCAGGAGCCGCTCGAACACCTTCGAGATAACTGGCAAGAGAGATATTGGCCGATAGCTTTCAGGAAGCATGCGCGGCTTGCGGGGTTTAGGAACCATAACGATGTTGGCATTTTTCCACAGGCGGGGAAAGTACTGTAGCCGGAGACAAGAGTTGAACAGCTCGAGAACGAGGTCAACGCCTGAGGCCGGGAGATATTGTAATGCAGCGGCCCCGATCCGGTCAGGACCGGGGGCGCGACGGTGGTTTAGTCGACAGACAGACGAAACGAGTTCGTCTCTGTCGAACGGGAGGTCTGGGCCAGCGGGAGGGCGAGAAAAATAACCAGATAGGAAGTCCCGGACTTCTGCCGAGTGGGCAGGGTCCGAAACGCCTCGATGAACGGTAAATTGCGACTCCATGCAGTCGGCGAAGACCTCAGCCTTGCCTTCTGATGAAGACACAACCCCGTTCGGGGTTTCCAGCGGGTTGCGAGTTCTCTTCTCGCGGGTCAGTCTACTCACCGCTCTCCAGACGGAGAAGTGGTCGACTTCAAGAGACTCAAGGTATGAGTCCCATCGATCAGAGTTTACGTCCCGCAGTAGCTGCTGAACGTAAAGGGACTGTTGTTGAAATCGTCGCTTAACGACTGGGTCACGGGTTCTTTGCCATCTGCGGCGGAGCTGGCGCCGTAGCCAGATGGCGTGGAGTACTTCCGCAGGTAAGGCCGATTTACGATGATTCACCTCGAGTGCGTAGGTGTGTCGATCCATGACACCTTGGACCAATTCCTGAAGATTTGTGGCGCGGAGATCCAGATCGTCACGAGTGACGATTGGGTCCGCCGGGAGAGATGGTAACCTGCGAGAGCGCTCGTCATGATAGGATCGCCAGTTGACTCTCCTAACAATCTGAGCGGGAAGTCGGGGTGACGCCGACAGCTCTCGAACAGTTATGACAAGGGGATTGTGATCGGACGAAAGGTCCGACACAGACGAGACCTCGATGTTGCGGGCAACGTTCTTGACAACTACTATGTCAAGAACGTCCGGCCGATGGCCGTGAAAGGGGAAGTAGGTAGGGTCTTCAGGGCCGATGACATTAAGTGCCGGGTCGCCAGAGACGAACCGGAACAGAGAATTTCCATAGGCGTTGACAACGCGGCTGTTCCATGAGGGGTGTTTGGCGTTTAAGTCGCCGGCTACAATGGTTGAGAGGGGGTGGTCGAGGAGGGCGTCCCACTCCTCGGGCGGTGGCGGAGTTCGCCGGCCAGGCCGGAGATACGCAGAAACAACGCGCAGCTCCGATCCGCCGGCGTCCACCGCCACCGCGCAGCCTTCAATAATAGATGTATCTAGAGGAGGAAAAAGCCTGTGGGATATCCGCCTGTGGACTAAAACAACTGTGCCCCCCGAGGGGGGACAGCGAGGCCGTAGGGGACGATCCTGACGATAACAGGCATAGGCAGGAAGGGAAAACGAGTGGTAATGAGCCAGATGAGTCTCGGAAAGAAGGATGATATCAACATCATACTCCGTCACGAAAGTCATCAGTTCAGATCGTCTGGGGAGTAGCCCGAAGGCGTTCCACGCAACGATCCTCAGGCTATTAGCCATTTAGGGGAAGTAGAGGAAAGAGGGTAGCTAATGATTGGAACACCAGGGCAAGCACTGTGGTAGTGTCGCGAGCAGTCCTGATAGACGCAACAAGATTATCTGCCCAGGCAGTCAGGGGTTCCGCCGAAGCCCGGGAAGATTCCCGGGATTCAGGAGGACAAGCCTGACTGGCCTCGACAGGGGTAGCAGATGGCGCTGGGCTGGTGGACTGAGTAGTAGACTGCTCGCTGGAAGGTTGAGGACGATGGCTGGGGGCGGGTCGAGCCCGCGGAGAGGGTACAGGTGGAACCTGCGATGATGTAGGTCGGCCGGCGGAGTTCCGGCGACGACGAGAGCGCTTGGATTTGCCCGATCGGGCTGGAGGCGGGGCTGATTTAGCGGCCATGGCCGCGTAGGAAGGTGCGGGCGCTCCGGCAGGCGCCGGTGTTGAGGCCACTGCAGGCGGCGCCGAAGCGACGACTGCAGGCGAGACAGCGGCACCGGAAGCAACCGAAGTTGCTGTCGGGACCTTGGCAGATGAACCAGAGAGAGGTGGGAATGCCTCTCGCCGGTTAGGGCCAAGACCAGCTACACGGCCAGCCTGCGCGCCAGGGCGCACAGGAGGTCGCTGCGGTTTCATGGCGGCGATAAAGTTAGGGCAGCCTCGGTAATTAGCCGGGTGGGCTCCGTCGCAGTTGCAGCATTTAGCTGTGTACCCCACCTTTGGCTTATCACAGCCACGATGAGGCTCAGCACAACGCACGCAACGCGGGGGCTGATGGCAAAAGATACTGCTGTGGCCGAACCTCTGGCAGTTAAAACACTGCGAGGGGCCGGGCCGCGGGTCAAATGTTCGGACTTGCACCCGTAGGTGCAGAAGATTCTGGAGAGTGTAAATCTCCTCGAAAGGGCCTACTTTCAGTAAGTTTACAAGAAAGCTGTTAACAGGTCGGCGGTCGTCACCTTTGCCAACATGCAGGACGCTTACCGCGGTCGGCGCATAGCCGAGCGCAACAAGTTCCTGCCTGATGGCATCAGTATCTGTAAAGGAAGGAATTCCCGACAGAACGACCTTGATTTCTCGCTCTGACGGGAGGGCAAATGTATGAAAAGAAATCTTACGCTCTGTCAGGAATGACTGAACAGAGCGGAAGTCTGGGATCGTAGCGGTCGCCAGCTTTAGCGAGGCGCCTTGGCACCTCGCCTCGACCTTGACCGAAGGGAGAGCTCGGGATATGGAACGTAAAAGTTCAGAATAAGTCCTATTATCAGGAATTACAATGGGAGGAATTCGTGGGGAAGACACAGTTTGGGTAGTAGCTGGATACTCACGTTGCACGCGCTGAGTGCCGCTGTTACCATGATTAGACGGCAGATCTGCAGCTGAGGCGGGCGGCGGAGTTTGGGCCAGTTTTCGCTTGCGTTTGGCAGATTTGCCCTCCACAAGCGAGAACTGTCCGTCCCCCGACCCAACACTGCACATATCAACCGCAGTATTATCACTTTCACTATCACTATCACTTTCGTGAGGAAGTGGAGTGGAACGGAAGCCGGTTGAGCATGTTTCCATTAAGGAAACAAGCGGCGCCGGCAGAGGATTCGGGGGCGTATTCGACGCCATTTCGGACAAGCCGAAATGAACGTCTACGCTAGGTCTAGGATAGAGGGATCACCAGACACTGAAAACTATCCACAGGCACAATTGAACACGACACAGACCGCACAGCACTCGGAAACAAAAACACTCCCGCAAAGATTAAATAAAGCTGATTTGCACTGAACTGTTGGTGAAACTTGTAGTGTTGATGATGGTGAATACGATGATGATAAGAAAAATGATGAAAACTGAATATTTCCGCACAATTTGGAAAAAATTTTGCAGAGCAAAAACAGTCAAATATTCATAAGAATGCGTCCGTCGCTATGAACCGCCGATTGCATTGCATTATGGATGCGGGGTGTCTTTGCACCCGTGGCTTGATTGCAGCATCTGGATCGTGTCCAATGGCTGCCAGAAGTAAACATAGTGCTGGTACATGTCGACTGGTTACCTAAAAACTGGAAAAGGAAACCGCCAACCAGTTAACTGAGAATGCGGGGGAGTATAACTTTTATTTGTTTAATGCACTGCCGCTGGTACCGATTCGAGCAACAGATGTTGCCCGTTTCAAGTCCAGTCAGCAGACGCCTGAGGGCGTCGGTCGCTCCCCGCGAAGCGGAGAGCCTCCGTGCCAGTGAATGATGACAGCGACAAGCAGCCGGCTCAGCGTGCTAGGAGGTGGACAGGAAGGAGAGAAGGACAGTTTGGTGAAATACTCTGGGCTAGGACTGATGATTACTTGTTTTTATTTAATTTAAAGAGGATGGCGTTATGGCGGGTCATCAAGAAGCGCCCGAGGGCGCTTGACCCGAATGGGCGGTGGTGGTTCTGATGCACTGATGGTTCGTAGGTACGGGAAGGTGGAGGTCGAGGCTTTAGCAAAGAGAGTTAGAGCCAGCGACCGGACAAAGGAAGGCAAGGTAGGAACACGGAGACCCCTTCGAATCACGTCGTTCCTTACAAACCAAGGGGACCCCGTCAAGGATCGGAGTGTTCGGGACTGGAAAGCTTCCAGCCTACATCTGTTGGTGGTGGATAAAAGAGACCACCAGGCGGGTGCCGCATAGGTCAATACAGACCTGAGAAATAGTAGATAGATGGTAAGTTTCGTGCGCATGGCCAGGCGGCTGCGACACGAGAGGAAATGAGATAATTTGGCTCGGACGCCGCGAGCCTTGGCAAGGGTTTCCGTCACGTGGGCGTTGAAGCAAAGGCGACGATCTAGCCGAACGCCTAAATACTTCACCGATTCTTTGTAGGCGATGGGTCTCCCTGCTAGGGAGAGGGGCTGGCATCGGGAGATGGACTTACGGGTGAAGCAGATCGCCTCGGATTTCTCCGTGTTGATCGTCACCCGCCATTTCCGTAGCCAGTCCGGAAGCTGGTTCAACTGACGCTGCAGCTTTGTACTCGCAAATCGCGGGGACAGGGAGCTGCAGTGATACATAGCATCGTCAGCGAACAAAGACAACGTGACTCCGGGCAAGACAGGCAGGTCGTTCGTGTACACAAGGTACAGAACGGGGCCGAGGACAGATCCCTGAGGTACGCCGGCGGCGACGGGTCGAACTGTAGAACAGGACCCGTCGACGCTCACCCTGAAGGTTCGGTCGCTGAATACGACCGGAGGAAAAACACTATGGTCGATGGTAGAGGGGAATTGGCAAGTTTGAAGAGAAGACCTTCGTGCCAGACTTTATCGAAGGCCTTGCTCACGTCCAACAGTACGGCGGCCGTAGCCGCTCGCCTGTTGGTGGCGTCAGACAAGTGCGTAACAACGCGGACCAATTGAAGCGTGGTCGAGTGCTCTCTGCGAAACCCGAACTGTTCGCTGCGGATGAAACCATCTAGCAGCGGCGAGATGCGAGCCAGCAGGAGACGCTCGAACACCTTCGAGATGACTGGCAAGAGAGAGATTGGACGATAGCTTTCAGGAAGCATGCGAGGCTTCGGAATCATTACGATGTTGGCTGATTTCCACAGGCGGGGAAAGTACTGTAGCCGGAGACAGGAGTTAAACAGCTCAAGAACGAGGTCAACGCCTGAGGCCGGGAGATTTTGTAGAGCAGCGGCCCCGATCCGGTCAGGACCGGGGGCGCGACGGCGATTTAGTCGGCAGATAGATGAAACTAGTTCATCCCTGTCGAACGGGAGGGCGTGAAAAATGTCCAGATAGGAAGTCACGGACTTCTGCCGAGTGGGCAGGATCCGAGACGCCTTGGTGAACAGTAAATTGCACCTCCATGCAGTCGGCGAAGACCTCGGCCTTGCCTTCTGATGAAGATACAACCCCGTTCGGAGTTTCAAGTGGGTTGCGAGTTCTCTTCTCGCGGGTCAGTCTACTCGCCGCTCTCCAGACGGAGGCGTGGTCGACTTCAAGAGACTCAAGGTATGAGTCCCATCGATCAGAGTTTACGTCCCGCAGTAGCTGCTGGACGTAAAGAGACTGGGCCTGAAAGCGCCGAGGTGAAAGCATCTCCTTAAATAGTGTCTGGCATGGTTTATTTTCCATGGCCAATCAGAATCGAGAATGACGAGCTGGCTTCTCATTGGTCCGCATGATACACCTTAAGCGGCCAAAAAGTTATAAATAGAGGCATCGTAGCCGTAACTCACTGGAGAAGAGGGAAGAATAGCGGGACTACCTAGAGCTGTTGCCAGGGTAGGCTGCGTCACTCTGTATCGCAATTTTGCAGGTGAATTTTACCGTTGTTTATTAATCTATCAAAGTGATTTCTTCAACACATCATCATCATTGTGCATTATTTTACCAGTGTATTGTGTCGTGCGCGTGTGTTTTTGTGACTCGTGTGCAGTGCGCGTCTGGTGTTCGTGTTCTTTGTCTGTCAGTGTAGTGATTCAGTGCTGGTGAAAGTCACTCTTTCCTAGCCCTTTTTTGCGTCTTCGACGTTCATTTCGGCTCATCCCGAGATGGCGTCGAACGCAACTCCCGTTCCTTTGCCGGCACTGCTGGTAACCTTAATGGAAACCTGCGGTACTGGTCCTCATTCTACCCCGCTGCCGTCCCATACAATTAGTGATAGTGAAAGTGAAAGTGATTGTGCGTCGATGTGTAGTGTGGGGACGGGGGACGGTGAATTTTCGCTTGTGGAGGGCAAGTCTGCCAAACGCAAGCGAAAATTAGTCGCCAGCCCGCCACCGGCCGCTGCTACGCATCGGGTATCTAGTCCCGGTAACAGCGCCAGCCATCCGACTCAGTCTCCCTCTCAATCTGTGCCTAAGCCTAAAATTCCTCCGATTGTCATTCCCGACAATCGCAATTATAGGGAAATTCTCCGTTCCCTGCAGAATCTGCTTCCTTCGGCCAAACTCGAGGCCAGGTGCCAAGGCTCCTCGCTTCGAATTGCGGCCACAACAGTCCCGGACTTCCGATCGGTCCAACAGTTTCTTACCGATCGGAAGATCTCCTTCCATACTTTCGCGCTTCCTTCAGAGCCCGAAATTAAAGTTGTTCTTTCCGGATTTCCTTCCTGGACCGCCCCCGATACCATCAGGCAGGAGCTTGTCGCTTTAGGCTATTCGCCGACGGCGGTAAGTGCACTGCATGCTGGCAAGGGGGAAGATCGCCGTCCTGTGAATAGTTTTCTTGTGAAACTACTCAAAGTAGGCCAGTTCGAGGAGGTCTATGGCCTCCAAAACTTCCTGCACCTTCGGGTGCAAGTTCGTACTTTTGACCCGCGGCCAGGCCCCTCGCAGTGTTTTAACTGTCAGAGGTTTGGCCACTCCAGCTTATTCTGTAATCACCCTCCGCGTTGCGTGCGATGTACTGAGCCTCATCGTGGGTGTGATAAGCCCAAGACGGGGTTCACGGCCATTTGCTGCAACTGCGGCGGGGACCATCCGGCTAGTTATAGAGGATGTAGGGACTTTATATCAGCCATGAAGCTGCAGCGGACTCCTGCTCGCCCTGGCGCGCAGGCAGGCCGTGTTGCAGGTCCCCTCCCTAACCGCAGAGAGGCCTTCCCACCTCTCTCCGGAGCATCATCTCAGGCCCCGGCAGCAGTTCCGGCTGCTCCCAGGGCCCCAGTTCCGCCTGCAGTCGTCGTTTCGGCGCCGCCTGCAGTCCCTTCTGTCCCGGCGCCTGTCGGAGCGCCCGGTTCTTCATACGCGGCTGTGGCCGCTACATCAGTCCCGCCTTCCGCTCCTCGGAGCTCCAAACAGAAGCGCACTCGTCGCCGTCAGCGACAAGTTCCACAGGCCTTGCCTGTAAAACCTCAGCGGGCCCCGCCCGCCCCCAGCCATCAACCTAAGCTCCCAACTGAGCAGACCCCACGTCCGTCCCCGAGCCCTGCGCCATCTGCAACACCGGCCGAGGCCAGCCAGGTCCGTCTTCCGGAATCTCGGGAATCTTCCCGGGCCCCGGTGGACCCCCTGACTGCCTGGGCTGAAACTTTGGTCAACAACATCAGGTCTGCTCCAGATACAACCACGGTTCTCGCCCTGGTGTTTCAATCACTGTCTACCCTCTTTCCTCTTCTTCCTTTGAATGGCTAGGAGTCTTAGGATCGTTGCGTGGAATGCCCATGGGGTAGTCCCTCGACGATCTGAACTGATGACTTTCGTAACGGAGTACGACGCTGATGTCGTCCTCCTTTGCGAGACTCATCTGGCTCGCTACCATACCTTCAACCTACCATCTTACATCTGTTTTCGTCAGGATCGTCCCCAACGGCCTGGCTGTCACCCCTCGGGGGGGACAGCCGTCTTAGTCCACAGGTGGATATCCCACAGGCCACTACCCCCTTTAGATACATCTCTTGTTGAAGGTTTTGCGGTGGCGATAGACGCTGGCGGATCGGAGTTGCGGGTTGTTGCGGCGTATCTCCGGCCCGGCCTGCGGCTACCTCCTCCGCCCGAGGAGTGGGACGCTCTCCTCGATCATCCCCTACCAACCATTGTAGCCGGCGACTTAAATGCCAAGCATCCCTCCTGGAACAGCAGAGTAGCCAACGCCTACGGAAAATCTCTGTATCGGTTCGTCTCTGACGACCCGGTACTTCAAGTCATCGGCCCAGAAGACCCTACTCACTTCCCCTTTTCCGGTCATCGATCGGACGTCCTTGACATTGTCATAGCCAAGGACGTGACCCATCACATCCAGGTCTCGTCAGTGTCGGATCTCTCATCCGATCACAATCCCCTTTTTATAACTGCCCCGTGAGCTGTCGGCCTCACCCCGACCTCCCGCTCAGATTGTTAGGAGAGTCAACTGGCGCTCCTACCATGATGAGCTCTCACGGCGGTTACCATCACTCCCCGCGGACCCGATCGTCACTTGTGACGATTTGGACCTCCGAGCCACTCATCTTCAGGAGTTGGTCCAAGGTGTCATGGATCGACACACATATACTCTCGAGGTGAACCATCGTAAATCGGCCTTACCTGCGGAAGTACTCCACGCCATCTGGCTCCGGCGCAATCTCCGCCGCAGATGGCAAAGAACCCGTGATCCCGGCGTCAAAAGGCGCTTTCAGGCCCAGTCTCTTTACGTCCAGCAGCTACTGCGGGACGTAAACTCTGATCGATGGGACTCATATCTTGAGTCTCTTGAAGTCGACCACGCCTCCGTCTGGAGAGCGGCGAGTAACCTGACCCGCGAGAAGAGAACTCGCAACCCACTTGAAACTCCGAACGGGGTTGTATCTTCATCAGAAGGCAAGGCCGAGGTCTTCGCCGACTGCATGGAGGTGCAATTTACTGTTCACCAAGGCGTCTCGGACCCTGCCCACTCGGCAGAAGTCCGTGACTTCCTATCTGGACATTTTTCACGCCCTCCCGAAATCCCAGCCCTCCCGTTCGACAGGGATGAACTAGTTTCATCTATCTGCCGACTAAATCGCCGTCGCGCCCCCGGTCCTGACCGGATCGGGGCCGCTGCTCTACAAAATCTCCCGGCCTCAGGCGTTGACCTCGTTCTTGAGCTGTTTAACTCCTGTCTCCGGCTACAGTACTTTCCCCGCCTGTGGAAATCAGCCAACATCGTAATGATTCCGAAGCCTCGCAAGCCGCGCATGCTTCCTGAAAGCTATCGTCCAATCTCTCTCTTGCCAGTCATCTCGAAGGTGTTCGAGCGTCTCCTGCTGGCTCGCATCTCGCCGCTGCTAGATGGTTTCATCCGCAGCGAACAGTTCGGGTTTCGCAGAGAGCACTCGACCACGCTTCAATTGGTCCGCGTTGTTACGCACTTGTCTGACGCCACCAACAGGCGAGCGGCTACGGCCGCCGTACTGTTGGACGTGAGCAAGGCCTTCGATAAAGTCTGGCACGAAGGTCTTCTCTTCAAACTTGCCAATTCCCCTCTACCATCGACCATAGTGTTTTTCCTCCGGTCGTATCTCAGCGACCGAACCTTCAGGGTGAGCGTCGACGGGTCCTGTTCTACAGTTCGACCCGTCGCCGCCGGCGTACCTCAGGGATCTGTCCTCGGCCCCGTTCTGTACCTTGTGTACACGAACGACCTGCCTGTCTTGCCCGGAGTCACGTTGTCTTTGTTCGCTGACGATGCTATGTATCACTGCAGCTCCCTGTCCCCGCGATTTGCGAGTACAAAGCTGCAGCGTCAGTTGAACCAGCTTCCGGACTGGCTACGGAAATGGCGGGTGACGATCAACACGGAGAAATCCGAGGCGATCTGCTTCACCCGTAAGTCCATCTCCCGATGCCAGCCCCTCTCCCTAGCAGGGAGACCCATCGCCTACAAAGAATCGGTGAAGTATTTAGGCGTTCGGCTAGATCGTCGCCTTTGCTTCAACGCCCACGTGACGGAAACCCTTGCCAAGGCTAGCGGCGTCCGAGCCAAATTATCTCCTTTCCTCTCGTGTCGCAGCCGCCTGGCCATGCGCACGAAACTTACCATCTATCTACTATTTCTCAGGTCTGTATTGACCTATGCGGCACCCGCCTGGTGGTCTCTTTTATCCACCACCAACAGATGTAGGCTGGAAGCTTTCCAGTCCCGAACACTCCGATCCTTGACGGGGTCCCCTTGGTTTGTAAGGAACGACGTGATTCGAAGGGGTCTCCGTGTTCCTACCTTGCCTTCCTTTGTCCGGTCGCTGGCTCTAACTCTCTTTGCTAAAGCCTCGACCTCCACCTTCCCGTACCTACGAACCATCAGTGCATCAGAACCACCACCGCCCATTCGGGTCAAGCGCCCTCGGGCGCTTCTTGATGACCCGCCATAACGCCATCCTCTTTAAATTAAACAAAACAAGTAATCATCAGTCCTAGACCAGAGTATTTCACCAAACTGTCCTTCTCTCCTTCCTGTCCACCTCCTAGCACGCTGAGCCGGCTGCTTGTCGCTGTCATCAATCACTGGCACGGAGGCTCTCCGCCTCGCGGGGAGCGACCGACGCCCTCAGGGCGTCTGCTGACTGGATTTGAAACGGGCAACATCTGTTGCTCGAGTCGGTACCAGCGGCAGTGCATTAAACACAAAAGTTATAATCCCCCGCCTTTTCAGTTAACTGGTTGGCGTTTTTCCTTTTCCAGTTTTTGGTCACCAGTCGACAGTACCAGCACTATGTTTACTTCTGGAAGCCATTGGACACGATCCAGATGCTGCAATCAAGCCACGGGTGCAAAGACACCCCGCATCCATAATGCAATGCAATGTAACTCACTGTTGCTTGTTCCCAGTTCATTGGGAGACGTGTTCGGCGTGTCATCTATTCGAACACAATTTTTCGCTGCTGAAGATGGCCACCGGTGGTGCGGCCGAAACGTTTAGCAGTAGATCAAGCCCTCGACCACGGCCTTTCAGCCCGGAAGTTTTAGAAAATAATCATAATGACACCGGCCGTGAAAGCCTACGTACTAAGATTAAGAACGTCTATGGGGAGGAGGTTTTCAAGAAAATTGAAAAGCTGGAGACGCTACGTAAGAAGAAAGCCAGTCTGCTGTGTTCCTTGGCCTTTTTACTTCGCTGTAGAGACTCGGGAACCGTTCCTAGTTTCCTACGACAGAGACACATTTTTAATACGCCACAGGCCAATAGGATATACAGGAGAACGGAAAATGCCATGCTGCGTGAGCGCATACACCACACGAGGAAAGAGTTGGCACTAAATGATCAAGACCTGTTGAAGCTGCATTTACATCTCAGCAGTTCCCTCCAACGACATGATTGGGAGATGTTGGATGGGCTCACATATAGTGCTTTTGAGGCGTGTTATGCCAGTACCAGCCAGAGACAGCGTGACAAATTCGAGCGATTTGGTTCCCAGAACATCGGGGGAAGAATACTAGATCGTGACAGGATGGACAGGATGGTTGTGAATCTATCGAACCGTCAACTAACACCACATGAGACCTCGGTGTTAGCCAAAGGTGAGAAGTTTGCGGTTACCCCGAAGACAGTACCGGTGGAGGAAATAGTTGCGAGCGTGGAGGCAGGCATCTGAGGACTACCCCGAGACCAGGCAGATGAAATACGATTGGAAGCTTCTAGAGCCCTTAGAAGGGCCGCTCCGCCAAAATGCAATCTTCTGTCGGCGACGTTGCGAGCCTTGAGGGAATTGAAAAGGGATGACTCCATTGTCATTGTGCCGGCGGATAAGGGGAGCGCCACTGTGGTCTTGAACACCGAAGACTACCAGCGGAAGATTGAAGGTTTATTAGATCCGGCCACTTATCGGAGGCTGAACAAAGATCCGACTACTACTGTTCTAAGAAAAACGGATTCTTTGGTTAAGCAATCTTCTCTGGCGCCTGATGTGAAGACGGCCGTCCGGTGTTCGGAGGCCCTTCCCCCTCGTCTCTATGGTTTACCTAAGATCCATAAGGAAGACGTTCCGCTGAGGCCCATCGTCAGTGCTATTGGCTCGCCTACTTACAACTTGGCAAAGCACCTCACTGGATTGCTCAAGCCGCACATCGGGCAGACGGATTCTTTCGTCCGGGACTCTTCTGATTTCCTCCGGAGGATCCGGGAGTTGGTGCTGGAGCCTGGCGACGTTCTCGTGAGTTTTGATGTGGTCTCTCTTTTCACCATGGTCCCTTTTCAGGAGGTCTTGGAGTAATTGGGTGACCTGTTCTCGGCGGACATCACTGCTTTGTTCCGGCAGGTCCTAACAACGACCTACTTCCAGTGGAATGGCGGCTTCTATGAACAGTTGGATGGCGTCGCGATGGGAAGTCCTCTCAGCCCTGTGGTTGCAAACTTCTACATGGAGAAATTTGAAGAGTTGGCAATTTCATCTGCGCCTCTGAAGCCGAAGTGTTGGTTGCGGTATGTGGACGACACTTTCGTGGTCTGGAGCCATGGGGACGAAGAGTTGGAACGCTTCCTTGGACATCTGAACGCTGTGCACCCGCGCATACAGTTTACGATGGAGCGCGAGAGTGGTGATCAATTGGCTTTTCTGGATGTGTTGGTCCTGAAAAGGACCGATGGCAGCTTGGGACATAAAGTTTATAGGAAGCCAACGCACACCGACAGATATCTGCACAAGTCCTCCAATCATCATCCTAGGCAGAAGAGGGCGGTGCTGAAGACTCTGGTAGACCGGGCAAAAAGAATCTGTGAGCCCCAGTATCTCGAAGATGAGTTTCGGCATCTCGAGGAAGCACTGCAGTCCAACGGCTATTCTGCTGCGGAGGTTAGGAGAGCTGCCCGGCCGAGAAGATCTGGTAGGCCGGACGAGTCGGTGTCGCCTGAGGTTGTTGGCTCTGCTGTCTTGCCCTACATCCGTGGCATGACTGACCGCATCGGCAAGTTGCTGAGTAAGCGGGGCGTCAGGACGATCTTCAAGCCAACCAAAAAGATCCAACAGTTCCTGCGACCGGTGAAAGACGCCAGGGATCCACTCTCGTCGTGCGGGGTGTACAGTACTCCTTGTACGTGTGGCCAGGTCTACATAGGGACCACGAAGCGTAGTGTCCGGCGCGCCTCTCTGAACATCGGAGATACTGCCGCCTGGGCCAGCCGGAAAAGTCCGCAGTTGCTGAACACGCTCTTTCCCACGACGATCACCGGGTGATGTTCGATGAAGCCCGCGTGTTGTCTTCTGTCCGAGGTTACTTCACTCGCCTGCATCTGGAGTCCATCCATATTCATAAGAATGCGTCCGTCGCTATGAACCGCCGACACACACACAACTGGGGGTTGCGCGGCCCGCGCGAAGCGCGGGTCGCGAGTAGTACAGTGTCCCGAGTCTCAGAAAGGACTCCTGCCACTGGTAGCATGTAGCATGTAGCATTGTAGTAGCGGGGCGTCTTTGCACCCGGTGCATGACTGCAGCATCTGAGTCGAGCTCAATGGCTGCCTGTGGATATACATAGGTCTGGTTCTTCGACTGGTGCCTAATATCAGGAATGGACAACCGCCAACCAGTTAACTGAGAAGGCGGGGGAGAAAGGTTTTAATTTTTATTTATTTTAAAATATTTGCAATCAGTGGGCACTGCCGCATGAACGGGTTCAGATGACAGATGTCACCCGTTCCCAGTCCCGCGTGCAGACGCCGTGAGGCGTCGGTCGCTCCCCGCGAGGCAGAGAGCCTCCGTGCCAGTGATAGCGCGTAGCAGCAGCATTCAGCGTGGTCGGCATACTAGGAAGGGAGGAAGGAAACAGCTTAGCAGGTAAATTCTGGGGCATGGGCAGATGGTGAATATTCAAATTGAGGTTTAAGCAGGTTACTTAAACTTATGGCGGGTCATCGAGAATCGCCCGAGGGCGTTTGACCCGGACAGGGGGAGGTGGTTGCGTGGTGCTGATGGTTCTGAGGTAAGGGAAGGAAGAGGTCTCAGCTGCGGCAAAGAGAGTCGCAGCTAATGACCAGACATAGGCTGAGAGAGCAGGAACTCGTAGACCTCCTCGAATTACACTGTTTCTAACAAACCAAGGAGATCCCGACAAGGAACGGAGGGTTCTGGATTGGAAACTTTCCAGCCTACGCCTGTTGGTGGCGGAGGCAAGTGACCACCATACAGGTGCCGCATAGGTCAATACAGACCGGTGAAACAACAGATAGAGGGTAACTTTCGTGCGCAGCGCCAGGGGGCTGCGGCACGCGAGGTATGGGTAAAGTTTGGCTCGGACGCCGCGAGCCTTGGCAAGGGTGTCCGTCACGTGGGCGTTGAAGCATAGGCGACGATCTAGCCGAACGCCTAGATACTTCACCGACTCTTTGTAGGCGATAGGCCTCCCTTCAAGGGAGAGGGGCTGGCATCGGGAGATGGACTTACGAGTGAAACAGATCGCCTCGGATTTCTCCGTGTTGATCGTCACCAGTCCGGAAGCTGGTCCAACTGACGCTGCAACTGTGTACTCGCAAAACGCGGGGACACAGAGCTGTAATGATACATTGCATCGTCAGCGAACAAAGACAACGTGACTCCGGGCAAAACAGGCAGGTCGTTCGTGTACACGAGGTACAGAACGGGGCCGAGGACAGATCCCTGGGGTACGCCAGCGGCGACAGGACGAACTGCAGAGCAGGTGCCGTCGACGCTAACCCTGAAGGTGCGGTCGCTGAGATACGACCGGAGGAAAAACACTATGGACGATGGTAAGGGGGAGTTAGCTAGTTTGAAGAGAAGACCTTCGTGCCAGACTTTGTCGAAGGCCTTGCTCACGTCCAGCAGTGCGGCGGCCGTAGCCGCTCGCCTGTTGGTGGTGTCAGAGAGTTGCGTTACCACGCGGACTAGTTGAAGCGTGGTCGAGTGCTCTCTGCGAAACCCGAACTGTTCGTTGCGGATAAAATTATCCAACAACGGCGAGATGCGGGCCAGCAGGAGCCGCTCGAACACCTTCGAGATAACTGGCAAGAGAGATATTGGCCGATAGCTTTCAGGAAGCATGCGCGGCTTGCGGGGTTTAGGAACCATAACGATGTTGGCATTTTTCCACAGGCGGGGAAAGTACTGTAGCCGGAGACAAGAGTTGAACAGCTCGAGAACGAGGTCAACGCCTGAGGCCGGGAGATATTGTAATGCAGCGGCCCCGATCCGGTCAGGACCGGGGGCGCGACGGCGGTTTAGTCGACAGACAGACGAAACGAGTTCTGGGAGGTCTGGGCCAGCGGGAGGGCGAGAAAAATAACCAGATAGGAAGTCCCGGACTTCTGCCGAGTGGGCAGGGTCCGAAACGCCTCGATGAACGGTAAATTGCGACTCCATGCAGTCGGCGAAGACCTCAGCCTTGCCTTCTGATGAAGACACAACCCCGTTCGGGGTTTCCAGTGGGTTGCGAGTTCTCTTCTCGCGGGTCAGTCTACTCACCGCTCTCCAGACGGAGGCGTGGTCGACTTCAAGAGACTCAAGGTATGAGTCCCATCGATCAGAGTTTACGTCCCGCAGTAGCTGCTGAACGTAAAGGGACTGTTGTTGAAATCGTCGCTTAACGACTGGGTCACGGGTTCTTTGCCATCTGCGGCGGAGCTGGCGCCGTAGCCAGATGGCGTGGGGTACTTCCGCAGGTAAGGCCGATTTACGATGATTCACCTCGAGTGCGTAGGTGTGTCGATCCATGACACCTTGGACCAATTCCTGAAGATTTGTGGCGCGGAGATCCAGATCGTCACGAGTGACGATTGGGTCCGCCGGGAGAGATGGTAACCTTCGAGAGAGCTCATCATGATAGGATCGCCAGTTGACTCTCCTAACAATCTGAGCGGGAAGTCGGGGTGACGCCGACAGCTCTCGAACAGTTATAACAAGGGGATTGTGATCGGACGAAAGGTCCGACACAGACGAGACCTCGATGTTGCGGGCAACATTCTTGACAACTACTATGTCAAGAACGTCCGGCCGATGGCCGTGAAAGGGGAAGTAGGTAGGGTCTTCAGGGCCGATGACATTAAGTGCCGGGTCGCCAGAGACGAACCGGAACAGAGAATTTCCATAGGCGTTGACAACGCGGCTGTTCCATGAAGGGTGTTTGGCATTTAAGTCGCCGGCTACAATGGTTGAGAGGGGGTGGTCGAGGAGGGCGTCCCACTCCTCGGGCGGTGGCGGAGTTCGCCGGCCAGGCCGGAGGTACGCAGAAACAACGCGCAGCTCCGATCCGCCGGCGTCCACCGCCACCGCGCAGCCTTCAATAATAGATGTATCTAGAGGAGGCAAAAGCCTGTGGGATATCCGCCTGTGGACTAAAACAGCTGTGCCCCCCGAGGGGGGACAGCGAGGCCGTAGGGGACGATCCTGACGATAACAGGCATAGGCAGGAAGGGAAAACGAGTGGTAATGAGCCAGATGAGTCTCGGAAAGAAGTATGATATCAACATCATACTCCGTCACGAAAGTCATCAGTTCAGATCGCCTGGGGAGTAGCCCGAAGGCGTTCCACGCAACGATCCTCAGGCTATTAGCCATTTAGGGGAAGTAGAGGAAAGAGGGCAGCTAATGATTGGAACACCAGGGCAAGCACAGTGGTAGTGTCGCGAGCAGTCCTGATGGATGCAACAAGATTATCTGCCCAGGCAGTCAGGGGATCCGCCGAAGCCCGGGACTCCTGCCACTGGGTCTGGGTGAGTTCAATATATACTTTTTATCTACTTATGGGGGGGGTCTGAAGCGACCTGCGATTGGTGGATTATACCACCGGGACTAGCAAACGAGGTCGCTTCCAGGACTCACCTGGTCGCGGGGTGTATTTGCCAAGTCCGGCAATGAGGGAATTGTGGGTCACTCTGTCGGAACGAACATAGAATCGTCGCGCCAGGCGTCTCACGGTGTCATCAAGAGAGCGGACACCGAGTCCTCTCCTCAAAAGACGAGAAGAGTACCTCCGGGGGACTTTGCACGCGAGCTTCAGTCCCCGGTCGAGTACGCGCTGGAGCGTGATTCTATGACCACGAGCCAGGTATCCCCAAACAGGACAGGCGTAGGTAATCACCGGCAACACGTACGTGTTGACTATGAGCTTACCTAGCCGGGGGGTCATTGCCGGATTAGATAGCACGGGCCAGAGTCTACTGAGTTGCGCCGAAGCGCGTTGTCTGATGTAATTGGCATGGGTTCGCCAGGTGAGTCGGGAATCCACGTGGAGCCCGAGGTACTTGACGCTGTTGGTCCAGGGCACCTCGACGGGGCCTACTTTAAGCGGCCAAGGCCGCTTACGTTTGCGCGAGAATATTACCGCGGCGCTCTTGGAAGCGTTAACGGCAACTCTCCAGTCATCGGTCCACCCGACATACGCGTCGAGTTGGCGCTGGAGCTTAACTGCCGCATAACTCGCGTTCAGCTCTGAGGCAAAAGCCGCAGTGTCGTCCGCGAACAGCGACAGCTTCACTCCAGGAACTCGGGGCGTGTCGTTGACAAACAACGAGAACAGGAGAGGCCCAAGGACACTTCCCTGAGGGACACCAGCGGTAATACGCCTCTCCGAAGAGAGAGCGTGGTCTACTCTCACTCGGAAGCTACGGTCTCGCAGAAAGCTGCCGATCAAGTGAACGTAGCAGTCTGGGAGAAGGACTTCCGTTAGTTTGTAAAGGACACCCTCGTGCCACACGCGGTCAAAGGCATTCTCTACGTCTAGGAAGATCGCAGCCGTCTGTTTGCCCTGGCAGCCAGCCTCGGTTATGCATTCCACGAGTCTCATCAGCTGATGAGTCGAGGAGTGCAGCTCACGAAAGCCGAACTGTTCGGGGATCAGCACGTCTAGTCTTTCTAGATGGTCGCGGATCCTACGCTGGATCAGACGCTCAAAAACCTTGGACGTCGCGGACAAGAGGCTGATGGGCCTGAGGTTCTCCACTCGAGAAGAATTCTTTCCCGGCTTGGGTATCACAATGACGGTAGCCGTTTTCCATTTCACCGGAAAATAGGCCAGTCTGAGGCATGAATTGAACAGGTCAGTGAGGAACTGGGTTCCTCGCTCCGGAAGGCGATGGAGGGCGGAATTCATGACTCCGTCCGGGCCAGGCGCCTTCCGGGGCTTGAGCTGAACAATCCTCTCAGAGACCTCCTCCGGGGAGATGGGCTCCGGCTGGACTGTGATATCGGCCGAAAGAAAGCGCTCTACTTCGCGGCAGATTTGCTCAGTGAAGGCCGGGTTCTTGGATGGGTTGGGAGCGAACTGACGCTCTAAACTGTCAGCCAAGAACTCTGCCTTCTCGAGGGGGCGATCAAGGGGTTGACCGCCGGGTCCGGCCAGTGCGGGGAGAGGCGCGCGTTTGCGCTTTCCCGTTAGGGCACTGGGAATCCGCCAGACATTACGGTCCTCTGCAGGGCCATCCATCTGTGTGACAGCTAGCTCCCAGTTGCGTCTACGGAACGCCAGCATGTCGCGACGCAACTTGCCGGACGCTCTGTTGAACGCAGCCTTGTCGGCCGGGTCACGAGTCCTCTGCCAGCGTCTCCGGAGGCGATTCCTCTCGCAAGCGAGCTGAGACACCTCTTCGGGGATCCGCTGATAGTCGGGCGTGAGCCCCGGCTTCATCCGGGAGGACACGTCAACCGCCGAGACTACGGCTGTGTCGAATACGGCAACTGCCTCATCGACATGCTGGGTAGTGTCGAGCGGGATATGCTCTGGTAGGCGGCGACTGAACGCCGGGCCAAAGCGGTCCCACTCGATTACCCGCCGCTCGTCGCGGACGGTGGCGTGCTGTGTAGCTATATGTACACTGATAGGGCAGTGGTCCGAGGACAGTTCCGAAATGACGGAGACGTGGACCGGGCAATAAACGCCCCTGACCGCGGCAATGTCCAGTACGTCAGGGCGGGAGTTAGCCCTCGAGGGATAGTATGTAGGCCCGGTAGGACCCATGACTGTGACCCGAGCCGCATCAGCATACCTGCGTAAGCGGGTCCCGTTTGGGTTCGCCAAGCGGCTCCCCCAATCGGGGTGCTTACAGTTCAGGTCGCCCGCCAGGACTACCCTCCTGTGTGCTCCAAAGACGGCCTCCAGATCGTTCGACAGGAGCTCCGTGTGTGGAGGCTTGTAAGCGGAAACCACGAGTAGACCGCCGAGAGCACCATGGAGCTCGACCGCGGTGCACACGAGGTTCCGCCGCTGAGGCAGGACAACGCGGTGATGGCGAAGACTCGCCTTCACCGCGATGGCTGTGCCCCCTCCTGCGCGACCCGACCGGTCGTCCCGGTGGCACACGTAGTTGGGTAGTCGGAAACGACGATGCGGGGTCAGGTGCGTCTCTCCAAGAAGAAGCACGTCGGGCTTGTGTCGGGCAACGAACTCTAAGAGCTCAGAATGCCGGGAAGCGAGGCCGTTGGCGTTCCACGCCACGAGCTCGAGGTCTCGCTTGAGGGATTGCCGTGGTTGTCCGTTCATAACAGACCTGTTACACGGCAGGCTTCCACCAAGAGGAGGAACTTGTCCTGGGGCGAGGCTGTTGCCAAGCGTTCCTTGATTTTAAGGAAAGTCTGGGCCACTTTCTGCAAGTCGTAGCTTGCCAGAAAGTCTGAAACGACGGCGAGATCATCGGAAGATGAGGCCGGGGGAGAACGCTTGGCGGCAGCTGCATAGCTGCGGCGGGGCGAGACGGTGGAAGCCTTGGGGGCTGGTACTGGAGCGGGTGGCCGCTCTGGCTTTTGGAGGACGGGCTTGGGTCCAGTGGCAGGTGGTTTAGGCTGGCCCGTGTTCTTGGCCTGGTTCCTAACTTTCTTGCCCGATCTGGGGAATCTAGGCTTGGGTGGCGGCGGCAATGGAGGATCAATTTCCTCGTTGTCCGGCAGCGGGACTTGTGTATAGTGGGGTATTTCGCGTTCCGGTTCCGGGGGCGCGATGGTGGGTTTGGCCTTTGGAGCTGCGCTCGGGCTCACTGTACTGCTGGGTTTCGGAACCGGAGCAGATCTAGGGGCTGGTTTCCGGACCACAGGTTCAGCGGCTTTGGCCGGTGTGACTGGCTGTCTAACATCATGTCGAGGCTTAGGCTGGACGGGTTCCTTCAACTTGTCCAGCTGCTCGCTATAGACTGGGCAGCGCCTGTTATTAGCAGCATGGGCGCCGCCGCAGTTTATACAATATCGGTGGTTGTCCGGGACAGCGCAGGCCTGCGTCAAGTGGTCATTTCCACAGCGGACGCAGGTCGGCGCGTTCCGACAACCGAAGCTGCTGTGGCCGAACCGCTGGCACCTGTGGCACTGGGAAAGTCGCCCGGTCTGGCGGCAGGGCTCGACGCTTACGCAGAGCCCGAAAAGCCGTTTTAAATCTAATAAGGCCTGGGAGGATTCGCCCTTCTCTGCCAGGAGTCTTATCAGCGGGAGTGGTCGACGCGAGCCATAAGTAGTGTACAGCCGTGAGGCTCCCACAACCTTATACCCCGCGTCGCACAGTTCGTCTGCGACGACCTGCGGATCCGCCTGTATGTCCAGGCCCCGAAGGACGAGGGCTACAGGCTTGGTGCGGTTTAACGTGTAAGTGTGGAACTGGAACGATTCACGTTCCAGCCACTGGACCACTCCGAAGTGCTCCGATGCGCTGCGGCAGGTAACGCGCACAGTCTCGCTCGCAAGGAGCTTGACAGATGCGTTATCTGCCAGCGCAACGGTCTTACGGAGTCGGCGAACGAAGCCGATCACGTCCCTGACGTTCGTAACGAACACCGGCGGGACCCTTCCTTCGGAGGTGCGACTAGGCGCAACCTCAGCGGAGGCTTGGAGTGCCGCCGAGTCCGTGGCCGAACTCAAGGAGGTCAGGGAGGGAGACTTTCGCGGCTTGCCACCGCGCCCTACTGCCACCCAGTCGGTGGAAGCCGAGGTCTCCATATCTGGGGAGTCAGACTCCGGCAGGGGATTCGGGCTGCTTGGCCTACTAGCGGCCGTGCAGCCGGAAGGTCCGGCCTTAGCGGGCTTGGTCGGCCCTAATAAGGACCGATTTTGCTCACGTACTTGCGCGGGTTCAGCAGGGCTTCCCGCGCAAGTCGTAGGGTTCCCGGCTGGCCCAAGTGGCCGGCCGGGGGGCTCGATGCTGCCGCGCAGTGCTTTAGGGACACTATCAGCGGGGCTACTGCCGACTAACTCGGCTCTTTGTCCAGCGGGTACCCGGGGGCCGAACTGTGACACCGTCACAGTGGCGGCGCAACCCGCATCTCTATTTGTCAGTCCTACTCTCGGACTCCCCGGGTTTCGCTGGACAGCGCTACCTATCGCACTTACCGGCACTGCACGGCAGGTCCCAGTTGTGTGCTGCTGCTTCTTGTCTTCGTCTTGCTGGCAAGGCGGCTGGTCCACTTCCATCGCTTGGTGTTGTCGCTGGCGATGTGGCGAGTGTTTATCCTTCCCCGGCGGCTTCTTCTTAGCCGCCTCCGTTGACTGCTGCGATAGCCTCTTCATGGCAGATGCGTAGAGGACGAGGCGTTCCTCTTCTGCGTTGTTCTGATGCTGCGATGTTACCACTTCGAGAGCAAGCTGTCGAATGTGTCTGTCCGTCACGTCACCTCACGTGTCCATGAACCGCCGAGGTGAAAGCATCTCCTTAAATAGTGTCTGGCATGGTTTATTTTCCATGGCCAATCAGAATCGAGAATGACGAGCTGGCTTCTCATTGTTCCGCGTGATACACCTTAAGCGGCCAAAAAGTTATAAATAGAGGCATCGTAGCCGTAACTCACTGTTATGCTAATAACATCGGTACCAAGCATTCCGACCTTCTTGAATTCCTGGCTCGGTTCAAACCCGACGTACTTCTCCTTACTGAAACCCACCTGACCCCGGCGAACCGGTTTCGATTACCAAATTACGTGGTCTATCGGGATGACCGAGTTGGCCAACGAGGAGGCGGCACGGCGATCGCGGTGAGGACCTCCATAGGTCATCATCGTGTCGCCTTGCCGCAGCTTACCAACCTAGAGGCCACCGCCATTGAGGTCCACGGAGCTCTTGGCGGCGTCCTCGTGGTTTCAGCATACAAGCCCCCACGAGCTGAACTTCTTGTTGGCGACCTAGAAGTCATCTTCGATTCCCATCGAAGGGTAATTTTGGCCGGCGATCTGAATTGCAAGCATCGCGTTTGGAATAGTCGCCTGACTACTCCGAACGGGAGGCGCTTGCTCAGTTTTGTTGAATCGCGCCGGGCGATGGTGTTTGGTCCAGCGCAACCCACGTTCTTTCCGCCACAGCCTAACGCGGCTCCCGATGTTCTGGATATCGCGGTGACCCAAGGAGTTGTCTGTCCGGTCGAGGTATTCTCACTTACGGAGCTGACATCCGACCACAACCCTATCTTGGTCCACGTCGCTACCCAGCACGCCTATGCACGTTCTGACCAGAAGAAGGTTATCGATTGGGATCGCTACGGCCCGGCCTTGTGCCGTCGATTGCCGCCAGCGGCCCCACTCGATTCCGTTCGCCTCCTAGACGAAGCAGTTGCGGGAATCGAAGAGGCAATCATCTCGGCTATAGGCGTGTCTTCACGTACGCGAGCTGGTTTCACGCCTGACTACCAACGCATCCCTGAGGAAGTCTCTCTTCTCGCTCGCGAGAGGAATTACTTCCGGAAACGTTGGCAGAGGACCCGTGATCCGGCCGATAAGGCAGCATACAATCGGCTCACCGGACGACTGCGCGGCAGTCTGAAGGCGTTCCGACGTAGCTGTTGGGAACTCGACGTGACCCGAACGGGGGATGCGGACCCGCAATCTCACCCGTACAGAATACCTACCGCATTGACGGGACGGAGGCGCCGACCTCCACTTCCCGCCATTGTTGGACCGTTCGGTCGACCCCTGGGTCGCCCGGAGGAGAAGGCCGGGTACTTGGGCTTGTGTTTCGAGCGACAGTTCGCTCCCAACCCGCCCATGGACTGGGACTTCGACGAACAAGTCGAGATGGCTGTGGAAGACTTTCTGTCACTTCCGATCACGACGGAGCCCGAACCCATCTCTTTGGAAGAGGTCTCAGATCGGCTCGCTGAACTTCAGCCAAGAAAAGCTCCAGGCCCGGACGGTGTTACCAACACCGCTCTACGACTTCTTCCAGAGCCTGGAGTTCAATTCTTGACTGATTTGTTCAACGCGTGTCTTAGACTGGCCTACTTTCCCAAGAAATGGAGAAAGGCGACGGTTATCGTGATCCCGAAGCCGGGAAAGGATACCACCCGCTCGGAAAACCTCCGGCCTATCAGCCTACTCTCCGCTACGTCCAAGGTTTTTGAGCGCCTCGTACAGCGTCGTGTACGAGAACATCTAACCAACTTTGACGTGCTGGTCCCCGAACAGTTCGGCTTTCGTGTGGGGCATTCGACCACTCATCAACTGATGAGACTGGTGGAAAGCATCACGGAAGCCGGGTGTCGGAGAGAACGGACCGTTGGCTGTTTCTTAGATGTTGAGAAAGCCTTCGACAGCGTATGGCATGATGGCCTGTTATTCAAACTTAGGGAAGTCCAGCTCCCGGACTGCTACCTCCATCTGGTTGCTAGCTTTCTGACGGAGAGGACCTTCTGCGTGAGAGTTGGCGATTCAGTCTCTTCCGAGAGACGAATCACAGCCGGCGTCCCTCAAGGTAGTGTTCTAGGCCCCCTTCTGTTCTCGATCTACGTCAACGACGTGCCGAGACAGCCTGGAGTCCAGATGGCCCTCTTCGCTGACGACACGGCCGTATTTACGGCCGATCGTCATGAGGAAAGGGCCGTCCTACGACTGCAGCGCCAGCTCGACAAGCTCGTGGACTGGACTGATAACTGGAGAGTGCTACTCAACCCTACCAAGAGTGTAGCCGTCGAATTCTCTAAGCGACGGAAGAACCCCGTTAGGCAACTACGTATCGGCAGAACGTACTTGCGCTGGTCCAAAGAGGTCAAGTACCTCGGCTTACACCTCGACCGTCGGCTCACCTGGCGTACCCACGCACAGACAGTTCTTAAGCGAGCATCCACTCGCCTGTGCGCACTGTTTCCACTCCTGATCAGCTCAGCCATGACCAGGAAATTGGGTAGGATGATCGTCGGCGCGTATCTGCTGCCGGTCATTACCTACGCCTGCCCGGTCTGGGGTTACCTCGCCGCAATGCATAAAAAGAAGTTGCAGAGCGTCCTCGACAGGGGGCTTCGGCTAGCGGCCAAAGTCCCCCGTCGCTTCTCATCTCGCCTTCTAAGGAGAGGACTTGGCGTCCGCTCCTTAGACGACACTTTCAGGCGGCTTGCACGCAAATTTTATGCACGTGCGGCGAGGTTCCCAGACAATCCTCTAGTGACTGGGCTGGGAAGGTACCGTATACGCCCAGGTGATTCGTGGAAACGCCCTCGGTGCATACTGCGCTAGTGTAGGCTAGCACAACAGCCGAGAAAGGCCTGCTATAGAGCACACGCCCTACTTGGGCAGGGCCACGAGGCAGGAGCTCCAGATGGTAGCTCGGAACTCAGTTCCCGTGCGGTTCGTCTCTGCGACGCAAAGCCCAGAGCAAAAAAAAAAAAAAAAAAACTCACTGTTGCTTGTTCCCAGTTCATTGGGAGACGTGTTCGGCGTGTTATCTATTCGAACACAATTTTTCGCTACTGAAGATGGCCACCGGTGGTGCGGCCGAAACGTTTAGCAGTAGATCAAGCACTCGACCACGGTCTTTCAGCCCGGAAGTTTTAGAAAATAATCATAATGACACCGGCCGTGAAAGCCTACGTACTAAGATTAATATTTTTAATTTGACTATAATTATACTATAATTATACATTTAATATTTTGGATTTGTGGAATGTGGCTGTACAATAATTAATACAATTATTGTATTTTGGCTGAATATTAAATTGTTGGCTATTATTCAATTCCGTAAACTTATTTTAATCAATAAATAAAAATATATAAAAAAGAGTTTATAAGGTTGCGAATTCATGCATTGGTTGCAAGTCTATTGATATAGTTAATACCATTCCAGATATTATAAGTTTTACATAAAATGTAAAGATAAAAAATATAATAAGGTGCCTGAACAAAAAGGATTATTTTGATAGAATAAATTGTGTAATATTATACTCTTATTACGTTGACAGAATTAAACTGTCTTTTAATATCAAAAATTAATGTTCTTCATAAACTACAACATAACATAAAAGATAAGCTAAAATTAAGCTAATGGGTTCATACCTCATTTATAGAAAATTATCCTCTTTTTAATTAAAAATAATTCCTCTTATATAGTATTTGTGGCATTCTTGTTTTTTGGTATCATGTTGTCGATTTGCTCAAACAATTGGCTGGGTTGTTGAATGGGAATCGAAATGAATATGGTATCATTTTTGCCTTTTATAATGAATAAAATAAGAGTTTACTCATCTGAGTCAATAATTAAATATTTTATTATTCAAAGAATGGGTTCGAGATTATTATTCCTATTTGTTGTTATTTTGGGCATATTATTTCAAGTAAAATATTTTATTATAGTTAGTTTAATAATTAAAATTGGATCTCCTCCATTTCATTATTGATATGTTTCAGTAATTGATGGTTTATCCTGAATAGTGTCTTTCCTAATTATAACCGTTCAGAGGATTATCCCCATTATTTTATTGAGTTATTTGGATATAAGATTAATTTTATTTATTGTTTTATCATGTTTATGGGGGGTCATTAGGGGGGTTGTGTTATTCATCAATTCGAAAAATTTTAGCATATTCATCAATTTACAATTTAAGTTGAATTTTTAGAGGGGTTATACTAATAAATTATATATGGCTGGTATATTTTTTAATTTATTTCTTCTCTTTATTTTTAACTTGCTATCTGTTTTGAGTAAATAATATGAATTATTTAAATCAAATTTTTATTTTGTTTAACAATAAGATTAAATCGTTAATGTTAATGATCATTTTTATATCAATAGGTGGATTGCCACCATTTTTGGGATTTTCCCAAAATTTATGATGATTTATTGTCTTTTAGCTAGTAAAATATATTTCTTATGTTTAATTTTAGTAATAACTGCTTTATTAGTGTTATTTTATTATTTACGAATTGTAATAACAGGGCTGATGATAAACAATGTATCTTTAAAGTTGTCAACTTTTAGGTTAAATAATACATTATTTATAATGCATTCTTTATTAATTGGATTTATAGCTGTAACCTTATTTAATATTATGAATTAATAAGGTTTTAAGTTAATAAAACTATTATCCTTCAAAGTTAAAAATATAATTTTTTTGTAAGCCTTAGATTTATTTTTATCACCTTAAATTTGCAATTTAAAATTATCATTAAATATAAGACTGAAGAAGAATAAGAAATAAAAAATAAGAAAAAGGCTTATTGAGAGGAAAAATTTCCATAAATAAATTTACAGTTTATTACCTAATTCAGTCATCTCAATTGGGAATAAATCAACGTTTAGTTATGAATAAGTGATTTTTCTCAACTAATCATAAAGACATTGGAACATTATATTTCATTTTTGGGATTTGATCAGGGATGGTGGGTACAACTTTAAGAGTTCTTTATTCGTGTTGAATTAGGTATTCCTGGATCTTTTATTGGAGATGATCAAATTTATAATGTGATTGTTACTGCTCGTGCTTTCGTTATAATTTTTTTTATAGTAATACCAGTTATGATTGGAGGATTTGGGAATTGATTGGTTCCTTTAATAATTGGTGCTCCTGATATAGCTTTTCCTCGAATAAATAATATAAGTTTTTGATTAGTACCACCTTCATTAACATTATTATTAATTGGTAGAATAGTTGATAGAGGAGCAGGTACTGGTTGGACAGTATACCCCCCATTGTCAAGAGGTATCGCGCACTCAGGATCTTGTGTTGATTTAACTATTTTTTCTTTGCATTTGGCTGGGGATAGTTCAATCTTGGGTGCAGTTAATTTTATTAGAACAATTTTTAATATACGTTCAGCGGGAATATACATGGATCGACTACCTTTATTTGTATGGGCAGTATTAATTACTGCCTTTTTATTATTACTTTCATTACCAGTTTTGGCCGGTGCAATCACGATATTATTAACTGATCGAAATTTAAATACTTCTTTTTTTGATCCTTCAGGTGGGGGGGGGTCCAATTTTATATCAGCATTTGTTTTGATTCTTTGGACACCCTGAAGTATATATTTTAATTTTACCTGGGTTTGGATTAATTTCCCACATTATTACTCAAGAGAGAGGAAAAATTGAATCTTTTGGGTCATTAGGAATAATTTATGCTATAATATCAATTGGTATTTTAGGATTTGTTGTTTGAGCACATCATATATTTACAGTTGGTATGGATGTTGATACACGGGCTTATTTTACTGCCGCCACAATAATTATTGCTGTTACAACTGGAATTAAAGTTTTTAGATGACTAGCAACTTTGAGAGGAGCAAAGATTAAAATTAGACCTTCGATTTTATGAGCAGTAGGATTTGTTTTTCTTTTTACTGTTGGTGGATTGACTGGAGTGATTTTGGCTAATTCATCAATTGATATTGTATTACATGATACATATTATGTTGTCGCTCATTTTCATTATGTATTATCAATAGGTGCAGTATTTGCAATTTTGGGAAGATTTATTCATTGATATCCTTTATTTACTGGGCTATCCTTAAATTCTAATTGGTTAAAAATTCATTTTTTGATTATATTTATTGGAGTAAATTTAACTTTTTTTCCCCAACATTTTTTAGGATTAAGAGGTATACCACGTCGTTATTCAGATTATCCTGATGCATTTATATCATGAAACATTCTATCTTCTATTGGAAGAAGAATTTCATTTATTGGAATTTTATTTTTATTGTTTATTATTTGAGAAATATTTATTTCACATCGATTGATTTTATATTCAATTAATATAAATTCCTCCATTGAATGGTTACAGAAACTTCCCCCATCTGAGCACTCGTATAGTGAGATTCCATTATTAGTTCAATTCTAATATGGCAGATGAAGTGCAATGAATTTAAGATTCATATATAAAATAATTTTTGTTAGAAATTTCTAATTGATCTTATATTAATATACAAGATGCTACATCACCATTAATAGAACAATTAATATTTTTTCATGATCATACTTTAATTATTTTAATTATTATTACTTCAGTTGTTACTTACATAATAACAGTTATTATATTTAATAATATTGTTAACCGACTTTTATTGGAAGGACAATTAATTGAATTTTTTTGAACACTTCTTGCAACTTTAACTTTGATTTTTATTGCATTTCCATCCTTACGATTATTATATTTATTGGATGAGATTAATAAACCTTTAATAACTCTAAAAATTATTGGTCATCAATGATATTGATCATATGAATATTCAGATTTTTTAAATATTGAATTTGATTCTTATATGAAATCTCAGAATGAAATATCAACTAGAGAATTCCGTTTATTAGAAGTAGATAATCGAACGATTTTACCTTTTAGTACTCAAATTCGATTATTAGTTTCATAATTTGATGTTATTCATTCATGAGCCATGCCATCCATAAGAATTAAAGTGGATGCCGTGCCTGGTCGATTAAATCAAGCAAGAATATTTATTAATCGACCTGGTATATCATTTGGTCAATGTTCTGAAATTTGTGGAGCAAATCATAGATTCATACCTATTGTTATTGAAAGAATTGGTGTGAATTGTTTTATTAATTGATTAATGAATTATTCATTAAGTGACTGAAAGTAAGTAATGGTCTCTTAAACCAATTTATAGTAACTAACGATTACTTTTAATGACGAAAAGTTAGTTTATTATAAAACATTAATCTGTCAGATTCAAAAAACTAAGAATAGTATTTTTCTATTCCACAAATATCTCCAATAAATTGATGTTTTCTGTTTTTCTTTTTTTGTTAATTGTTATTTTAATTATAACTTTTATTTATTTTTCTTTTATAAAAATTCCAAGAATAAATTTAATTGACAATTTTAGTAACTCATATAGCTGATCATGATAAATTTATTTTCAACCTTTGATCCATCAACAGGATTATTTTCATTAAATTGATTAAGTTCATTAATTTTATTATTATTAATACCTTTAGGGTTTTGATATATTCCTAGTCGTTATATAATTTGTATTAATAATGTTCTAAATACAATAAGTTTTGAATTAAATTTATTAATAAGTTCAAGATCTTTTGGTAGATCATTATTGTTTTGTTCTTTGTTTATTTTCATTCTACTCAATAAATTTCTTGGGTTGTTTCCATATATTTTCACTAGATCAAGACATTTAGTATTTTCTCTAAGTTTAGCTTTTCCTCTTTGATTAACTTTTATTTTATATGGATTTTTAAACAATACAAACCATATATTTTGTCATTTAGTTCCAATAGGAACTCCAACAATTTTAATACCTTTTATGGTATGTATTGAAACTATCAGAAATTTAATTCGACTGGGATCTTTGGCCGTTCGTTTAACAGCAAATATAATTGCTGGTCATTTATTAATAACATTATTAGGGAATAGATCAACTAATTTAGAGATTTATATAAATCTAATTATTTTAATTCAAATATTATTAATATTATTTGAATCAGCAGTTTGTGTGATTCAATCTTATGTTTTCACAGTTCTAAGAACTTTATATTATAGAGAAGTATCTTAATGAATAATCATCCATATCATTTAGTTGATTGTGGACCATGACCTTTAACAGGTTCAATTGGAGCTTTAACTTTTGTTTCTGGTATAGTAATAATATTTCATACACAAAATTTTATTTTATTATTCTTTGGATTTTTTATTTTGATTTTAACTATAATTCAATGATGACATGATATTTCACGTGAAGGAACGTTTATAGGACTTCACACAATAATTGTAGTGAGAGGCTTAAAATTAGGAATAATTTTATTTATTGTGTCAGAGATTTTCTTTTTTATTTCTTTCTTTTGAGGATTTTTTTCATAGAAGATTAAGACCTGTTATGGCAATTGGAATAAATTGACCCCCTACTGGGTCTTTTAATCCAATACAAATTCCTTTATTAAATACCATAATTTTATTGTGTTCTGGAGTAACAATCACATGAGCACACCATTCCATAATAGAAAGTAAACATGATGAATCTGTTTATGGTATTGTGTTAACTCTAATATTAGGGGTATATTTTACTATCCTTCAAGTATATGAATATTTTGAATCATCATTTTTTATCTCAGATTCAGTGTATGGATCGATATTTTTTGTATCAACAGGATTTCATGGAATCCATGTTATTATTGGAAGAACATTCATTATAATCTGTTTATTGCGGCAATTGAAATTTCATTTTTCTAGAACTCATCATTTTGGTTTTGAGGCACCTGCCTGGTATTGACATTTTGTTGATATTGTTTGATTATTTTTATATGTATCAATTTACTGATGAGGTAGATAAATATTCTATTAGTATATAAGTATATTTAACTTCCAATTAAAAGGATTCATTTTTAAATAGAATAATTTTTAATGTTGTAATTTACTGTATTATCATGAATGAAAAAATAATATGTTAAATTGAATTTAATAGGGATGTATTTAACTATAATTATTGAATTGCAATCAATAGGTGCTCATATTAGCCATTCTTGAAAGCAATGAAGTAATTAATACATTTAGTTTCGACCTAAAAAAAGAATTTTTATTCCTTTGTTTATTAATTGAAGCCAAATATAAGGCACTTTATTGTTAATAAAGTTATTGAATATATTATTTCCAATTAAAAGGAAATAGGAATAAAAGCAACTGCTAACTAGCTTTTAAAGCAGTTAAACTCCGTTTTTTCCTTATTTATAAAGTTTATAAAACATTTCATTTTCATTGGAAAGAGAGGCAAAGCCTTATAAATATTTAAAAAAAAATATTACCTTAATATCTTCAATATTATGCTCTAATGCTTAAGCTATTTAAATATAAAATAATTAAAAATCAAGCAATAAATGTTATTATCTGAATTTTGAAATTATTCTTTCTTATACTAATATTAAATATTATGATTAATTTTATTAATTCAATCATACCTTGGGGTCCAATTTTTTCTCCTCATCCTAAATCAATTGATTTTTGAAATATAAATGAATTTTTTAAAACAAAAAATTGAGTATGAAAGGTTGATAATTGTTTTAAAAATCATATGGAACTTATGAACTCTCTTATAAATTTCTTTACTGTAGATGAAAACATAGATATTTCGTATCCAATTAATAATCCTAAGAAAGATAAGGCCATTGCTATTATCCTTCCTTCAATGGGAAGGATAATTCTTGCGGGATTGTTAAATATGATTCATCTAAATATAGACCCTGACAAAATTGAATAAATAGATAAGATCATAATTCTTTTTAATATATTATTAAATAATTCGTTTTGTAAACTAAAATTATAGTAACTGAAATTTATATTTATTGAAAAGTATGTTAGTCGGGCAGAATAAAAAGATGTCAACCCGATTCCAATATACATTAATAATAAAATTAATGAGTTAATATTTCTGGAGCATATTATTTCTATAATTAAATCTTTTTAATAAAAGCCTCTCATAAAGGGTATTCCACATAATGATAAATTAGCAATATTTATGAATGTTCTAGTTATTGGTATATTATAACTTATACAGCCCATTATATGAATACCTTGATTATTTATAAATCTATGAATCAATACCCCAGCACATAAAAAAAGTGATGCCCTAAATAAAGCACGAATAATAAGATGAAAAAAAGATAATATCAGATAACCAAATACTAAAATTTATATTATAATTCCTAATTGTCTTAAGGTTGATAATGCAATAATTTTTTTTTAAGTCAAATTCAAAATTTGCAGCTAATCCTGATATAATTATTGTTAATACTGACAACATTAAAAATATTTGAATTAAATTAAATGATATAATTAAATTTCTGAATCGAATAATTAAATATACTCCCGCAGTAACTAACGTTGATGAATGAACAAGAGCCGATACTGGGATTGGAGCAGCCATAGCTGCTGGAAGTCATGAAGAAAATGGAATTTGGGCTCTTTTTGTAAATCCTGCAATAATAATTAATGTAATTATTGGACTTGTCATTATTTTATTAATAAAAGATATAAAATTTCAAGACCCAAAATGTATTATTCATGCGATTAATAAAAGAATTATAACATCTCCAATTCTATTTATCAGTGCCGTCAATATTCCAGCATTTCTAGAATTTAAATTTTGATAATAAATAACTAAACAGTATGACACTAACCCTAGCCCATCTCATCCAATAAGAATTCTTACTATATTAGGTCTAATAATTAATAATATTATTGACATTACAAATATTATAATAATATAAATAAATCGATTAATATTTTTATCACTTATTATATATACACCTCTATATAATATAACTATTGATGAAATAAATATAACGGTTGAAAGAAATAAAGTTGATATAAAATCAAAAATTAACGTTATATAAATATTACATGAATTTGACTGTAATAATTATTCATTCTATTATAATTGCGTAATCAAAAATAATTATATTTATTGATAAAATTAATATTATTAATCTTATAATTAGCAAAAATTAAGAAAATATATATGTTAAGTTTATTTTTAGTAATGATCCAATATATATTTATATTTTTAAATCCACAATTTAATGTTTTATTTTAAACTAATTGAATTTACATTAACAATGTTAATTTCAAAATAATTAAATTTAAAGGAATTCAATGCATTATAATTAAAAAAAATTCACACACGTTTCCAGAATTAAAGGAATGACAGCCTGAGAAAATTATTCCATGTTGAGTGTGAGAATATAGATATAAACTATAACAGGCCGATAAAAATGAAGAAAAAGACAAGAAAATTATACATAATGAATTTCAAGACATTAATCTATTTAAAATTATAATTTCTCCTGCTAGACATGAGAATAATTGTAATTGTTACAATTATGAGAAATAATTGTTGGAGGACATGAGATATTTCTAGCAGATATTAAAAATCATATGAGAGTTATTGAAGGCATAAATCTCAATATTCCTTTATTGATTAAGATTCTACGTCTCCCCGAACGTTCATAAGAAATATTTGCCAAGCAAAATAAAGCAGATGAGCATAAACCGTGCCCAATTATTATAAAATATGCTCCGACTATACCTCATATATTTATTGTCATAATCCCTCCAATGACTAATCTTATGTGAGCTACAGAAGAATATGCAATTATATATTTTATATCAATTTGCATTATACAAGATAATCTAATTATAATTCCTCCTATTAATGAAATAGAAATTCAAATAAATCTATAATTAGTAAATATTATTGGTATAAAGGTAACTCTACTTATATGCGTTATTGTTGTGTCGTGTTGTGTATGAGTACCTAACTGCTGTCCGATCTTGCAGATTCTTCCGACTAGGGCGTGTGGATTTTGGATTTGAAGTTCGCAAGCTAGTAATCTCAAATTTATTGCAACAACACACAAAATAGGTTACTTTAAAGGGGGAGAGTTTTGTGAGACTGGTAGGCTTTATCGTACAACAATAAAACACTGTTATATGGGGTAATAAAACGTTGTTTATTACTCCAACAACACACAAGAAATAAATGGTTATTATATTATCAATTTCTTACAGTCTAAACAATGAATCAATGTTTTTCGATTGGTTAATAATTGAAAAGAAACTAAACTCGTTCTTTGGCGAGTTAATTGTAATTTAAATTTTAATTAATTAATTGATTTGATTTGATTAAATTTCTTTTACTAAATTGAATTTAAATGTTCATGAAACAAAATATAAAACTCTGAAGTTAATTAGAATAATTTTCCAAAATAAATTAGACGTGACAGTCTAGTTCACGTTATTTCATTTCTAGCGATTCGAGTTCTGTTATACTGCAGTATGAACTAATAATTTGATTGTTAGTTAAGATTTGTATAGCGCTTTTATACTACTTCTATTCCTTAACTATAGCATACTAATGACTTAAACTGCAATACAGATTATCACAATGAATTTATTCTTAATTACTAGAGTCTTTGATTTTTGTATGGCACCTGAATTATTTGAATTTACAATGTTTTTAAATGAAAAATAGAAAATTTGATGTTGAAAAATAAATAAGTGGATTTTGCTTTCCTGTTATTGAAGAGGATGTCGTTCCGATTTGTCCCTCGTCGATTCGAGTCCTTCGCTAGAGAAAGTAATCTGCTTAGAGCTGCTGGATTCGGTCGTGGAGTTCAAAATTCGGCAACACTCTGCTTCCTTGCTGTTTGTGAATATTTTAACGTCTACGGCTCTCCGCTGGAACTGGTTCCTGTCCATCGTCGATTCGCACGTCGCACGTCAGCGTGTGTGTGTGTGTGCTTCGTTCGAGTGGTAGCTCTGCTCGTCAGCTGTTCACCAATGATTTAGACGGCCTCTCTGCTGTATTCTTGAAGTCTGGTCCTGAAGTCTGGTGGATCTCTTGTGTGCTTATGACTAGCTGGTAGTACACAATAAGCTTGGTTGATGTACTGAAGAGTATCTCGCCTTTACGCCACAATTACGAGCTATACAGTTGATCTGTGTTTAGTGTGTTCGTAATTGCGTGTGTGTAGACCACGTAGAGTCTTCTTGTTGATCTTCACCACTATGGTTACTAGACGATCGAAGAATTACGTCTTAACTTCGTGAGTACTGGCAGAAGAGTGATGTTTCAGCCTGAAAACACCACGCTGGTCGGGGCTCGCGTCAAATGATTTGATTGGCTGACACACTCTCCCTACTACATAAAATTTGAATTCCCTTGGTCCGTGAGAATGAAGTTAGGTTCCCACAGACGGAGAATTAATACTATTTTTAATACTATTATTATTCAGCGGAACTAATTTGTCGGTCCGGATTCCCTGTGCTTATTTAATTTTGCAATAACTTGGTTGCAAACCAAGTTGTGTGAAATCTAAAATATACAATCTGTCAGAAATTATTATCTTCATAACATACTAAAATCTCATTAATGTAACTCTATTTTTACAGAAGTTATTCAATTATATTTAATTAACTCTTTCATTTGTTAATTATATTGCGTAAAATTTGCACACGTCATTATTAATATTTCGGTAAACATTTTGGCTATCTTGGATTTCGCCTTAATTCCTTAGTTTCCGAGATATCAATAATTAACAGATTGGGTGTGGCCGCTTCCTTGTACAGCGAACTGATTACATAATGACCACGTGTGCGTCGCTTTACTAAGCATTATTTTCAACGCTCTACATTCAAATGGAGTTTTGACTGTTATACTTTATTTAAATATGCTTTCAGTATGCAGGCAACATATAACCCCAAATAATTAATATTTGGTGCTGTTATATATTCCCACACCCGTTTTAAAAAAAAATGAATGTAATAATTACAGTTATTTTTTTTTCTTAATCATTACACACGTATTCTGTAATCACTATACTTATTACTTATACATTGTATTACTTATTCAAAAGAAAAACATACATGTGTGTTAATGTTATTCCATTACATACAACTTAACTCTAATACATTTATTAATAATATTATATTTGCAATTTATTCTGTATTAATGTTTTTACAACGGTTAATAGCTAACTGCAGCGTTTAAAAGGTTTGTTTGTAAACAGTGGCACGCGCACGAAAGAATTTGCTGACACTGTCTTGTTTACAGCCGTTATCGCCTGCCGCGCGGCTAATTGCTTGACCTACTTTCAAACGTGGGTCGGCTGTTACCGCGTGTGTCTTAACTATTTCCTGGCGGTGCGTTTGTTCCATTGTACACGCTCGTTATTTACCGCTTTATAAATGCATTATTATTAATACACAAGCTATCTACAATTATTATTAATAATATTATTAAACACAAGTTATTTATTTTAATTTTACTTATTATAATACAATTACATTATCTTTTAACTGTAATATTTCGTAACCATTTTTACGAACGGTTCTACAGTATTTCGTTAACCATCGGTCATTTTCGTCACCGGATTCGTCGTCCACGTCTTCCCACGCTGACTGTGTGGGAACGTCGTCGTCACTTTCCTGTTGCACCGGACGTACAATTGTCGGAGCCCATTGTTGTATTGTGTTAACGGCCAACCACGGTTCCGTACCTTCCGGTTGAAATACTTTGTCAACTGGCGTACAAATTTCAGTAGAAAAATCACTTTTCTTAAATCTAACATTTTTCTTATTTTTACCTATTTTATTGCGATACATTTTCGCATGATTTATGGCGCTTCCACCCTGGAGGCGCCCGTTTCCAAGTTTTTTGAAAACTTACGATTCTTTTTCCTCTCATTGGGGTCTTTATTACTTGGAGTATCGCTGTCTTGCTCTATTGTATCAGTTCTAGCTATCTCAACCGTTTGCATAGTTCTATTCGGGGCCCCATCGTTACCCTTATATTGGCCTTTCGGTCTACCAATATTTTGTTTGCCTTTGTATTCAAAGGTCTTATCTGGGGGTTTTGACGATGTCTGGGGTGGAGTAGAACTAGTACTCGGTCTCTGATCAGGTTGCTGGTATTGTTCCCGTGTATTCTGCCCTTCATTATATCGGCGAAAATCAGGATTGTAACGCCACCCACCAAAATCAAAAACCGTCTCACTTTGGGACACTAGAATGAGGAGTTCGTCTACCGTGCGAATACCCTGCGTAAACACAGCTACTCTAATGTTATGATTAAAGTGATAGGCAAGTTTCGTGACTATGTCAATCTCCGAAAATGCTGGGGTTAAATGCTTCGCGCGTTCGACCTGCTGGATTATATAATTTTCCGCGGTAATACCCAATTTTCTATCAAATCTGCCATACTTCAGTTCATTTCGCAGAAGTCTTTGGGTATGCGAGTTCCAGTACCGGCTTTCAAATTTTTGTTTGAACTCCGCGTATGTGGACACTCTATCGCGTACAATGTTATACCACTTACGCGCCGAATCACGCATCGCGTTAACTACCCACTGTATTTTGTCTTGATCTTCTAGTCGGGAACCTACTCTAGCCATTTCACTCTCACACGCTAATAAAAATTCAATAGGGTTCTCGTTATTTTCCCCCGTAAAATACACGCGATTTTCTCGTCAACAGGACCTTGTACCGAAATATTAGGCGCGGATCTCCTCCGTACCTCCTGTCGTACTTTCAAAATCTCGTCGTTTAACGTTTGTAAGACACTCTCTTTATTAGAGTCTATGTTAGATCGCGTCTCTACAATTGAAGCGTCTAATCTATCTACTCGTCGTTGCGTTTCGGTCACGTCGGCGTGAATCTTTACCTCTAGGGATTCCATCTTTTTTGAAACCTCTTGCGTTTGCTTCTCGCAGCGGCTTATATGGTCCTTGAACCGGCCCTCCATACGTGTTACTTGTTCAATAAACGATTTTTGCATAGTGGTCTCAAAAACCTTAAACCGTTCATTGATTTTGGTATCGACCGTATTTACTTTTTCACCGATCTCAGCGACTCTCGCGGTTAGCTCTTTATTACTCTCTTCGATTTTTTTATTGCTTTCCGCGATTTCGTCTATTTTTGCGGTGGTTGCTTTATTATATTGTTTAATTTTACGTATTTATGTCGGCGTTGCTAATTTCTAATGCCTCGGTTAGACTAACTTTTTGTGCTTCGATTTGGGACTTTATAGACGCTTTGCTTTAATAGACGCGTTGCTAAGTTCAAATTTCGCGTCTATTTTCTCAAATCTCGAGTTAATATTAGCGGTCAAATCTGCATTCATTTGCTGCATTTGTTTAAGTATTTTATCCATATCCATTTTAGATACACAACAATTTCAAATATAAACAATTTAAAATACACAGAACAGTGTCAAATACACAAAATAATTTCACTGTTGTACGAACACCAGTCACAAAACTCTTTGGGGATTGTTCAGTTGGACGCCAGCTGTTTTATGAGTTAAAACAGCAAAGTTAGTTTTACACGTGAAAATTAAATTTAAATTTAATGAATTTAATTTTGTCGAGCCCCACGAGATTGGAGCGCCATATGTAACTCTACTTATATGCGTTATTGTTGTGTCGTGTTGTGTATGAGTACCTACCTGCTGTCCGATCTTGCGGATTCTTCCGACTAGGGCGTGTGGATTTTGGATTTGAAGTTCGCAAGCTAGTAATCTCAAATTTATTGCAACAACACACAAAATAGGTTACTTTAAAGGGGGAGAGTTTTGTGAGACTGGTAGGCTTTATCGTACAACAATAAAACACTGTTATATGGGGTAATAAAACGTTGTTTATTACTCCAACAACACACAAGAAATAAATGGTTATTATATTATCAATTTCTTACAGTCTAAACAATGAATCAATGTTTTTCGATTGGTTAATAATTGAAAACTAAACTCGTTCTTTGGCGAGTTAATTGTAATTTAAATTTTAATTAATTAATTGATTTGATTTGATTAAATTTCTTTTACTAAATTGAATTTAAATGTTCATGAAACAAAATATAAAACTCTGAAGTTAATTAGAATAATTTTCCAAAATAAATTAGACGTGACAGTCTAGTTCACGTTATTTCATTTCTAGCGATTCGAGTTCTGTTATACTGCAGTATGAACTAATAATTAGATTGTTAGTTAAGATTTGTATAGCGCTTTTATACTACTTCTATTCCTTAACTATAGCATACTAATGACTTAAACTGCAATACAGATTATCACAATGAATTTATTCTTAATTACTAGAGTCTTTGATTTTTGTATGGCACCTGAATTAGAGCTGCTGGATTCGGTCGTGGAGTTCAAAATTCGGCAACACTCTGCTTCCTTGCTGTTTGTGAATATTTTAACGTCTACGGCTCTCCGCTGGAACTGGTTCCTGTCCCTCGTCGATTCGCACGTCGCACGTCAGCGTGTGTGTGTGTGCTTCGTTCGAGTGGTAGCTCTGCTCGTCAGCTGTTCACCAACGATTTAGACGGCCTCTCTGCTGTATTCTTGAAGTCTGGTCCTGAAGTCTGGTGGATCTCTTGCGTGCTTATGACTAGCTGGTAGTACACAATAAGCTTGGTTGATGTACTGAAGAGTATCTCGCCTTTACGCCACAATTACGAGCTATACAGTTGATCTGTGTTTAGTGTGTTCGTAATTGCGTGTGTGTAGACCACGTAGAGTCTTCTTGTTGATCTTCACCACTATGGTTACTAGACGATCGAAGAATTACGTCTTAACTTCGTGAGTACTGGCAGAAGAGTGATGTTTCAGCCTGAAAACACCGCGCTGGTCGGGGCTCGCGTCAAATGATTTGATTGGCTGACACACTCTCCCTACTACATAAAATTTGAATTCCCTTGGTCCGTGAGAATGAAGTTAGGTTCCCACAGACGGAGAATTAATACTATTTTTAATACTATTATTATTCAGCGGAACTAATTTGTCGGTCCGGATTTCCTGTGCTTATTTAATTTTGCAATAACTTGGTTGCAAACCAAGTTGTGTGAAATCTAAAATATACAATCTGTCAGAAATTATTATCTTCATAACATACTAAAATCTAATTAATGTAACTCTATTTTTACAGAAGTTATTCAATTATATTTAATTAACTCTTGCATTTGTTAATTATATTGCGTAAAATTTGCACACGTCATTATTAATATTTCGGTAAACATTTTGGCTATCTTGGATTTCGCCTTAATTCCTTAGTTTCCGAGATATCAATAATTAACAGATTGGATGTGGCCGCTTCCTTGTACAGCGAACTGATTACATAATGACCACGTGTGCGTCGCTTTACTAAGCATTATTTTCAACGCTCTACATTCAAATGGAGTTTTGACTGTTATACTTTATTTAAATAAGCTTTCAGTATGCAGGCAACATACAACCCCAAATAATTAATATTTGGTGCTGTTATAATATATAACATGAATTAGACCATAAGTTCCTAATTTTAAAATAATTCCAGCTAAAATTATAGAACCAGAAACAGGCGCTTCAACATGAGCTTTTGGTAATTAAAAATGAAATATAAATAATGGAACTTTAATTATAAATGCTATCATTATTCCTAAATAAATAAACTAACTATTTGATCTCATTAATATTATAATAATGTTAGTTATATTATTTCTATATATATATATATATATATATAATTGAAACTAATATGGGAAGGGATGCGAATAAAGTATAAAACAACAAGTAATATCTAGCGTTTACTCGTTCAGGTTGATATCCTCATCCTATAATAATAATTATAGTAGGGATTAAACTAGTTTCAAAAAAAAAAAATATTATAATGTTGTATGAACAAAATGATAAAATTAATAATGTTATTAATAATAACACTATAAATAAAAATAAATTTATATTATTATATTTATATAAAGGACTAGAATTAATTATTAAGAAGGTAATTCAAACTGTAAGAATAATTAATCCATATGAAATATTATCTATATATCTGTTATATCTTAATATGAATAAATCTTTTCTGAAGAATAAAATGATAAATAATATTAAAAGAATTAATATGTTTCTTAATAATCATATGTTAAATAATAAAGGGGTTAAAAATAATGAAAATAAATTAATTTTAACATGTTTTTAAAGATATTGATAATACCTGATCATTACCATGTGATCGAATCAAGTTGATTAATCTTGACAATCCCACAACTCCTTCACAAACACTAAATGTTAATAAAACTATTAATATATATATATATATATCATTTAGTTCAATTGATAAAAATATAGAAAATATACAAAAAAATCTTAAAATTATTAATTATAATCTTAATAAACTTATTATAATATGCTTTCGATTTAAGCATAACGAGGCAATGCCTGATATAAATATAATTAAATATAGTAAAGGTAGTGATAGATTCATTTGTTTTGATAGTTTTAAAAAAATTTAGATCTTGTAAATCTAAGATAAATTAATAATTTTAAAACTTCAGAAGAGAGTAAAAAGTCATTTTAAGCACCCAAAGCTTACATTTTTATTAAATTATCTTCTGTATGAAGATTATAATATCAATTACAATTCTATTATCAATAAATTTTAATTTTATGAAACACCCATTATCAATGGGATCTATTTTATTGATACAAACAATGCTTGCTAGAATTATTTATATATATTTTATATAAATTCATATTTTTTTTCTTATATCTTATTTCTTATTTTTATTGGAGGAATATTAATTTTATTTATATATATATATATATCAAGAATTGCCTCAAATGAAAAATTTTACTTTTCAATAAAATTATTAATATCAAATATAATTATTTGAACTTTAATTATAACTATAAATATTATTAGATTCAAGATGGATAGTATCAATAAATTATTAGAGATAAATAATTTAGTCGATGGATTTATAATTAAAAAATTATATATATTTCCATCAGGAATAATAACTATCACAATAGTTATTTATCTTTTATTCACATCGATTGTTGTTGTGAATATTGTCAGAATTAAATTGTCCCCTTTACGAAGAAAATTTTAACAAATGCTAAATATCACTCGACGCACACACCCATTAATTAAAATAATAAATAATTCATTAATTGATTTACCAGCAGCCACGAATTTATCATATTGATGAAATTATGGATCGTTATTGGGAATATGTTTAGTTATTCAAATTTTAACTGGATTATTCTTGTCAATGCATTATAATGCGGATGTGACAAGTGCATTTAACAGATTAAGACACATTTGTCATGATATTAATTATGGATGGATATTACGAATTTCACACGCAAATGGGGCTTCATTATTTTTTATTTGTGTATATTTACATGTTGGACGAGGATTATATTATGGTTCATACAAAAATTTTGAGACTTGAGTTGTAGGAGTAATCATTTTATTAATTTTAATGGCTACTGCTTTTTTAGGCTATGTTCTTCCATGAGGTCAAATATCATTTTGAGGGGCAACAGTTATCACAAATTTGTTGTCAGCAATTCCATATCTTGGAACGGTCTTAGTGAATTGAATTTGAGGAGGATTTGCTGTTGATAATGCAACATTAACTTGATTTTATTCTTTTCATTTTATTATACCATTTGTTGTTTTAGCATTAACAATTGTACATCTTATTTTCTTGCATGTCACAGGATCAAATAATCCACTAGGAATTAATTCAAATAATGATAAAATTCCATTTCATCCTTATTTTCCATTAAAGATATACTAGGATTTTTATTAATTTTAGTTATTTTTTTCTGTTATATTATACTTGAACCATATAAATTAAGTGATCCTGATAATTTCACCCCAGCAAATCCATTAGTTACCCCAAAGCATATTCAACCAGAATGATATATTTTATTTGCATATGCAATTCTTCGATCTATTCCTAATAAATTAGGAGGAGTAATTGCATTATTTATATCAATTTTTATTTTAATTTTTGTTCCCTTCACAAACAATTCAAAATTTATAGGACTATTAAATTATCCCATTAATCAAATTTTATTTTGATACTTATTCATTATTCTAATTTTATTAACTTGGATTGGAGCTTGTCCTGTTGAATATCCATATATTAAGATCGGAATAATTTTAACAACAATTTATTTTATATATTTTGTCTTAGACCCAGTAATTAAATCTTTTTGAGATAAATTAATTAACTAGTTAATTAGCTTATTGATAGAGCATTTATTTTGAAAATAGAGAAAAGAAAAAATTTATTCTATTAACTTATTATTAGGGCAATTTTTAATGAACTAAATAATAGATTTAATCATGAAAAAAAAATCAATAGATTTAAACTTACTGGTAAATACGATTTTCATGCTAAATATATTAACCTGTCATAACGATAGCGAGGCAATGTTCCTCGAACTCAAATAAATAAAAATGAAATTAATGTTAATTGAATAGGAAAAATTAAGGAATCAATATTTCTACCTAAAAATATTAAACAAAATATTATACTCATAAAGATAATTCTAGCATATTCAGCTAAAAAAATAAATGCAAATCCTGCCCCTCTATATTCAACATTAAAACCAGAAACTAATTCTGATTCTCCCTCAGAAAAATCAAATGGTGATCAATTAGTTTCAGCTATCGCTGATGAAATTCAACAAATTCTCAAAGGAAAAAATAAAAATGTTAATCATATAAATTGTTGAAAAAAATAAAATTCAATTAAGTTAAAGCTCTCAATTATTACAACAGGACACAAAATAATTAATACAAGTCTGACCTCATACGAAATAGTCTGGGCAATTGATCGAATACAGCCCAATATAGCGTAATTAGAATTTGATGATCAGCCTGTAATTATCAAACTATAAACTCCCATTCTTGTACAACAACAACAAAATATTATACCTATAGTAAATGAAACACAGTTGATTAAATATGGGTAAATAGATCATAATAATAAAGAATTGAATAAGCCTAACACTGGTCTAATTATATAAATTAAGTAGTTAGATAGCACCGGCATATTTCTTTCCTTCAAAAACAATTTAATAGCATCCAAAAATGGCTGTAAAATACCAATAAATCCTACTTTATTTGGACCTTTACGAATTTGAATATATCTTAAAATCTTTCACTCCATCAAGGTTAAAAATGCAACACCAACTAAAATAAATAAAACAGTAATTAAAATAGTAATTATAAACATTTTCTACATGTAATATCATTACATAATTAAATTCTAAATTTAATGCACTTTTTGCTAAAATAGAATAAATTAAATTATTTAATATGGTCCTTTCGTACTAATATCAAAAATATATTAGTAGATAGAAACCAACCTGGCTCACGCCGATTTGAACTCAGATTATGTAAGAAATTAAAGGTCGAACAGACATAGAATATTTAAATTTTGCTTTAAACTCTTTTCTTAATCCAACATCGAGGTTGCAATCTAATTTATCGATATGAACTCTCCAAATTAATAACGCTGCTATCCCTAAGGTAATTTAATCTTATAATCAAAAAATTGGATCACTTAAACATTAATTTATGAAAAATTCATTTAAAGTTTTATTTATTATAATGTCACCCCAACAAAAAATAAAATAATTTTTCCAGTTGTTAATACTAATCTCTAGTAAAATAAATTTATTTAAAATTCTATAGGGTCTTCTCGTCCCACTTACTTATTTAAGATTTTTTACTTAAATTCTAAATTCAATCTATTTTAATTAAAAAGAAAATTTTTCATCCATTCATTCATACAAGCCTTCAATTAAAAGACTAATTATTATGCTACCTTTGCACGGTCAATTTACCACGGGCATTAAAATATCATTGGGCAGAATAGACCTTTAATATTTTTCTAAAGGACATGTTTTTGGTAAACAGGTGAAAATTATATTTGCCTAATTCTTAAACACAATTTATTGTAATTTACTAATTTAATCATTTTAATAAAAACATTTTTATTAATTTAATTTTCTTAATATATACCTAAAATATATTAAATGTATTTAAATAAAAAATAAAATTTAACTTACTCATATAAAAAGGCTAATTACAAGCCTATTTAATTAACTGAAGCTTAAAATATTATAGAAATTATATTTAGCTTGTCCTTAATATAATTAAATAAATATAAAATTTTATATTAAAATATAAATTATAATATTTCTTTTAAATTAAATTTAATTCTTAAGAAACAAGAAATATTATAGTTCAAAAAAAGTTTCATTACTAAAATTATTTTATTAATATTTATATTACAATAATTAACAAATAACCTTAAGTCACCATAATTCGGGAAAAATAAATTTTTATATATAATTAATTAACCCTGATACAAAAGGTACAAATCATAATTTTACTTTTTTATATTTATTATTTACCTTCACAGTTAAATTAAAAATATTTTTTCCATAAATAGTACTAAAACTAAATAATTATTTTTATTTAAAATAATTTTAATAAATTCATAATAAATTTAGATTATTATTCAAATTATATTGATAAATCAATATTAGTATAAATAATATGCCCTAAGCTTTAATTTGCATTCTAGCTACACTTTCCAGTACAGCTACTTTGTTACGACTTATCCCACTTTATAGTGGGAGTGACGGGCGATATGTACATAATTTAGAACCTAAATTCAAACAACTATATTTAGTAAAATTTACTTTCAAATCCAATTTCATGATTTTCATTATAGAAAACAATTCATTTTTTACAATAATGTATCCATTTTTTCTTTAAAATTAACTGCACCTTGACCTGACATTTTATTAATAAAATAAATGAAAATTATTCTGATAAAACATTCTTGACAGAGGTATACAAGTTTAAATAAAGCGGAATCTATAGTGGATTATCGATTATAAAACAGATTCCTCTGATTAGATAAATTACCGCCAAATTCTTTGAATTTAGAGATCATAACTATTAATAATCTAGTTATTTTATTTACACTTTCAATAATAGGGTATCTAATCCTAGTTTTATATAAAAGTTTCTCAGACATAGAAGTAAACACATATTTATACATTATTTCACCAAAATTTAAAAAACTTAATATTAACACATTTTTAACTGAAACTAACATAATTAAATTTAGAGAATCGTATAACCGCAACTGCTGGCATGAATTTTGTCCTCTATAAATAAATTTATTACTTCTAAAATTAATAATCAATAATATTTAATACTGCGCTTTGAATATTTATCATTCAGATAATTTTCAATCAATTTAAGATTATACATGTAATATAATTAGATATTTAATTTGTAAGCTAGAATAAAACTTTACTTTTATCTATTTACTAATAACATTGTTTTTCAAAATCCCAAACAATCCCTTTAAAGTAATATTCACACATAAATGTATTATTTTTAATCGATGTTTCCTCACAATAAAAATAGAATTCATGGCTGGTGAATTTTTTTGGAGTATAGATATTATTTTTATACCAATTTATAAATTATGGTATCGAACTATTGTAATCAGGGCTTTTACAATAATATTCACTTATTTGAGTATTCCTGGCCTTAAAATATTTATTATTCTATATAGTATATTTTTAGTTAAATTAAAAATATTAATGTTATTATTATTATATTATTATATTCATATATAATATATATATGTATATATATATATATATAATAGTATGTTTTTCTTTTTTTATAGTTATAAAAAAAGAAAAACAAACTATTATTATTATAAATATTTATATATAAATATATATTAATATATTACTTATATATATATTTATTTATTTGATTATATATATATTATTTGATTTTATTTATTTGTTTGTGATATTTTGGGGGGGGGGTCTTTGTTTAATTTAGTTATGTTGTTTTCAGTAAAAAATGTTTCGATTTTGTTATTTAAATCTTGATTTTCTATTATGACATTTATGTTACCTTTGTCAGCTTTGAGTATGGTTAGGTTGTGTTCTTGTAATTTGCGTTTGGTGCGCGCTGGAAGCTCTTGAAGTCTTCTTGAGTTATTCCAGGAAACGCTGAATGATGAGGGCTGGTTTGAAGTAAATAGAAGTGGACTGTATGACTTTTAGATGATAATCTTTTATTGAATAATTTTGAATTTGAATACTGTTGCTGACATGCTCAGACATTTACGCGACATGACGCCCGTTAGGTGATTAATAATAGAAGTCGAAAGACATGATAATAAGCAAGATCGTTGAGTAAAATTAGTGCATACTGCACATATTAATAGTTAAAAAAGAATAATGAAAGCCAGTAGCCGTGGCTTGAAATATTACGAGTGAACGACTCGGAGCCTTTTGTAGAACTAACGAAAATATCGCAACAGACAGCTGAGCTGCGCCGGCTGTAGGCGATAGATAAGAAAAACGTGACGTCATCCGTGCGTGTCGCCGTTCAGTAATTACAATACATAGCTTAACAGTTCAAAGTCTGAACATACTGCCCGCACAAAATCGGGGCGATTTTGTAATTTAAGTTATTGTGTGAAACGTAAATCACAATTATATCAAATGTTGTATACAAAGAAAATACATAAAATACTTGAAAGTTTTACACATTAAATAAATTGACCTTTGCTTAAAGTAAATAATCTCTGACATGAGAAATTTGTAAATAACAAAATTAATTAAGCTATCAGAACAAACTCAAAGTAAAACAAAACAATTTCTGTACTGAAAAGATACAAACTAAAGCTCATGTTAAAAATAAAGTGCTTATATAACTAACATAATCTTCTTTGAAGCATTAACATATGTTTGGTAAATACATACATTTAATCTTTAACAGAAAATAAGCGACATCCTTTAATTTATATAAAGAAAACATCCTCAAAAACTGGCTAAATATAGTAATAAAATAATAACGACATAATAGCAGATACAATAATAGTAGACTAACAATTTAAAGATACATAGCCATGGTAAATACAATAGGGAAAGAACATAATAATGTACATGCATAGTATTGATATAATGATATCAAATTCAATGATACATAACAGTAAGATAGACATATCCGAAAGGATGTAAAAATGCATAATAATAGTCGCAAAAAGTTCAATAACATAATAATGATACATAGGAACACAATAATAAAAACTTAATATTAATACAATACAAACAACCAATAAAAAACATGATAAATGTTCAGAACAATGATGCATGATAATGCGAATTAGTCTGATGCCGCCGGAAGGGGGCATAATTTATGGATGGGTCGACGTAGTATACCCTGTGCGGTGTGAACTTCGGCAACGCGCACTACCGAATCCTGACCCGCAAAAACATTTGTAATTACCCCGCGCTTCCATTGAAGGGGGGGGGAATTGTCGTCTAAAATGAGGACGAGCTGTCAGACATTTAAATTCCTTGATGTGGTGCACCATTTGTTGCGCTGCTGCAACTGGTGCAAATAATCTTTGGACCATCGTTTCCAGATGGATTGTGTAAATCTTTGTAGTAGCTGCCATCTGCCCAAACGACTAATACTGACCTGGGTATAGTCGGGCTCCAGCAGTGCAGTCAGTGGAGAAACGACCAGAAAATGAGCGGGAGTCAAGGGTTCAGGGTCCCTAAAAACATTAGAAATGGAGAATAAAGGGCGTGAATTAAGGCAGGACTCTATTTGATTTAAAATGGTAGAGTACTCCTCGAAATTCAAAACGGTAGAGCCAATCACGCGACGTAAATGAAATTTGACACTTTTTACTCCGCTTTCCCACAAACCACCGAAATGAGGGGCAGAGGGAGGAATAAAGGACCACTTGATGCCCTGGGAACTGATAAACTCCTGAGTTGTTTGCTCAAATCCTTTAGATTTAAAAAGCCTGTACAAATCGTGTAATGTGCTACTAGCACGACGAAAGTTCGTGCCATTGTCTGAAAATAACTGAGTGGGAATACCTTTATGCGCGATGAACCGTTTTAAGGCCGCTATGAAGGCGTCTGAAGTAAGATCTGATACAAGTTCCAAATGAATGGCTGTTCAAACTTTGTACTTTATTTATCAGCTGTGTGCCGCGACCACTGCAATGCGAACGGGCGGATGACGTCACTTGCTTATCAAGCGCTGCCGGCGGTCAGCTGACCGACGGTAGACAAGTCAGTTTTAGTTTTTAACCAGACTCCGAGCTGTACTCTCGTTAAATTTCTCTCATCCAGCCGCGGCTTCTGGATCATTCTTAATTATGTATCGTACTTACTAATTTACTCAGACATTTAATGAAGAAATTTGTGTTAGTGGTTGAAATCACAATCAGAATGATCAATATTGCACACCACTATATAAAAATTATTCCGATTAGCGCTTTCAAGCTTCACAGCTCATCGTCAGATCAGGAATAGACAGAAAATATTTAATACCCAACCCTTCACCCCTCTCCCCCACCCTGCTCACCCACAACAAACTAAAAAGTGTGTGGAGAGGAAGCGGGTAGTTTAAACATTTCATAGAAGACAAACACAAGTTTGTTAATCCTTTGGAAGAATATGAAATTGTAAAAGTAGTAAATAACACAGTTGAAAGGAAGCTTAGAGAGGAGTTAGAAATATTGAAAGAAACAGAAAAAGGGTTAGACAATTTAATTAATATTAAAATTAAATTTGATAATGAAGAAATATTTTATAACATGATTAAGAAGTAAATGAGAGAGGGCAGATAGATAAGATTAAGAATTATATTTCATAGTACTAATTGGTTGTTTTAAAATAAGGGTGTGTGACTGACCCATGTGTGTGGAGAGGAAGCGGGTAGTTTAAAAGGATGCACACACACACACACACACACACACACACTGAAACACAAGGAATTACTAGAAAAATATGTAACTGTACAGATGGTGTGACAGAGTTTAGGGGGTGGGGAAGGGTCATTAATTTTTAGTTTGTTGTGGGTGAGCAGGGTGGGGGAGAGGGGTGAAGGGTTGGGTATTAAATATTTTCTGTCTATTCCTGATCTGACGATGAGCTGTGAAGCTTGAAAGCGCTAATCGGAATAATTTTTATATAGTGGTGTGCAATATTGATCATTCTGATTGTGATTTCAACCACTAACACAAATTTCTTCATTAAACGTCTGTTAAGATGTGCAATCGACTACAGGTAATGGACAACAACAATGAGGTAATAAACGACAACAATAAGGTAAGTAAAGTTTTTAAATATCTTAAGTTAAAAGTTAAATTGAAGAGGGTTTTAAGTAAAATATGGTTTAATAAACAATGTCTGGATAATAATGTCATCCCAAAGTACGCTCAAGTTAAAATTAAAAATAAGAACAGTGTAGCAAAAAAAGTAAAAGAACAAAGCGAGAAGTTGTGGATAAAACTGGAAATAAGGTCATTCTACGGCTTAATCAATAGATATAATAGGGAATTATATGACAGACACATAGAATTATTAAGAATATACTCGTATGTAGAGTTAGAAGAAATATTATATAATTTTGGTTTGGGGTACATAGAAAAGAAATTGGAAAATAAAAATAAAAAAATGGTAGATAAGTTAAATAAATTAATAAGAAAGAACGAAGTAAAAAAGGAACACCTCTCTAAGAATAACTATGAAAAAAGAGTAATAAACCTTACAGAGGTAAATTTCAATACGGAAGAAAAAGAAATGTTAGCGAAAGGCTTAAAATACGCACCACCGCCAGAATTAAATCAAGAAAAAACGATTATTGAATGCGAAAGCATAATACAAAAACTAGGAAATGAAAATGATAAAAAAAGAATAAGGTGGGAAGTAGGGAATGTAGTAGATAAAATATTTAAGAAAAGTTTGTATAATTCAAAGAATGAACAAAAAATCAAAGCAACTGTAACTAAACTAAAGAATAAAATAAAGAAGAATGATATTATAGTTACGAAGGCGGATAAAGGAAATACAATGGTACTAATGAGAAAGGAAGAATACATAAAGAAAACGGAAGAATTTATAAGGGAAGGACCATACGAGGAAATAAAGTATGATTATACAAGTAAGTACCAGTCAAGGATAAAACAAATGATGAAACAGATAACATTTGTAGAAGAAAAAAAGAAAAAGTATTTATTGGAAAGTAATCCAACAGCACCAACTTTTAAAAGTCAGGTTAAGATACATAAAGAAGGAAAACCAATTAGACCGATTGTTTCTTTTATTAATGCACCTATTTATAAATTATCAAAGGAAGTTAGCAGAGTACTGAAAGAGAAATATGAATTTGGGACAAGATACAACATAGAGAATAATATAAAAGTGATAGAAAAATTAGAAAATATTAGCATTAATGTAAATACAAAATTGATATCACTGGATGTTAAGGACATGTTTACTAATATCACAGTAAATAAAGTTATTAAGTTAATAAACGATAATAATATGGGAGAATACAGGTATAAAAAGCAGTTGATGAAAGTAATTAAAGAATGTGTAAATCAGAACTATTTTAGGTTTAATAACAAGTTTTATATACAGAAAAAAGGTTTACCTATGGGGTCTTCATTATCCCCTATTCTTGCTGAAATATACATGAATGATTTTGAAAAGCAATTAATAACTTCCACTAAGTATAAAGACAATATAAAATTATGGTCTAGATACGTTGATGATGTATTAGTAGTTTGGGAAGGAAGCGTAGAAGAAGTGCATGAGTTTATAAAGGAGGTAAATAATAAGGATAAAAACTTACAATTTAAGGAAGAGATAGGAGGTAAGCAAATAAATTACTTAGACTTAAACATAGAAATTAAAGATAATGAGAAACTACAGTTTGGGATATTTAGGAAAGAGTCGTATTCTGATATAATTATACCAAGAGAGTCGTACCACCCATACAGATATAAAAAGGCGGCAATCAATTCCTTTTGTTGCAGAGCTCAGAAGTGTTTAAAAGAGACCGAATCAAAAGATAGGGAGTTAAAAACGATAAAGGGAATTGTAAGGAATAATAATTATAGCACCAACATAGTGGATAAAGTTATGAAAATGGTCAACATACAAAAAGCTAAAATAGAACCAGAACAAAAGAATTATGCAGGGTCATTGACATACATAGGTTCACATACTAGAAAAATTATAAAATGTTTTAATAAATATGGAGTAGATATAGCTATTAAAAAATGTGAAACGGTATTTGATAAGATAAGGAATAAGAATATAGAAAAAATTCCGGTATTACAGAAAAGCGGAATTTATAAATTAAAATGTAAAGACTGCAACAAAGTGTACCTAGGGGAGACAGGACGAAAATTCGCATGCAGGTTGTCTGACCACAAACGTGGAGAAGGTAATAGAACAACCAATTCGTTATATGCAAGACATTTCATAGAAGACAACCACAAGTTTGTTAATCCTTTGGAAGAATGCGAAATTGTAAAAGTAGTAAATAACACAGTTGAAAGGAAGCTTAGAGAGGAGTTAGAAATATTGAAAGAAAGAGAAAAAGGGTTAGACAATTTAATTAATATTAAAATTAAATTTGATAATGAAGAAATATTTTATAACATGATTAAGAAGTAAATGAGAGAGGGCAGATAGATAAGATTAAGAATTATATTTCATAGTACTAATTGGTTGTTTTAAAATAAGGGTGTGTGACTGACCCATGTGTGTGGAGAGGAAGCGGGTAGTTTAAAAGGATGCACACACACACACACACACACACTGAAACACAAGGAATTACTAGAAAAATATGTAACTGTACAGATGGTGTGACAGAGTTTAGGAGGTGGGGAAGGGTCATTAATTTTTAGTTTGTTGTGGGTGAGCAGGGTGGGGAGAGGGGTGAAGGGTTGGGTATTAAATATTTTCTGTCTATTCCTGATCTGACGATGAGCTGTGAAGCTTGAAAGCGCTAATCGGAATAATTTTTATATAGTGGTGTGCAATATTGATCATTCTGAATTTACTCAGACAACCTGCGTCCATTTACAATGGACTGCGACTTCTTTCAAAGCTAATTTTATGGGCGTCATGGCCTCAAAAACATCCGCACGTGTCGACAATGGTCTATAAAATTTTAACATTTCAATAAACGCATATCAATCAACAGAATTACAGTCCACTTCTTTTCGTTTAAAACCCAGCCTGTTCTACCTAGCGTTTTTGGAACAACTCAAAATTTTCAAGAGCTTCCAATCCGCAACATTTTTGGTCCTCACGGGACGGATATCATATTGTTGCCCCAAAAACGACAACATTTTTGGTCCAACCCAACCGGATTTATTCTCGCCCTACGGGCAGCATTTCTTGGTCCTGAGCGACCACATTTTCATCCACAAGCGACACCATTTTCGTCCTGAGCGACACCATTTTTTGTAAATTACATCACAGTCAACACAAGATTCGGCGGAGCAGTAGACCAGAGACGACGGGACACGGCAGGACAGCGTTTGCGATTTCACGTAAAAAAACAATTGGTTGTCTGTAAAGTCGGTTTACGGACGATAGTTTTACGTGATAACGTCATAAAGAAACATTGATGAAAAATTGCATACTTTTATGAATTGAATTGAATTATTATCACTGAATTATCATTATTTTGTATAATACAAAGAAGGAGTTAATTGAAAATTACAATTTTTTCGATAAATTAACATTTATTTACATTCGTTAATTCAAATATTTTTTTACTTAAATTATACAGATTAATTACAAGTAACAATGTGCTATTAACAATTTATTTACAACTTATATACATGTGTTATATTTAAGATCCTCCAATCTGCGTTATTCTGTTAAGGATAGGACGATGATAGGAAAAGTACGAAATCAAGGGGAGTGTTTCAAGTGTAATGTGTCTTGAAAAAGTCAAATCGATGGTTGTTCCTCTCAGCGTTGTTGACTTATTAACATCTGATACGCATTCGAGATTGTACGTATCTTTCATGTATTTGAGGAATGCGTCATCATTTTTCACGTTTGTGTTGAAGTCGCCACAAAGAAGAATTGGTACATCGGCATCAATATCCATGAAGAACGGTGGCACATACTGGCTGTTGTGCACATATGGAACAAGTGCTTGGTACAGCAACATACCAATATTTTGGATACTTGCTCCAGGATGAATATACACGGCGCCAAGTACAAATTTAAACGTTGTATCAGCAGTGAAGCATGTAATTTCGGCCAAGCACACGTCACCTGTGTTTTTGATGACACGAGTTGTGTCCGACAATGCAACTTGGAGAACTTTGGCCGTGGATGTCGATGATAATTTGCGATAGATTGCTACTCCACCAGCTGCGTTTGTATCAGAATCCGATCGATTATTCTGCCCGGATACACACTCATAATTATTGACTGGAACTGGATCACAATTGTTACGCATCCACGTTTCAGTCAATACCAAATAATCAGACCTAGGTATCACTGTATCCGTTTCAATATCCATGGAATGAGCAGACAAACTCTGAGAATTAAGGTTTATCACTATAGTTTGTCCAGCGTTGTTAGCATCATCACAGAATTTTACTGCTTTCTTAGTGATTGTATGAAGGCGTGTCCACGGAGTCGAACGTATTCGTTACGAATATCTCGCGTAGTCTGGGAGTCGTTACCATCTCGACCGTGTTTGAAGATGAAGGGAGCATCTTTGTCCGTGATGATGTGCAAGCCGTCTATATTCGTTACCCGACTCATCGTCACGTACACCAACTGTTGTGGTTGTTTCGGGGAGTACTTATAAACAATGACATCAAACGTCCCACCTTGTGACTTGTGAATGGTAATAGCACAAGCAGGGACGCAGGGAAACTGTTTTCGTTTGCATTTGACAGTTTTTGTCAGTGTAATGTTCACCACTTTCTTATACACCGGCACCCAGTTGAGAGACAGAGTATTTGGCTTGCTTTGCACGTGAGGCCGACATTTTATTTTGGCACTGACACCTGTTGTTTTTTCCGGAAACTCGAACCATAGAGTAATGATTTCTTCTCGAGATGCCGGCAAGGTTGTACTGGTCGATGGTCCTGCCTCTGCAGAATGGTCATCTACATTTGAGGAAATCAATTAAATCTTATTAAATTGTAGAAATAAACACAAAAACACAAAACACGTTGTCTCGTATTCAACACTTGTTACAAATAATGGCTTCCGTCGAGGTGGGCGGAGGTTATTGTAGAAGTTCTCGAAGAAGCTCGCGTGGCGGCGTTCCAGTAGCAGAACTATTCTAACTGCTAGCTCTGACGTCACGCGAGAAGAGAGATATATGTGTCACAAGCCAACGCTTGGGCCGATCGTGCCTCTCTATCGCTTGTTGCGCGCTCTCGCTTGCACGCTCAGGCTCAGACGGAACGTGACACTTTTTCGTGCGTGCAGCCGGTGTTCATCAATTTATAAGACGTTATCACGTCAAAAAGTTCCACAGCTTTAAATTATGGAGGGCTACAACATAAGGCGTCATCTGACCAGTAGAGACAGGAGGTGCAACAGCTCCTAACAGGATCGGGATCGAAGCCAGCTTCAGCACGACTGGATCAACGTCCACGTGACTATGAACTTTTTACTTATATTTAACGTTTAGCAGTTATTTTTTAACACATTTGTATAAACACACACCATCATTACACAATACAAGTTAGTAAGTGGTTGGCAGTTCATTGTGAGTTCAAACATCAAAGATGAAAATATATGTTACTATCATTTAAATTCATAATTTTAATAATTTTTAATTGCCAACAAAGCTTGATTAATAGAGAGAGTAAGCATATGTTCTAGCAAGTATTATGTCCATATAAACAACGATCGCTAGCTACCGCAACGTATTCAAATTTATCAAAATTTAAGTTTGTGGTTCACATGCTCTATGCTCAATTTCTTCCAAGGTATTTTTCTTTTTTCTTAAATTGTAATAATGGCAGATGTAAAGGCTCTAATAAAAAAACGAGGCACAACTAAAGCCTCAATATCACGCGTAAATACTTTCAGTTGGAACCAATCAAATTACCACGGTTTGCGGGTAGTATTATTGAGTGGCAGCATTATTACCATATTTTTCTTGAACTAATTCACGTCAGAGCCGATCTGACGGACATACAGAAACTTCACTATTTGCACTCGTCATTATATGGCGAGGCGCTTAACGTAATAAAGTCATTACCAATCACTCATGAGAATTACGCGGTGGCTATCGATCTGTTGAAGAATAGATATGACAGTAAGCAAATTGTCTCCGCCCACCATGTCGGGAATGTCCTGGACGTACCATTGGTTCAACAAGAATCCCAAGTCAGCATATCTAAATTCATTGATGAAATCTCAGCCAACATAAATGCTTTGAATAATCTCAACCTGCCAGTTAACACGTTCGAAATTATTGTCATACATTACTTAGCTAAAAAACTTGATAGTTACACTTTCCGGTTGTGGAAAGAGAGTTTGTCGGAACATAAATTCCCTGATTTTAATAAATTTATGAATTTTCTAAATTCACGCAGAAAATTGCTACAAAATCTTGATAACGCGACTACCCCAACGAGCAGGTTGAATAAAAGCGATAAGTCTCCTTATCGCAAGGCAGTTAAACAGATAAGCGCTCCTAGGGGGGCATTTTATTCTCATATCAGAAACAATTTATGTAGACTATGTAACGGCGAACATAGAATTATCGACTGCTTACAATTCACATCGCTTTCTGTCCCTGACAGAAAAAACGTTATAGTAAAAAACAAACTTTGTTTAAATTGCCTTCGTCCGGGTCACGAAAGCTCAAAATGTCCATCAAACTTTTCTTGTAAAAAATGTGCTAAGCGTCACCACACCACAATTCATGTCCCCAACAAAGACGGAGCTTCCATCAATAACCAACGCTCACTAAAGTTACAGACAAATAAATCAATATTATTATCCACCGCCGTCTGTATGACCGCTAATAAAGCCGGTAGGAAATTTCCCGTTAGAATTTTACTGGATTCCGGCTCTCAAGCAAACTTTTGCACAATGGATTTCGCCCGCAGAATGGGCCTCCAATTGGTTAAATCGCAACTGCCCATCAAGGGTATAAACAACTCGCTTTCCCAGGCTGACTTTAGTACAAAGGTAAGACTACATTCTCGCTATAAACCCTTCACGTTAAACGTGCATTGTGCCGTACTACCCAGTATAACTAATGATTTACCGGCGGAGTCGTTCGATCTTGCCTCTTTGAATTTACCCAAGCACGTATGCTTGGCTGATCCACACCTACATTGCTCGGCGCAAGTCGATGTACTACTCGGCGCTCAATATTATCTCCAACTAATTGAACCTATTAAATTTATGCGCGGACCGCACTTTCCTATAATTCAGGAGACTAAGTTAGGATTTATTTTGGCCGGTAACTTACCCTTCAACGTCGACATAACTAAAACAGTTTCGTCCTTTATGGTCCGTAAGGATGATAGTCAGATTTCCTCGCAACTAAAAGAATTTTGGAAGTTGGAGGAGATCTCTAGTCGCGAACCCTGCTCTGAGGACTCGCCGTGTGAAAAACATTTTGTGAAAAACACTAGCCGCAACCGCGAAGGGAGATTCGTGGTATCCCTGCCCCGCAGGTCTGATAAATTTCATTTGGGAGATTCTCTCCGCGGAGCTATCCGCAGGTTCCAATCGCTAGAGTTCAAGTTCAAGCAGAACCCTATCCTTTACAAGGATTATAGCGAGTTCATGAGTGAATACTTGAAACTTGGTCACATGTCTCCACTTAATGATTACGATTTGTCGCTTGACAACTCAGATATTTTTTATTTGCCCCATCACGCAGTCTTCCAGGATTCCAGCCTAACCACTAAATTGCGCGTGGTATTTGACGCCTCCGCTAAAACCACAAATAATCTGTCCCTCAACGATACTCTAATGGTAGGTCCTACGATCCAGCAGGATCTATTTTCGATAATGGTTCGGTTCCGTACCCACCGATACGTGCTTATTGAAGACATAGAAAAGATGTATCGTCAAATCATGGTTAACCCAAAGGATTCAAACCTGCAACGCATCGTTTGGCGTGATGCGCCGCATAAGGAATTACAACATTACGCTTTAAGGACGGTTACGTATGGCACTGCTAGTGCTTCCTTCCTTGCTACACGTTGTTTGGCTCAGATAGCCTACGAAAATAAATCCGACTACCCTACAGCTTCTAGGGCCATAGCCAATGATTTTTACGTAGATGATCTTATAACGGGTTCGGATGATCCGAACGTCTTAGCTAAAATGAAAAGCGAGATCGTGAAGTTGCTAAATAGGTATGGTTTCACGTTACATAAGTGGTTTTCTAACCACCATAAGATTATGGCCCTTCGCGCCCAAGTATCCCATGACTTCAGCAAAGGTCAAAACGTGCGTACATTGGGAATCCAATGGAACGTTGATAAGGATAATTTTTTATACACCGTTCGGAGCGATGATAATTCGACCGTGTTCAACAAAAGAAGGGTGTTGTTTGTCATTGCTGGGATTTACGATCCGCTGGGTCTTATCGTCCCCATCACATTTTGCTGCAAACATTTCGTGCAACAGTTGTGGTTGGCGGGCACAGATTGGGACGAACCCCTATCTGGGTCATTAGCCAATCAGTGGTTAGAACTATACTCTCAATTAGTTTCCGACACTCATTTTAAGATTACGAGGTCGGTTAAGAGTTCGAACAATTATCCAATTAGTTCATTACAGCTTCACGGATTCGCCGACGCTTCGGCTAAAGGTTACGCGTGTTGCATTTATGTGCGGGCGGTCTATTCGAACGGCGCCATATCGTCAAATTTGTTGTGTGCTAAATCTAGGGTCGCTCCGTTGAAACAGATAACGCTACCACGCCTTGAACTTTGTGTTTGTTTATTGCTGGCGCAATTAACTTCCAAGGTTTTAAACGCCATCAACTACAATTTTGACGGACTATATCTCTATTCGGACTCGATGATAGCGTTGCATTGGATACATCAACAATCTTCCCGCTGGAAGGTATTTGTGGCCAACCGTGTCGCGGAAATACAGCGTCTTGTTAGCAGCAGGGGAACTTGGCATCATGTAGTATCAACTGACAACCCTGCCGACATTTTATCACGCGGTTGCCTCCCTCGTAGTTTGCACTGCCATACTCAATGGTGGCATGGTCCGTCCTGGTTAGCCCATGAGTCAGCATCATGGCCCGTTAGCGCCTTCGACATTCATGCTCCCTGTATTACCCCGACCTTGAGCAGGAACGTCGCAAGCAGGTTCAAACCTCACTAATTGTCGCGTCCTCAACACATAGCTATGTTGAAAATTATTCATCCCTTACTAGGCTCATTCGCGTCTTCGCATATTGCCGCAGATTTATTCACAATTCTAGGCTCCCGGTTGTTGACAGGGCCACGTCCTTTTTGTCTGCTCAAGAATTGTATGACACACTTTTGTTTTTTGTCCGGCAATCTCAGCAGTTGCACTTCGGCGTAGAAGTTAAGGAACTTGAGGCACATCGGTGCCTTCCTCGCAGCAGTAAAATTCTTGCTCTCAACCCCTTCCTGGATGACTCAGGCATTTTAAGAGTGGGTGGACGCTTACAATTCTCCCCACTTAACTACGCGAGTAAACACCAAATAATTTTGCACCCGCACTCTCGTCTCACGAGATTAATAATTGAGTATGAACATATCCGTTTGTTGCACGCTGGGGTGCAATCAACTCAAGCTTCGCTCAGGCACAAATATTGGATCATTCACGACAAATCGTATATCCGCTCAGTAATACATAAGTGTGTCACTTGTTTTCGTTTCCGGGCTAGAGGCGCGAATCAACTATTAGGTCAGTTACCCCCTTCTAGGGTGACGCCTGCTAGGCCGTTTTCCCAGTCTGCCGTGGACTACGCCGGTCCTGTACTTTTACGCCATGGCGGGCAGCGCTCAAAGTCCACGTCCAAGGCATACATCGCGTTATTCATATGCATGTGCACAAAGGCCATCCATTTAGAATTGGTGTCGGATCTCACTTCCAACGCCTTTATAGCGGCTTTAAAAAGGTTCATCGCGCGCAGAGGCATTCCCGCGCAGATATTTTCAGATAATGGTACGAATTTTCGTCGTGCCAACCACACCTTATATGATTGGTACAAATTTTTAACCCCAAAGGAAGTTGAGCAATCTTCTCAGGAGTTTTGTGGTCTCCGCGGTATCAAATGGTCCTTCATGCCTCCTTCAGCCCCTCATTTCGGTGGTTTGTGGGAAAGTGGTGTAAGGAGTGTTAAATATCATTTGCGTCGCGTAATAGGCGGTACGATCTTGAATTTTGAGGAATACTCTACTCTTCTCTCTCAAATTGAGGCTTGCCTTAATTCACGCCCTTTGTGTGCTGTGTCCGACGATGCTAGAGACCCTGAACCCTTAACTCCTGCTCATTTCCTGGTCGGTGCTCCACTGACTGCACTTCCGGATCCCGACTATACCCAAGGCAATACTAGTCATTTGGGCAGATGGCTTCTGCTCCAAAAATTCACACAGACCATCTGGAAACGGTGGTCTAGGGATTATCTGAACCAGCTGCAGCAGCGCAACAAATGGCGCACCCCGTTAAGGAATTTGAATGTCGGACAGCTTGTCCTCATTTTGGATGATAATTCCCCCCCTCTACAGTGGAAGCGTGGGGTAATTACCAATGTTTTTACGGGTCAAGATTCCTTAGTACACGTCGCAGAAGTTCGCACCGCGCTAGGTATCTTACGCCGACCCATCCACAAATTATGCCCCCTTCCGGTGGCAACAAACTAGTCGTATGCGTGCCATACGAGACGTACTAGGATTGTGAACTTGTCACATTGCCTGGACTACGCCCAGGACATTCCCTGGGGCGAGCATACAAGTCAATTGTATCATCAACGTTGTAAGTATTATTTACGTGCCGATAGCTATTATTGCAATAGTGACTGTGTTTTCAGTGTACTATCAATTATTTATGGATGTTGTCGTATTGTCGTATGTTTATATATTCAAAGTTCCGAGAACTACAAGTGTTACTTATGGTATCAGTTATTCTATGTATGTATTGTATTCTCTAATGGTCATATATTATGAAATTTATTGGGGTTTGTTGTGTCAATATCATGGTGCAATTATTATATTTTTTATGGTGTTATCACTTGTTATTATAATGCTTTGCAAATGTCAATGGGTATTATTTGGGAAAGATCAATGTCTACTTAATCATTGTATTATTATGTGTATTGTGTTACTATTATGTTTTGGGTAATTTTACTGTCAGTTTGCCCTTGCTATTTGCACAAGGGTTGATTTCTTGTATACCTTGTAATTGTTAATTGAATTTATCATGCTAATCATATTATGGTTATTATGTCATTGCGCTGTAGCCAATACGCCAATTGTTGTATTATTTTTGCACTTGTAAGTCTAACTATTATATTATCAATTTAATGTTTAATTTACAAAATCGTCCCGATTTTGAGCGGGCAGTATGTTCAAACTTTGTACTTTATTTATCAGCTGTGTGCCGCGACCACTGCAATGCGACACGGGCGGATGACGTCACTTGCCTATCAAGCGCTGCCGGCGGTCAGCTGACCGACGGTAGACAAGTCAGTTTTAGTTTTTAACCAGACTCCGAGCTGTACTCTCGTTAAATTTCTCTCTTCCAGCCGCGGCTTCTGGATCATTCTTAATTATGTATCGTACTTACTAATTTACTCAGACAACCTGCGTCCATTTACAATGGACTGCGACTTATTTCAAAGCTAATTTTATGGGCGCCATGGCCTCAAAAACATCCGCACGTGTCGACAATGGTCTATAAAATTTTAACATTTCAATAAACGCATATCAATCAACAGAATTACAGTCCACTTCTTTTTTTCGTTTAAAACCCAGCCTGTTCTACATAGCGTTTTTGGAACAACTCAAGATTTTCAAGAGCTTCCAATCCGCAACAATGGCTTTAGTGCACATGCATATGAATAACGCAATATACGCCTTTGCCGTCGATTTTGAGCGCTGCCCGCCATGACGTATAAGTACGGGTCCGGCATAGTCCACCGCGGATTGGGAAAATGGTTTAGCAGGCGTGACCCTGGAAGAGGGTAACTGTCCAATAACTGGTTCGCGCCTCTAGCACGATAACGGAAACAAGTAATGCACTTATGTATTACCGAGCGTATATAGGACTTATCGTTAACAATCCAATATTTCTGTCTCAGAGAAAACTGGGTTAATTGAACACCAGAGTGCAATAAACGAAGATGTTCGTATTCTATGGTTAACTAGGTGAGATGGGAATGCGGGTGCAAAATTATTTGATGTTTGCTAGCGTAATTAAGCTGGGAGAGCTGCAGACGTCCACCCACTCTCAATATACCTGACTCATCAAGGAAGGGGTTGAGAGAGAGAATTTTACTGCTGTTGGGGATGCAGCGATGTTCCTCAAGCTCCTTAACTTCAATGCCTAAATGCAATTGCTGAGACTGGCGAATAAAAACTAAAAGAGTATCGTGCAACTCCTGGGCTGACAAAAAAGAAGTTTCCCTGTCCGCTACCGGGAGCCTAGAGTTACGAATGAATCTACGGCAATATGAGAAAACGCGAATGAGTCTTGTAATGGAGGAGTAATTTTCCACATAACTGGAGTTGGATAAAGCGACAATTAGTGAGGTTGGGACCTGCTTGCGTTGCTCTTGTTCCAGATCGGGATAAGTGCAGGGCGAATGAATATCGAAGGCACTGATGGGCCATGACGATGACTCATGTGAGTGAGCATGCAAAATCCGATTACGTTTACGCCTACGTTTACGTTTACGTGTCTGCTGGACCGGGGGTTCCGGTGATTGAGATTCGCGGATAGCGCCGGAGAGAGAATCGCCTAAATGAGACTTGTCTGCCTTCCGAGGTAGGGATACCACAAATCTACCATCGTCATTACGGACAGTGTTGGACACAAAATGATTCTCGCATATCGAGTCCTCAGCGGAGGTATCACGAGTCGAAACTTCCTCCAACTTCCAAAATTCCTTTAGTTGCGAGGAAATTGCACTGTCATTGTCGCATACCATAAAGGATGAAACCAGTTTCGTCATGTCGACATTAAACGGCAAATTTCCTGCGAGAATAAAGCCTAGTTTTGTCTCCTGAATTATGGGAAAATGTGGGCCACGTATAAATTTAGTAGGTTCAATCAACTGCAAATACTATTGAGCACCGAGCAATAAATCGATTTGCGAAGAGAAGTTGAGTTGTGGGTCGGCTAAAAATATGCCCTTGGGTAAATTTAAAGATGCGACATCAAATGATTCCGCCGGGAGATTATTGGTGATGCTGGGAAGCACAGCGCAATGTATGTTAAACCAAATTTTTTGTAGCGAGACTGTAACCTGACTCGGGTACTGAAGTCAGCTTGTGATAACGAATTGTTTATACCCGGTATGGGCAATTGAGATTTGATTAGTTTCAGACCCATACGGCGTGCGAAATCCATTGTACAAAAGTTAGCCTGCGAACCAGAATCCAGTAAAATTCTGACAGGGTGCTTTCTACCTACACGGTCAGCAGTAGACTGCTGTAGATAATAATATGGATTTATTTGTTTGCAACTTCAGCGAACACGGGTTGTTACTGGACGATTCGGGTTTGTTAGACATATGAATCATGGTATGATGACGTTTCGCACACGTTCTACAAGAAAATTTAGATAGGCAATGGGCGCTATCGTGGCCTGCACGAAAGCAATTTAGACAGAGTTTGTTTTTGAGTATAATGTTTTTTCTTTCGTGAATATTAAGCGTTGTAAATTGTGGACAAGCAATAATTCTGTGCTTACCCTTGCACAGTTGACATAGATTATCTCCGAGATGGGAGTGGAATGTGGCCTTGGCTGCATTCACCGTTTTTATTGACTTGCGATAAGGGGACTTATCGCAAACGTTTATCTTGTTCATTGAAGTGGTTTCACTATCTAGATTTTGCAATAGCTGCCTACGTGCATTTAAGAATTTTATGAAATTATTAAAGTTGGGAAATCGTTCTTCTGACAAACTTTCTTTCCACAATCGACGCGTGTACTTATCGAGTTTTTGGGCCAAATAATGAATAAGAATAATTTCGAAGGTATTCACTGGCAAGTTTAAGGTGTTTAACGCATTGATATTAGCGGTTATCTCGTCAATAAATCTGGCAATGCTAATTTTGGACTCGTGTTGAACGGCTTGCACACCCAGGACATTCCCCACATGATGGGCTGAGACAATCAACTTACTGTCATATCTGTTTTTTAGCAGATCAATAGCTACAGCGTAGTTTTCATGAGTAATTGGCAGCGATTTTATCACGTTAAGCGCCTCGTCACTTAATGACGAGTGCAAGTAGTGTAGCTTTTGAATATTCGTCAGATCGGTTCTGGCATGCACCAATTCGAGAAATATGTTATAATAGTGTTGCCACTCAATTACGTTACCCGAAAACCGAGGTAATTTGATCGGTTCCAATTGTATAGGGGGGTTTTAAGAGGCGTAATTTCGGCACTAATCAGCGGTTTTTGATTCACCTGTTCCACCTGCTCTAACAAGTGTTGCAACTTACATTCGATGCTGCAAAGATCGTCCTCAGTCTGGACTCTATCACTTTCCAATGCGACATCAGCGTCATCGGATTCAATTTGAGACTGAATGTCATCGTATTTAGTGGATAATTCCATTAAATGTCGTAATTTTATTTTTAGTGCGTGATGATCGCTGGTTTCCGGATCGAAATTATCTGCGAACGTGTTCACGCGGGATATAGAAGCTTTAATCGTGCCACGTTTCTTTATCAGAGCTTTTACATCGGTCATGATTGCGATTAAAAAAAATGTAATTTAACAGAATTTATACGCAGAGCAGGTGAATAATTGTCGTAATTTTGACAAAGTTTGATATGACGCGGGAGCTATTGATCGTACTATAACTTAACACCTTACTTACTACAACATACTTATTGTTTCTATTAAAAAACAGCCATCAGCGTTATTGAAATTATGAATTTGAATAATAATACGTATGGCCTTATCTCGGCACTTGAACTCTCAATGAGTTATTAAGAAGTTATGAAAATATGCTCATACTATAATTATATATGTGTACACAAAAGCATCAATAATAAGATATTGAATATAAAATATTGTTCAGATTGCATATTCATGTGTTGTATGAACGATTATATTAACAAATGAAAGTTTATAGTCACGTGGAATCTTGGCGTGTTCAGAACTGCTTCGGTCCTGTTGATTTCGCTCTGATCCCGTCCGTGAATCCTGTTATGTTGGTACCTCGCCTGTTTGTGCTGGTTGGATGAAGGTTGTCATCATATCTCAGCGTGCTTTACCGTTGTGGAATTTGTTGCTGTAGAGTAACTGTCTTGCCGTTTCCTGTTGTGTCAGATCTGATGCTCGGTTGAATCTTGTATGTCACTCCTGTAGGTCGTCTTTTGCGGCAACAAAGGACATGACACGGCCAGCAATCTCAACTTGAAAATGTTTTAAATTTCGAAAATTGTTTAGGACCCAGGATCTAATAGGGTTATTTCTGCTTTAGTGAAATTGGTCTTTGTTATATTTACTGTACGTGCGTGAAATTTATGTGTCGGTGTAGGTACAGTTTCGTTTCTGCGTGTTAAGATGTTATTGATTTTCCTGTTTTGTCTTTCTTTTATTTTAAATTGGAGTTTCTCTATGTTATTCTGTGTATGTTGCATTACATTTTCGAGTTCTATGTGGTGTAATATTTGTGTACGTTTTACGTGTAGGTTGTATGCTGTTTTGTTTAATGTATCTTTTTTATAGTACAAATCCTTGATTATGTTGTCCAAGTGTATTATTTCGGCTTTACGTTTCGTTTGTATTGCAGCGTGTGTGTTATTTTTTATTGTAATTTGTGCATGTGTGGGTATAATGTTGTGTTTGCGGCATGTTTTGTTGTACGCGATGTTCAAGGAAGTTTTTGTTACCTGTACTCTGACATTTCTGTATTTGTGGATGTAGTACGCTGTGCTGGCGGTGTTATAATTAGCTTGTTGGTACATCCTCTTCATTCACTTATTAATATTTATATACATAAATTAACACTTTCACTGTGAACTTACTTTTAGGTTTTGATTACCCAGACGTTTCGACGTGGTATTCGTCTTTCCCAGTAGGTTTTAAATACTGAATGTCTGTACAGTAACGGTTATGGGATGTAGGTGTGTGTGGTGGGAGGGAATTGGCGCTGGGATTCAAATTTTGTGTAGGTATCAGTGTATCGAAAAGTATGTGTGATCTGTAATGTAATTGTTCATTTAATATGTTGTTTGGTTGTAGTGTGTGATATCTGTAAATTTCAAATAGTTCTGCTGTGTTTAGTTTTCTGCTTTTTGGTAAGTAGTGTAGTATTTCCATGTTGTGCTCTATGTTTGTGTAACTGTGGTTTTCGTTTTGTAAATGTGTGGCATATGTGAAAATGTATGTAGTTTGTGGTGAGGGCTTTTAGATGTTCAGAATATCTAGAGGAAAAAGATCTTCCCGTCTGGCCGATGTAGAATTGGTGACAATCATTGCAGTTTAATTTATAAACCCCTGTTTTGCTGTATGTGTCAATGTCCTTGTTAGTATTAATTATGTGTTTCCTGATGGTGTTGTTAGTTCTGTAGGCTACTTTATAATTATGTTTCCTAAATGTGTTAGCAATTTTGTGTGTGTTGGAATTGTAGTATGTGAGTGTGATGTATTTACTGGGTTTTGTGCTGTTGGTTTTATGTGTTTTACTTTTTGTGTTTAGGATGCGTTTGTGTAGTTTGCTTGTACAACCTACACGTAAAACTTACACAAATATTACACCACATAGAACTCGAAAATGTAATACAACATACACAGAATAACATAGAGAAACTCCAATTTAAAATAAAAGAAAGACAAAACAGGAAAATCAATAACATTTTAACACGCAGAAACGAAACTGTAACTACACCGACACATAAAATTCACGCACGTACCGTAAATATAACAAAGACCAATTTCACTAAAGCAGAAATAACCCTATTAGATAAAGGTCTAAAACACAATTTAGGAAACAATCCAACCATTAACTATAATAATAAGAGATATATATGAGACATCGTCGTAGATGCTGAAACAGCCATACAACACACGCTTAACAAAGACCATGACACTATATGTCATGATATCAAACGTAAATTACAACAAACACAACATTATGAACAGAAACACCATAATAACAAAATCCAAACATTAAAAAATACAAAACGCAAATTACAAGAACACAACCTAACCATACTCAAAGCTGACAAAGGTAACATAAATGTTATAATAGAAAATCAAGATTTAAATAACAAAATCGAAACATTTTTTACTGAAAACAACATAACTAAATTAAACAAAGACCCCACCCCAAAATATCACAAACAAATAAATAAAATCCTAAATAACACAAAACACGTAATCTCACCTGACAACATAAAATTTCTGAAACAAATTGAACCAAACCCCCCTACGCTGAATGCACTACCTAAATTACACAAACCTAATATTCCTATCAGGCCACTTATAAACAACACACAAACACCTGCACACAAAATAGCTAGACACTTAGATAAATTAATCAGAAATAACATAAATTTAACAAACAGCACCACCGTCAAAAATAGTATTGATCTGGTGAATAAAACTCAACATATCTACATTCCACACAACTCAACACTAGCTTCATTTGACATAACAAACCTATACACCAACGTACCCATAAAAGAAACCTTAACTATATTAGAACAGTTACTAAAACTAAATAACACACCTGAAACACACATTAAAGAGTTCATCCACCTCACTACAATTATCACTGAACAAAACTATTTCTCACACAATAACATGGTTTACACACAAACAGATGGACTACCTATGGGTTCCCCTATATCAGGTATACTATCCGAAATATTCGTACATACCATAGAACAAGAACACATATTAAACAATAATAAATACACCAACAAAATAATATATTGGCACAGATATGTTGATGACATTTTACTCCTATACAACGGTAACAAAAGACAAATTGAAAATTTCCACAAATACATTAACACTATACACCAAAAATTAAAATTCACACTAATTAGAACAAAACAATAGCATAAACTTTTTGGACCTTACAATCACCAAAACAAACAACACACACACATACAAAATATACAGAAAACCTACCACATCAGACATGGTCATACATAACTCATCCAACCACCCAACTCAACACAAACACGCAGCTTTCAACTACATGCTCCATAAGCTCACTTCAATACCCCTAAACACACATGACTACCAAGAAGAACTCAACACCATCAAATATATAGCTATCAAAAATGGATACAATCCCGATTTAATAAGCAAACTACACAAACGCAACCTAAACACAAAAAGTAAAACACATAAAACCAACAGTACAAAGCCCAGTAAATACATCACACTCACATACTACAATTCCAACACACACAAAATTGCTAACACATTTAGGAAACATAATTATAAAGTAGCCTACAGAACTAACAACACCATCAGGAAACACATAATTAATACTAACAAGGACATTGACACATACAGCAAAACAGGGGTTTATAAATTAAATTGCAATGATTGTCACCAATTCTACATCGGCCAGACGGGAAGATTTTTTTCCTCTAGATATTCTGAACATCTAAAAGCCCTCACCACAAACTACGTACATTCTCCACATATGCCACACATTTACAAAACGAAAACCACAGTTACACAAACATAGAGCACAACATGGAAATACTACACTACTTACCAAAAAGTAGAAAACTAAACACAGCAGAACAATTTGAAATTTACAGATATCACACACTACAACCAAACAACATATTAAATGAACAATTCCATTACAGATCACACATACTTTTCGATACACTGATACCTACACAAAATTTGAATCCCAGCGCCAATTCCCTCCCACCAGCAACCCCCACCACACACACCTACAGCCCATAACCGTTACTGTACAGACATTCAGTATTTAAAACCCACTGAGAAAGACGAATACCACGTCGAAACGTCTGGGTAATCAAAACCTAAAAGTAAGTTCACAGTGAAAGTGTTAATATATATATATATATATATATATATATATATATATTATAAGTGAATGAAGAGGATGTACCAACAAGCTAATTATCATTTGAATTAAAACGTAGAGTTTCAATGACGCCCGAACCAGGGACTCGATTATATATATATTTGAATAGATTTAAACAGTTTCAGTGTGTGTGGTATTTTATGTAAAGCAATTGTGAATTGTTAGGTATGGACATCTGTAAGTTGAAACATATTATTTATTGTGATGGTTTTAATTGACATTTATTGTGTGTGTGTTTGGACAATCATAAACTTGAAGAATTGTTATATAAGTGTCCTTGCTTATTCAAAGTGATATTAAAGTTTTGAGCAAATTCTCTGACCTCAGCAACAGTCAAATCAATATTGTGAATTACTCTTTGATCCATCAGTTGTATAAATGTAAAGAAAATAATTAAAATGATTTATCTGTGTCTCCATAGAGTTATATGTTTTATCCATAAGAAAAAATTTAGAAATAAACTGCTGTGTAGAAAATATACCAATAAATAGAACGTTACAGGTAATTGGATGCTGGATGTCAGAGCTTTACTATATAATGTTAAAAGCCAAACACATTTTTAGTATTTTTTTGTAGTTTAGAGTATTAACTTATGTATTGTAATGGTCTAAGTGTATCTTCATTGTAAATTGGAATAAATGTTTATTTTTAATTGTTGGTTTTTTTTTTAAGATGTTTGTAAACCAAATCAGAATGGCAACAGTGTGAAAAATGAATTTGTGAAATAAGTGTCAATTTATAATCTATAACCTTCAAAATACAGAAGCATGAGTTTTTTCAGTTGTGTGTGTGTGGGGGGGGGGTACAAAAGTTGAAAACATTTAATTTGACTCTCATTTCATACTCTGTCCCATATAATGAGTAGAATTTATTTACTGAATCTAGTTTTCTTGTTTCAACTAGCTGAGAAGTGTCTGCCTCCTCTGCTGTTATGTTAGCTCTCCAATATGCTATTAAAAACAACTTGTAAATAAAATAATTAAGTTTTTTTGTTGGTCAGTGTAGTTTGGAGATAAAATCTGTTATTTTTAATCAAAACTTTTCCAGTATGTTAGAGAACATCATATTTCGTTAAACTTTTCCATATACTGGTAGTTTATCAAATTGCGATTGTTAAATTGCTATATATCAGTTGTTACAAAAATTGTTTGTGTTACTCATGAATACAAATCAGTAAAGAACTAAAAACCTACAAAACATTAAAGTATTTTGAAACATCCGTGAAACATGAAAATGTTATTCTTTATGTATTTTAAAATACTGTGTTAAATAATTGCATTAGACTCTTGAGATTAAAATATCAGATCTTTTGAATATTAAAAAAATAATTTCTTTTATATTTTTAAAAATAAACTTCATACTGTCATCAAATTAGCTTATTTTAATTTAAATTTTTGTGATTGTAAGTGTTTTGAAGATTCTAAAATTTCAAAATCCTGAGCTTTCAAAGAGCTCATAAGGATATTCATTACATTAACACCAAATAATTTTGAAAATTATGGACATAAAGTTCTTGACTTCTTCAATATAAATCAGGCATACACATAGTCAAAAAAAGGAGAGTTTATCATCTTCACTTTCCTGTATACGACTGCAGATTGAAGTCATGTCTGAAATCAGGCATTCTGTCCATGTGTCATGGTATCAAATGTTATGTATACGAATTATGATGTAACATTAAGAATACTTTATCAATAAAGGACATTATAACACAAATAGTGTGTCTTCTTTCGTTTAATAATCTTCTGTGTATACAAAAAGGTATAGTGTTTCCTCATTTCATTTAGATTAAAATGCTTATTTTGTCATTTGAATGCTCACATGAAAATTGTCAGAGAGGGGATAATTGTTTACCATAGAATATACTTATGCATCAGTAACAGGATTGGAGAAATGTGGAAACTGCATATAACATTTATAAAGGCTACCCTTTGTGCTCAGTTCAATAATCGCATATATATTTTATACTTTCATGTGGGGATGAATCATGGGTACTAAGCACTATAAGAAAGTTTAGAGAAGAATGATACGTAGTTGTTACTAAAAGATGGGATAAGGAATGATGTAATAAGAAAAGAACTAAAAATACAACCAACAGAGAATTTATAGAACAAAGACATTATCTATAATGGAACTGTGTACAATGAATGAGCAGCCATGCTACAAGTTAAGCAGATTTGGAGAGCAAGAGTGGAAGGAAAGAGAAGAGAGAAATGCCAAAGGAAACATGGGACAACACATTGATTAAAATTCTAAAGATAAGGATTTAAAATGGTTGAATATAGTAGAATGGACTGGAAAAAGTATTAAGTATTAGAGTCATTAGTTCAAACATACTCTTAATCTGTATGAATAGAGAAAATACACACACACACACACACACACACACACCCAATGAAGTGATACCAAAAAAGTTCCGTAAGACTAGTGCCATAATACAAAAATAAAGGGCAGCACAAGAATGTGCATGCAGCGTCATGAACAGTGCATTTCTTCAGTTAGTATGCTGAATGGCATTGTTCTGTGAACATCAGGAGCTGTGCTACATGAGTTTTTGTAATCACATACATAAGTATATTTGTGACTTCAGTATGAAGTGCAAGCTAGAATAGAGAGCTAACATCAAATTGTATATTACCCTCGATTCTACAGCAGCTGATTTGGCAAGCTTGTGGGATCAAGCAATGAACTGTGTGAGGTGTTTTGACTGGCACTCGTGTTTCACAATTGCCCAAACTTCACTGGCAATGAAGAGGGGTCAGTGTGACCTTCCACTAGCTGTTGTCTAAATTAGGAAACCACTACATGAGGATTGTCAGAGAACCATTCAGAACAGTTTTGCCATCATCAATACGTCATGAAACAGTACAGGCAATCTTCACATCTGGTTGAACATGCACCACATTGCTGTAAAGTCTGTGACCACAGAAGGTAAGGTAATCCTCACATCTGGTTTGAACATGCACCATATTGCTGCAAAGTTTGTGACCAAAGCAGGTGAAGCAGGTTAGGAGCATGATCAAGAAATGACTACCATTTTCTTGCAGTTGTGCAACATGAATTCATCCCTAAGGGCAAGACCACTAACACCTCGTTTTATTGAATGTTCTGAGGCATCTGAGAGAGGACATTTAGCATAAAGTCCTGAATTGTGACACAAATGCAACAGGATGACAATTCACCTGATCACAGAGCATTTGAAACAGCACTTTTTAGGCTGCAACGGCATGACTCCACTTGTGACGATTTAATAGGGTTAAATAGCACAAAAAAAAGAGGTAAAAATAATATAATCCTAAATGAAACTAGATAATTTCTCTCCATATGTACCCCAACCAGTAGAAACATGCATACTTGTAGATGAATTCCATAACAGAAAAATAAATATAGCGAATGAAATAAGTAGAAAACTAAATAATGTTAAACAAATAAATATGTAAACCACCTCCTGTTTCATCAGCGAGTAATAAATTATAGAGACGTAATAAACCAGCAATTTAAAATAAATGAAAATAATAATTAATAAATTAAGAACTATTTCTCGCGCCGGTAAATAACAACACGCGCGGACAAGCACATCGCTAAGCCAGCTGTGCGCCCCCAAAATAGTTGTAACCTCAGACTCCGCTGAGAACAGTACAGTTGAACATGTAGGCAGTAACTACAATATTATAGAGAATGAAAGAATATGTCGTTCACTCTCTTAGTTTCTTTAAGATAATGCTTAGTAAAGCAGATAGCAATAATTATCAGTAATTTCAATATGTTTAACATCTTTGATGCGTTTTAAGTGTTTGTTTATGACATCTCTGCAGTTGATTTAATATCACGTCAATGTGATAGAGATCACAGTATATGTAACAGTTTAACTATAAGGTAAAAGTGCGGTAAACCGAAGTAAGTGAGTTCAAGTGAAAGTTCCCACCACCGCCAGCACCAGAATCTGATAAACCTTGCTAAAAAGAGAGAGACAACCACACCTTCCATTATTACATCATCTTCAGACCTCCAGGATAGACCAGAGGCCGCATAGCCACCGTTTACTACAGACAACCCCGATTCGCCGAGGATGCTACATACAGGTGACACAGAAGTCAAACTTCTGTAGTTCAGAAATCACTTAATAAAAACGTAAAAGAAAATTGACACAAAAATATTATTAACATAATAATATAAAAGACTGGCCGAATTAAATTACCATTGTAACTTTGTGATAAACAATATGATGTATGTAGCTTTAATGACTATAACATGCTAATATTAATACGATTGAAGGAGTGCTGATGAGGGGGAGGGTGGAAATGCCTCTTACTCTACCAACTTGGTCCGTCTTCAGTTTACATAAACGCAGACACCCAGAATAATAGTTATGCTTTTTCAATGGTCGTAAAAGTAAACTTCTCTCCAGTAAAATGTACAGAGAGGTAGGCGGACGGCCACAGCCACATCCAGTACTGACTGAACAAAACAACTTACAGAGTGTTCAGGTTTTAATGACATTTTTTTTAATCGGTTAAGTTGTTATTGTAAGGCATGTTCTAAAATGCACAGAAAAATTTATCAAAATAGTAATCCAACAATTTTAGATCAAAAGATGGACGCTGATTATAAGAGAATAAAGGAAACTTAACGTTTAAATAAAGATGAACAGGCAATTATTCCCTGGCAATGGCTTAGAATTGTAAAAATAATTATTTCTCTCGCAAATAATAAAATTATAACGCCTCACGCACGTCTCACAAGAACTGGTGTTTCCAGTGGCTGAAATGTTTTCATGTTAAAAGAATTCATAATAAATTGTCACACTGGATTGTCATACTTATGATGACAATAAATATTGTCGAAACGTTGACACAAATAATGTACAAATTGTGTCTCTACTTATTGACCGATCCTCGATTAACCTTCCATTTCAATAATAATGACTTATTATTATAATTATTAGATGGGATTTTTTATTATTATTATTATTACTATTATTATTTGTAAAATAATAATAATAATAATCGCGAGAAACTCGCGAGTAAACAAAGACGTGCTCGCGTGCGCGTGTGTGAACACTTCCAGCAGTAGGGGTACGAACCAACGACTGCACCGGCTAGCGCAATAAAGTAATCAACAGTAGAGTTGTTCCATTTCCTGCAGCACGCGGCTCGAATTATAATTGACAATGCATTAGGACAATTATAAGTCCATTCTTCAAATGGCAGCAATAGTAAATTGTTTAACTTTAATATAAAGAAAGGATATATCTCGGATCCGAGGGTATGAATTACCAAAGTTTTATAAATAATTAACCAAGTTGATTAATGAATACATTATGCAGTTATTTTTTTTTATAGTTAACTAATCAGCTGAACGAAATAGAGTAAACGAAAAGTAGGTTAAGTATATATATGTATGTTTTAACAATACAAATCACAAGCCTTATTGATTTTTAATAATAAGACAGTAACTCATTTTCTTTTATTCTAATTACCAGGTATGTAAATAAAGAGATGTCATGGACGTAAATATGCGTGAATAAATTTGGCAACACGAATCTAATATTCCTTAATTCACAGGTTCCAATTAAGTGTTTTGTTACGTTGTATTTTAATTAAATATATAACATTTTGTGAATATTATGGCAGCCTGTTTAATTGACCGACGCCAATTAACCGGGCTCCCGAGGTTATAAGGGCGATAGTATACAGAAGTTATAAAAGATAGTATACAGCCGTTATACACTTCCTTGCCCACTTTAGTCACTGGATTTGGCTCCCTGTAAATTTTCTTCCTCCTGAAGATAAACTCAAGCTGAAGGGTTTCCATTTTGAACTGTGGACAAAATTAAATTCACATTGCAGATTGTACTTGACGGGCTTAAACATGGACACTTTCAAGTAGTGTATTAGATGACATTTTACATAATTTAGAAACATTAATATGTACTGTGTGTGAGACAATGTTGTAAGTGTTACCTGCAAGAAGCATCAAAGTATGTGAACTGGCACCTATGACATACAAGTTTGCCTTTTTTATGAACACCATGTACTGTTTTCTCTGAATTATAATTTCTAAACTGTCAACTATAACTATACTATAAACAGCCGTTATAAGATTATCAGAGACTCTGAACTCTGCTATGCTAATAAATAAAAGATTAATTGTAATTACTGCAATAAAAAAATAAAAAAAGGCCATATAAAAAGCTTAATAATAAAAATAAAAAGTATAAGAAAGAATAATAAGAACAGGATATTAATAAGAAAGTAAAGTAGTAAAAGAGTAAATAAAACAAGAATAGCAATAATACATCAGTACAAAAGATTTGCAATTATTATTAAGAAAAATAATATATGTAATGATAATTTAATTCTGTAAACCCATGTTGAAGCGTGCACAGATTGTCACACCCCCAAAGTAAGCGTGAGAGCAAGAACAAACAGGAAATATATTAACGTGTTAGAAACTGTATAAACTAGGCCATTGTTATAAGCGTATGTGCAACATCTTTAATAAACTACCGTTGACCGAGACAACAGTCGAATACAAACGCGTAATCTCTCCCCTTGCATAGGAATGTTATCGCCTAACAACAACAGTAGTCATAATATTTCATGTCACGTCCTGTAGAACTCTGTGTGAGATTCCCTTAGCTATTATTCTCTCTGTAAATTGAAAGGTATTTGATTCCACAAAACTAAAGATAGTCATATACAGTGATATAATTAATATAATCAAACTGATGTTGATTAGTATAAGTAGATTACTACAATTAGCATATTAAGACAATGTCTCAATTTAACCCGGATTTGTTATTAAAAGACGAATTATGCTATGAAGCACTTTTACGCGGTTTACCTTATGCAAACGTAACGGTCGCAGAATTACGCAAAACGTTACGCGAAAACAAGCAAAATATACTTACCCACTTAGATAGATTAAACGAAATAGAACCTGAAAGCGAAGTAGAAACGTGTTATGCAAAATATAGGGAATTGACGTCAATATCGCAAACCCTCCACGACGAAAAATCACCCGCCATAATCTTGCGTACCACGCAACGGATAGAGCATTTAACCCGTCGCATAAATAATTTACTAAACTGGCCCGGAGCTACTGTAACACCCCGTGACGTGCAAAAATTTTCAGACGAAGCATTGCAGCAATTACCAAGATAATAAGAAACCTACGTCGTAAATCAGACTCATTTAAAATGGAGGAAATAGAAGAATCTCTTTCTAGATTAAATATCACACCATCTCAATCACCCATCATACAACAGAGACCCACTACCGTGGCTTTCGAATTTCCACAAGTATCAAGTGTAGAACCGAATGCAGATCAGACGCTTAATAGAAATGTGAATATTAACATGGTATTTTCCAGTATTAGTATCTGAAGAATTAGGACCAAACTTAATATTAGGAGCGGACTTCATCAGTAAAACAGGTATAATTCTTGACATGTACGATAAGAAGTATTATTTTAGATTCGACCGTACCCAAAAATTTAATTTTGACTTCGAAGTAAATAACAGTAAATGTACAGAAACATCCGCAACGCACGTAGTACACCAACAGCGGAATCCTCACCTCCAAATGCCTAGCGTAGTCTCACATATAATAATGATTTAATGAGTAATCGTGTGTTACCACCCTCTGCGATAACGAATTCAGTGTCGAGACACCCGAGAATACAATTTCACGTGAACTTTAGTGCTAACCTATACCGAAAGATAACTCATCCCGTAGAAAAGATTTTATCAGAAATCCATTATACCGATGGATTAAGTATTACCAAACTGTTAGCGTTCATAAAACACCTTTTACAAATAAAAGACTTACAGGAACTGAGCGATAGCCAAATATTGCCAGTCATTATGACTAAATGTAGACCACCATTAAAAGACCGTGTACAAGAGTCAATGAATTTTCAGCATTCCGTAGACCAACTACATTCTGCCTTAATAAGACATTTTATTCCAACGGGAATTTATGAAGAATTGAAACGGAACACAGTACTTAGAGTACAAGGAGCGCACGAGAGACTCGCGCACTATATTTCAGAAATAAGAGAATCTTCATTATTACTAAAGGTAAATTTGAGCGAACCACAGTTAGTAGAAACGATTCTGGTAGGATTATCCCCAGAAGAGAGATCGCGATTAGTACTGATCAATAGACCCAACACTTTTGCAGAATTAGAATAATGCTGTATCCACTCATCAAACGTATGGTATTCGGACCAAAACAGACGTGCTTTAATTCCTCAGACACAACGCAGAAACGAAACACCACCCCTGGTATCAGAACCGAGAATACACCGTGATAGTCGACACTTTAGAACTCCGAAACCTTCATACTACCAACCTGCACAAAATTATCAACTGAAATCCCAACCGAATATGAGCGACACAGTGAGTAGAGAAAAAAGATGCTATAACTGCGGTAAACAAGGTCACATTAGTAGGTACTGTAAACAGAAACAGCACTACCAAAGATCCTCTCATTCAAAAAACATGTAAGGCAGGGAGTGCCGAAATCCTGTGTCTCCCGCCGCGTCGTAAGAGTAGATAAAACCGAGAAGTACAAAACCAAAAAAAAAATAATAAAAAAAAATTAGACCCCTACGTAGAAAGATTTGTCAATAGATGCAACTCAATTACTACATGCAAATCCAGTGTGTGTCAATTACCATATATACAAGTAGACCTTGGCATTACGAAAACACTAGGATTAATTGATTCCTGATCAACACGGAGCTTAATTAGCCAACAGTTAGCCGAAACATTAGCCAAACACCACCTTGTTAAACGTAGTCAACCAGTGAATATTAAATGCGCTACCGCTAATAACCAAAAATTAACAATAAAACTCAGCGTTACTATCAAACTAAAAACTAAAAATTTAACATGGTATTTTCCAGTATTAGTATCTGAAGAATTAGGACCAAACTTAATATTAGGAGCGGACTTCATCAGTAAAACAGGTATAATTCTTGACATGTACGATAAGAAGTATTATTTTAGATTCGACCGTACCCAAAAATATAATTTTGACTTCGAAGTAAATAACAGTAAATGTACAGAAACATCCGCAACGCACGTAGTACACCACGAATCTGCACTAGATCATTTAGAGAGTAGAGATAAACAAAAAATACAAAATCTAATAAAAGAATTTTCCACCGTTCTAAACCCAAAGTTAGGTTTAACGAATCTAATAGAGTACAAGATCAACCTGAACGATAATAAAGTAATCCGACTGCATCCATATAAGTTATCTCCTCCAAAAATGGAAATCATGAGAAATCAAACCAATAAATTGTTAGAACAACAAGTAATAGAACCCTCCACTTCACCGTATTCATCAACCGCGTTCTTAGTACCCAAAGGCACTGATAAACATAGATTAGTCGTTGACTATAGACAATTAAATAAAAAGATAGAATTCGAGTCCATACCGCTCCCCGACATCCACAGCGCCTTCCACTATTTTACAAAAGCTAAAGTTTTCACCATAATGGATCTCAATCAAGCATTCCACCAAATACCATTATCGGAAGAATCCAAATATCTAACCGCCTTCGCAGTCCCGTTCAACCTGTACCAATTTACAAGAGTACCCTTTGGAATCTCCCAAGGAAGTTCTGTTTGTAGCCGATTGTTAGAAAAAATATTCCACGACGTAAAATTTAAATTCTTATACCACTACCTAGATGACATAGTAATTTACAGCGAATCCATGGAACAACATCTTCATCATTTACGCGAAATCTTATCCCGACTAAAAAAAGCCGGATTAACCGTAAACCCAAGTAAAGTAAATTTTGCCGTTAACCAATTCTCATTTTTAGGTCACATAGTATCTGCCGACGGAAAAGTAAGCATAGACCCAGAACGCACCCGTGCGATCAGAGAATGTTTACCAACACGTGATACGAAAGGAATATCCTGATTTTTGGGAATGATAAATTACTTCCACAAGTATATTCCACACCTAGCTGATATAGCAGCACCCTTAAATGCGTTAAGAAAAAAAGGAGTAAAATTTGAATGGACCCCTCAACATCAAACAGCATTCGACAACCTGAAAGAAAGTATAATACAACCTCCAGTATTACAACTGGCCGATTTCACGAAACCATTTATCGTACAGACAGATAGTTCAAGTGTAGCCCTAGGAGCAGTCATATATCAGGAAGTAGATAATTCTAGATTACCGATCAGTTATGCCTCGCGAACCCTAACCGATCAGGAAAAGAAATTCTCCGCATACGAATTAGAATGTTTAGCCATAGTATTCGCATTCGAGAAATTCAAGCCATTTTTATATTGAAGTATATATTCATGTTTGTGTTCATTAGTTGTTTTTTTCATGTCTGAAATTTATTTAATAATTTGGTAATTAGGTTATATGGAGTTGTGGTTATGTTTTTTGTGTACATGTTAATGTATATTTATGTGAGAGATAATTTGTTATATATTTATTTTCCGTTATTTGAGTGTTGATTTCACTTAATATTGATGTTCACTTCACTATTTTTTCACAATACACTTTTGTTTTTGAATTTGTTTGATAACCTAACTTTTCGTTTTTTTTCACTGTAGGCTTATTTACCTTGTATGGTTTTATTAATTCAATAACTTTCTGCTACAGTTCGTTTCGTGATATATATAAAGTGACCAACAAGAAACCGTAATAGCATCCAGCCAACACACAAATACTTCACCAGATGCAAGATCGCGAAGGCTGAGGATGAGAGCACGGGAACTCTCGAAACATGTTCCAAATAAGGAAAAATAACATCTTGAGGTAATATAAATATAAATTTTAAATACTTTATATATATCAAGAAATGAAATGCACCAGAAAGTGATTGAATATATATATATATATATATATTGCGACAATACAAGCATATGCTGTAGTGTGCATGTATTAAATACAATAAATATTTAAATTAATTTTAGTAATATGTAATAGACAAGCAGGTGTGAAATTGAAAGCTGAATTATGAACAGGACTCAACAGGAAATATCACGCGATTGCCGCTGAGAGCGTGTACACGAGTAAATAGTGAGTGGGCGTGAGGCCTGTTCAAGCCTGAAAGTTTGCAAACTCACCCCAAATAGATACTAAATTAAAGTTTTATTTAATTATAAGCAAACCGTAAATGGACGATGGTGGGGGAACTGACGCCACTGACAGCTTCTGACCTGCAGAATCCTGTGAGTATTTATATCCTGTGAGATATTGGATTATTAGTATGGAGGCAATCATTAAGATGATGGGAAACATTATGGACGAACATGGAACAAGACAGAATGTATGTGCTAGACTAGATAAACAAATACAAGAGTTTAAAACTGATAAGGCACAATTAGGTAAAACATTAAAAGAATATAATACAATACTAAGAGTAGGAGCAAGTAAAAGTAGAACAAGATATCGTAATTAAGACTGCGCACTTAGTACCTACGGATATCGACAATAATACGCGTATAAACGCACGCAAAATAAAGTTAAGATACCAGATTGATAAACAAGCTATTAAAATAAATAGTACAGTACCGCCACGACTGAAGACTGATTGAAGAGTAAATTTGGCTCTCCTTGGCTCGTATTTATATTCACCAAAAAAACCACACCTGTCGTCACAGGATTCTGCAGGTCAGAAGCTGTCAGTGGCGTCAGTTCCCCCACCATCGTCCACTTCCACATATTCGCACATTTTTGCCAATTGCAATGTCTAATGCGGATTTCAAAGTGATCTAACATTGTCTGATTCAATTACACATATTATACATAATTATCATAATGATAGCGTCATTAGTGTAATTACTATGCACTAAAAATCGCACAGAAAACGCACTGAAAGTCATAATTACATAGAATTCGCACTGCACATGTGTCTGATTTTTATGCATTTTTAGAAGTCTTTACATTCATTCTAATATTTACGGTTTGCTTATAAATAAATAAAACTTTAATTTAGTATCTAATTGGGGTGAGATTGCAAACTTTCAGGCTTGAACAGGCCTCACGCACACTCACTATTTACTCGTGTACACGGTCTCAGCGGCAATTGCGTGATCTTTCCTGTTGATTCCTGTTCATAATTCAGCTTCCAATTTTATACCTGCTTGTCTATTACATATTACTAAAATTAATTTAAATATTTATTTTATTTAATACATGCACACTACAGCACATGCTTGTATTGTCACATTATTCCTCTGATCGGTATAAAAAATGTTTTAATAAATTTCTTTATTAAAAAATTTTTTTTCTATCATTAGACACATTATTTTTTTATATTTCATATTACTTATTTTTTTTTGTATTTATACACTACAACCAATAATAATGAATATTCATTGTTCAATTTCCTTTAGTTGGAGTGTAGAGCAAGTAATGTTCCCTTCTCCCTACACAGGTGTTGCTAACAATGCGTAAGCATAGCTACTCTTTCCATTGTTCTTCTTTAATCTGGTCCCATTGACCTATTTACTTTCTTTTTATGTGTAGAACTTCCTAAATGAATTTGCATTCTTGCACTGATAAACATTCTGCATCTTAACATATTATGCCATTCTTCAATCTGGAATTTTACATTACCTTAATCATACATTCCTACCTTCGTTCCTTAACCCTTTTCTTCGCCTGTTCTTCCAATCTTCATTCTTACATTTCCTTTCTGATCACTAATAATTTTCTACATTCTTACCTTGTGTTGAAATACACTTCCGTAACAGAATACTCTTTTTAGCTTCGTAGTGTATCGCATTATCGGCTACAGATGACTGCCTTAGAAATACGTCTATATCCAGACTTTTAAGTGCTTAACTCACTCGATGTGTTAATCGTACCATTTGAGCTCTAAGTAATCTCTGCCCTTGACTTCCACTATTGCTTTCTTCTGTGTCCTTGCATTTCCACTAAGGTATGAAGGTTTCGCTTGATTACACGTTCCGACAATTATAACATTTATTTCTCGTTTCTAACCCTTTCTTCATATTAATAACATCAAGTTATACATCAAGTAATAAAAAACAAAAACAGTAACTACAATTATCGGACGTCTACAATCAGTCTACAACTCCAACATCAATACTCTAGACAAATGGCGAGAGAACATCAAGCAGAGGAACGATATGCAGAGCAATAGAGGCGGTTAATCGAACAACAGCAGCTGATGCACAGCAACACATCATTCCATTCTACAGCCAGCAGATGGGACCATGAAGGACGAGTGACTGGAGGACGACCAGTGGAACCGGAAAACGCAAGAGGACATCCAGTAGGAGAGGACCGACAGATCGCCGGAGGACATGGGTACAATCTGCAGTATCGAAGTGACGAAAAACCAATTTTTAATTATAAAAGAATAGAGACATTAAAAAAAACATTAATTAAAAAATTTTAAATTAAAGAAAAATTATGTAGATAGAGATAAGAGAATGTTAATTAACTATAGTAAGAATTTTCTTTAATGATGACCAATTCATTTAAAGATAATTTAATCCTTGCTTGGAGGATTAACAATTGATTTAGTAATTTTAATTTTTCATTGAAAGCGTATAAAGTAAAGTCGTTATAAATATAGAAGAAGACTAACGATTCGATTAGTTTATTTAAAATGTTATAAAGCCTTAAGATATATGCCAAGCATAGAATAATAATGTAAATAAGAACAAATTTATAAAGCACACATTCAGACTGAGTAGTCGAGAATTTATAGTGTAACAAAGAAATGTTTAACATAGGGTTTTGCTAATATAAGACATAAAATATAAGATTTATTTTATGGTGAGCATACGGCAACAAAGAAACATTGAAACATTTGATAATGAATATTTTATGGCGAAGTAAATATTATTATATTTTTTTTTTTTTCGTTTGAATAAAAAAAAATGTTACGATTCATAAAAGGACTACTCTTATTATGATTACACCTGAACTCCAATTATACATACACGTTATCAGTAATGTTGTATGAGCTATACCACTACACAATTTAGATTACATTTAATTAATACATTGTGTCGTTGTATAATTTTGGCGTCCCACGAACGTGGGGCTCCTCAAACACAAATAAATTTGTATTTACAACTTGCATACTGTAACCCCTCTTTACTTTTGTCCCTTATTTATAAAAAAACTTTTTATCTGTCTTTTCATCATACAATCAAATAAAGGCATGGCCCACAACATATAATTAACATAGATACACATTTACATATAAATATCACACACCATGTCCACCTGGTGAACAGCATATATATTGTCATCGTAACACCCTCAAACCCTCTTATTCAGATCAAGTATCCGGCCCACCTTAAAACTTCTCAATTAACAAACCCCCAAAACCAAATAAAAGGTCACAAAAGACCAGAGTTGAAACACCCCAAAAATTCTAAGTATGTGAAAGGCCAAAGTCAAATTGGCAAAATAGTCCGAACGGCACACAAGTACCAAGCATAAAAGGTAATATCAATTTCGTATCCCACATAATAATAAGTGTGCCATCACGAGGTCAACATGGATGCCCGGTTGCATAACTGCATATTCTCATTTCTTTTATTTTCTTGCAAAAAAAAAACAATTTTTAAGCAAGATGAGTGGAACGTAACCACCCCAAAAAATAGCTTACAACTGGTACTGATTTGTTTTACATTCTTTAACCTTATCAACGAATCATTATTATGAATTATTAAAAAAGGTAAACTGAACAATTCTTGTGCTGGCTATGGCAAAATTTAGTGATTACAAAATTATTTAGACAGTTGAATTGAATTTCTTAAAGCAGAATCTATTGATTTAATTTACTAAAACATACTTGAGGTGTTCATAAAGAATCCACTTGACCTCAGGCACGGTCATGCGCCCGGACTAGATCCAACAAACTATGACATGTTATTGGCCTGCGGGTAACGGCACCAACAGGTGTCGTCCACAGGATAAAGCACCTCCCCCAACCTTTAAATTATAAACCAAATCAAATACCCAATTAAATAAAAATGTATATGACCACAAAAATTCCCCAACAATGTACCGAGGCACCCGTGCATGCATACTTAACGATGAAATCATTTAGTGACAATCAGTGCCGCCCATATTTACAGAAAACTAACATCAATTCGGGTGATACATGACCCTGGCTGAGTTTACAAATTCTCTTAATGAGATAAGCATTAATAAGTTAATGAGGCGTAAGCATTAGTAAAAATGAAAAAGTAATATGTAACCCCAATTGTCCCGTTGGACTTGTGCGGAACAAAGTTCTAAACTGGAGCATTTCCGAAATATCTCAAGATAAGGTGTAGCGGCCACAAACTGTTTTAAAAAGGCATAAATGTCACCTGGTTATACAGCCCAAGGCTGGAGGGTGTTGTAGTGTGTGTGAGTCCGTCCATTCGTCCTGACAGCTGAGCGGAAAGTCCGTGGATTTACTTCATGGATAGCAGGTGATCGGCCATCCGCTGGAGCGAGACAGATTGACGGCTAATTCGGGAACCCTGCACAATTATAGGGGGTAATTACTCACAGGTTCAATAAATCACAATACCCCATCCACCCAGCTGAACACACACTTCACGACATGCCCAGTTTAAAATCTCCAGAAAATTTACTTATGCATTGAAACCCTATTGAATTAAATAAACATTTCAAATATAACCCCTTTAAATATCATAAAACATAATATATTCATTCAGCATAATAAATTATTTCAAATAAATAGTTATTCATAAGTTTTCATCAAGCACTTAATCACTTTCAACATGAGCTAACAAATTTTAACAGGTTCGTGAGATACGTTCATTTCACCAAAATCACAAAATAATTAACTTACGCCCCACTCTAATATAATGAATTAAATAAACAGGCACAAAAACTATAAAACACTATCTGTTAACCAGCGTTAACACTTGAAACATGAATTGGCAGAAAATAGCCTGATGCCGCCACGTGCTAATATAAATTAAGACAAATATATCGCTCTGCATCAACGTTGATATTAAGTAAAATCCAATTTAATTTTATTAAACAGTAGGAAATATATTGTAGGAACACTTACCGGAAGGTCGCGTAGTCTTCTACTTATGCATAGTAAAAAATAGTAGTCAAAATCTCAATCTGCAGCTGCCAGGCGAGTACAGACAACCTACTACGTTGAACGCTGTCAGTCGACTAGTTATTACACTTACTGAAAAATTCGTACCAAGCTCCAGACCCAGAGCGCGCGCGGATCGGCACGGTGGCAAGATAACGAGACGGACGTAATTTATTATGTCGGCAAGATGCCGATAATACGTAATTTATTAATTCAACGCAGTCCGTTCTCGTCGACAAAAAAAAAACAGCCGAGTTTTCCAAAACACGGCACACCCCCACCCAAAAAGCGCAACTTGGTTGCCTCACAGTTAAACTCAGGGAGGGTACCCTGCAGTGTACCCCCTTCCAAAACAACCTAGTGGACTTTGTGATCATGGCGGCCCAGCAGCACTTGCTCTCAGGAGAACAGAGGCTCAGAACTGCGTCCATTCTCATGCAACCCCCTCCGCCATGCCACCCCACGGGACCGCCCCAACACGTCACCCTCTCCGGTGACCATCACCTACTTCCACCGGTCCCACTCACATACCCGTCCTAAGACCAAACAAGGTATCTCCCACCTTGGTATGTGAGTGACAGTACTACTTCTCGTCCATCGCTTGGACCGACCAGCCATATGCACCAACAAGGCATCTCCATCCTTGCCATATGGCTAGCCCACATCCCTACACAAGTGTGGACGGCCCCGCTTAGCCGGACAGAGAAGACCGCATCAAGGGCACGCGAACATTAATCTCAACTCTTACTTCACCTTTTCACAAACAGCGTAACTAGCAGGGGGGTTCACTTCACCACGGCACCGTCGATACACCATATATATATACACACACAACCCTCTAGCTCAACAAAAACACCCGGGAAACAATCGGAGAATGCGGCATGGACCGACCCTACAACGATCAACAAACAAATTCAATTACTATAAATAACGAAACAACAGCACGCTATCACTCTCCATCATAACTTTCAGAACCAAAACAGGGAAAACTGACAATCTCCAGGACCACGACAAATCTAAGGGCACTCTCCAACTCTCTAACTTTCTCCATGATAACCTTCCAGAACAGGGGAAACCGACAATCTCGAGGACCACAATCGAATCACTTCCGGGAATGTTCTCTTATTTATAGATTTTTTTTTTTGTACTAAGGGGAGGGGTAGGAAAATCGGGAAGCTGAAACGGGGCAAGGATCATTGAAAGGTCAATAGCTAGGACTAAGGGTAAGGACATGGTTCCCTCCGAAAAGGAGAATGACTGGAGAAAACCAAGGCTCGCGTGGGCAGGGGCGCAACCCTGAAGTAGACGAACACCACTGGGACTGTGGGGAACATCTACCCGCTACCCGTTAACCTCTTCTTCTTACCTTTCTATGACGCACTTTAGGTACTCGTTCCTTGCGGACACCACTCTCTGAGAAACTATTTCGTGTTGAGCTGTACTGACTTGTTTCCTCTGAATCAGAATCAAGGCAACTTACCTCACTACTTTCACTCCGCTTTGGATTATGCTCATCATCTAACTCCTCTACTTGTCTTTCTTCCAATCCTTCCTTCTCTTCCTGCTCTTCTACAATTTCCCCTTTTCTGTCCCCATAATCCAAATCAACCTCACGACACTGCACATCCTCAGCATCTTCCAGTTGCTCCTCTGATCCATCTTCAACCGCATCTTCCCTCAGCTCCTCACCAATTTCTTCATCACACTCGTCACCAGCTCCTTCACAAGCTTCTTCACCAACTTCTTCTCCAATCTCATTAACATCCTCCTTTTCATCAACACGTTCATCATCAACATCATCGCCATCACTTCCACTAACACTATCTGAACACTGCACCTCTTCATTCTCTAGTTGCTGACCTGGTCCGCATGAAACTTCTTTCCGTTCCTCGGAATCCTCAACACTACTTACAGAAGGCGTCTGCACATCTTCACACACTACATCATTCTCACTCACACACTCCACAACGCTGCCACCAAATTTCTCCTCAACTTCTACCTCATCTACTTCTACCACACTTGCGGCATGGACATCCCCTTGTCCATCCGCAACCTCAGAAACACTTGCAGCCTGGACATCCCCTTGTCCATCTGCAAACTCAGACTCTTGAGTCTCCCTCACACCTACAACTATACTTTCCTGTGCAGCATCCGCAGACCGCTCTTCTGCCTCTTCTGTCGATTCCACTCCTTCACCACTCTCAGCAACTACAACGTCCTCAACATTTTCCACCCTGGAATCCAGCTGTCCAGGTTCATGTGCAATGACTAAATTAATCTCTACTGGCGATGGTCAAGCTACACCATCAAGTGACTTCTCATATCCCTGCGTAGGCGATGACGATATTACCGGATCTGGATCCGTCACGAACCGAGATGGAGATACCGGAACAAATTCCGCGGCATCTGGATTCAACCATGACGTCCTCTTTGAGTCCGGTAATTCAGTATCAACAGACGTTTTCTTGTCGTCTTGTATTGATCCCACGAAGTAATTCCGCTCTTCTACTTCTGCTTCACCTTCTTCATCCACTACTCTATTAGGCACTTGCGCTTCATCTGGAACTTTTAAAGTCTCACTTTTCTCCAAATAGGAATAACTTGCTACCGGTTCCCTACTTGCCGATGTTTGTTCCCTAATATAACCTTTTCTTCCCCTGTTAAATTCACACTTATTTCTTTTCTGCGCTGTGGCCGTTGTTACCGTCTTCTCACTTGCCACCCCCTGTAGCCTCCATTACTTCCGGAATATCCAGTTTTTCTGCCAGTCTCTTGTGTTCTCCTCCTACTCCCATGTTTATCATTCTTAGCTCTTTCTAATGAACCACTGGAGTATTGGACATCTTTAGAAGCTCTTCCCCGGGACTCATCATTCGCCTGGACAGTCCTGACATGCGCACACCACCGGTCCAGGTCCGCAAAAGAACGCGGAGGCTCTGCGAAAATCAGCCGGGATCTCTCTTGGGGATTCAGACCTTCTCGTATTACCTGTATGACTTCCGTCTCGGGCAACCCCAGTCTTAATATACGGGCAGCTTTCCTTACCTCGTGCACGAAGTTCCCCAATGCCTCTCCGTTGGCCTGTAGACGATAGAATAACTTAAACTTCAACTGATCGCGTCGTCGATGGGGTATGAAGAAATCCAACACTTCCCCATGGAAAGCATCGACACTGCCGCCCCGACGCAGAGTGTTGGTGACCAACCCTGCCAATGAACCCCGGCAATACGGGTATATAAGGGACAAGACCTCCCCATCGGACACCCCCGGGAAATCTGCCAACTGCAGAACAAGATCTAAAAAAAACCAGCAACTGCTCCTCATCTGTTCCATCTAACACTGAAAGTTTCTGGAGAACTCCTGAAAGAGGGTGGGGCAATTTCTGGTAGCATACCCCCGCCAGAATTACACAATTCAAAACACACAACAACAAACATAAATTCTCACTAAAAACCTAACACAAAAACTGAACTTACAAAAGGAAAAACTTGAGTACTCTCTCTTCCATCAAGTGGATCCCCGGGTTCCCTAGCGCTGCGAAAACCTGACCCGCTCCAGAACCAACTCTCCGTCAGCCGCCAGACTCAAAAGAAGAAACGACATCAGACACTAACACCAACATACAATCTACACCACCGAACACCTACCACAACATATGACATTTCAACCAAGACATTATCACAATTTCAGTCGGACGGTACCGACTTCCAGTCGGGCCATACCGCATCCCGCTAACCGCACGCGCTATTACTTCCATACAATAATTAAGGGAGCCCATCCCCACGCGATCTCCGGTAAGGTCCAATCTCAAAAACAACAAAACCCAACTACAACACATGCCACGTGGCGGCACCAGGTTTACAATTCAAATCACCTAGCAATAATTCATACATAATACACATACACATACATATATCAACCCTGCCATTGCATCTATCTATTTTCATTTTCAACTATTTCTGAAGTTGATGTTTTTTTTCCAAACTATTTCCGAGTTTGCAAGCCCCATCACACCAAAGGACCCAAGGGTTCAACCCTAGAATGAACCACGCTCTCTGCTACCATTTGTAACCCCTCTTTCCTTTTGTGAATTATGTATAAAAAAAACTTTTTATTTTTTATTTTTTTTTTTGTATTTATATTTTTTTTTTTAAAGAGAGGCCACTAGTTATTTAGAACTAGGCAAGAGCCTAGAGAAGCCAAAAATGCGCTGGGTCCAGTATGACGGGACTTTCAAATGAAACTATGCTCTAAGATAACAATAACAAGATTTATTAGAGTTATGTTTTCGTACAATCAATTCCCCCAGTATATGATATATGCGCCTTTTAATGATTAAGTTAATTTTACATAATGCATAGAATAGATTTCAATAGTATATATATGCACATATTTGATTCTTCATACAATCAAATAAAGGCATGGCCCACAACATATAATTAACATAGATACACATTTACATATAAATATCACACACCATGTCCACCTGGTGAACAGCATATATATTGTCATCGTAACACCCTCAAACCCTCTTATTCAGATCAAGTATCCGGCCCACCTTAAAACTTCTCAATTAACAAACCCCCAAAACCAAATAAAAGGTCACAAAAGACCAGAGTTGAAACACCCCAAAAATTCTAAGTATGTGAAAGGCCAAAGTCAAATTGGCAAAATAGTCCGAACGGCACACAAGTACCAAGCATAAAAGGTAATATCAATTTCGTATCCCACATAATAATAAGTGTGCCATCACGAGGTCAACATGGATGCCCGGTTGCATAACTGCATATTCTCATTTCTTTTATTTTCTTGCAAAAAAAAAACAATTTTTAAGCAAGATGAGTGGAACGTAACCACCCCAAAAAATAGCTTACAACTGGTACTGATTTGTTTTACATTCTTTAACCTTATCAACGAATCATTATTATGAATTATTAAAAAAGGTAAACTGAACAATTCTTGTGCTGGCTATGGCAAAATTTAGTGATTACAAAATTATTTAGACAGTTGAATTGAATTTCTTAAAGCAGAATCTATTGATTTAATTTACTAAAACATACTTGAGGTGTTCATAAAGAATCCACTTGACCTCAGGCACGGTCATGCGCCCGGACTAGATCCAACAAACTATGACATGTTATTGGCCTGCGGGTAACGGCACCAACAGGTGTCGTCCACAGGATAAAGCACCTCCCCCAACCTTTAAATTATAAACCAAATCAAATACCCAATTAAATAAAAATGTATATGACCACAAAAATTCCCCAACAATGTACCGAGGCACCCGTGCATGCATACTTAACGATGAAATCATTTAGTGACAATCAGTGCCGCCCATATTTACAGAAAACTAACATCAATTCGGGTGATACATGACCCTGGCTGAGTTTACAAATTCTCTTAATGAGATAAGCATTAATAAGTTAATGAGGCGTAAGCATTAGTAAAAATGAAAAAGTAATATGTAACCCCAATTGTCCCGTTGGACTTGTGCGGAACAAAGTTCTAAACTGGAGCATTTCCGAAATATCTCAAGATAAGGTGTAGCGGCCACAAACTGTTTTAAAAAGGCATAAATGTCACCTGGTTATACAGCCCAAGGCTGGAGGGTGTTGTAGTGTGTGTGAGTCCGTCCATTCGTCCTGACAGCTGAGCGGAAAGTCCGTGGATTTACTTCATGGATAGCAGGTGATCGGCCATCCGCTGGAGCGAGACAGATTGACGGCTAATTCGGGAACCCTGCACAATTATAGGGGGTAATTACTCACAGGTTCAATAAATCACAATACCCCATCCACCCAGCTGAACACACACTTCACGACATGCCCAGTTTAAAATCTCCAGAAAATTTACTTATGCATTGAAACCCTATTGAATTAAATAAACATTTCAAATATAACCCCTTTAAATATCATAAAACATAATATATTCATTCAGCATAATAAATTATTTCAAATAAATAGTTATTCATAAGTTTTCATCAAGCACTTAATCACTTTCAACATGAGCTAACAAATTTTAACAGGTTCCTGAGATACGTTCATTTCACCAAAATCACAAAATAATTAACTTACGCCCCACTCTAATATAATGAATTAAATAAACAGGCACAAAAACTATAAAACACTATCTGTTAACCAGCGTTAACACTTGAAACATGAATTGGCAGAAAATAGCCTGATGCCGCCACGTGCTAATATAAATTAAGACAAATATATCGCTCTGCATCAACGTTGATATTAAGTAAAATCCAATTTAATTTTATTAAACAGTAGGAAATATATTGTAGGAACACTTACCGGAAGGTCGCGTAGTCTTCTACTTATGCATAGTAAAAAATAGTAGTCAAAATCTCAATCTGCAGCTGCCAGGCGAGTACAGACAACCTACTACGTTGAACGCTGTCAGTCGACTAGTTATTACACTTACTGAAAAATTCGTACCAAGCTCCAGACCCAGAGCGCGCGCGGATCGGCACGGTGGCAAGATAACGAGACGGACGTAATTTATTATGTCGGCAAGATGCCGATAATACGTAATTTATTAATTCAACGCAGTCCGTTCTCGTCGACAAAAAAAAAACAGCCGAGTTTTCCAAAACACGGCACACCCCCACCCAAAAAGCGCAACTTGGTTGCCTCACAGTTAAACTCAGGGAGGGTACCCTGCAGTGTACCCCCTTCCAAAACAACCTAGTGGACTTTGTGATCATGGCGGCCCAGCAGCACTTGCTCTCAGGAGAACAGAGGCTCAGAACTGCGTCCATTCTCATGCAACCCCCTCCGCCATGCCACCCCACGGGACCGCCCCAACACGTCACCCTCTCCGGTGACCATCACCTACTTCCACCGGTCCCACTCACATACCCGTCCTAAGACCAAACAAGGTATCTCCCACCTTGGTATGTGAGTGACAGTACTACTTCTCGTCCATCGCTTGGACCGACCAGCCATATGCACCAACAAGGCATCTCCATCCTTGCCATATGGCCAGCCCACATCCCTACACAAGTGTGGACGGCCCCGCTTAGCCGGACAGAGAAGACCGCATCAAGGGCACGCGAACATTAATCTCAACTCTTACTTCACCTTTTCACAAACAGCGTAACTAGCAGGGGGGTTCACTTCACCACGGCACCGTCGATACACCATATATATGTATATATATATATATATATATATATATATATATACACACACAACCCTCTAGCTCAACAAAAACACCCGGGAAACAATCGGAGAATGCGGCATGGACCGACCCTACAACGATCAACAAACAAATTCAATTACTATAAATAACGAAACAACAGCACGCTATCACTCTCCATCATAACTTTCAGAACCAAAACAGGGGAAACTGACAATCTCCAGGACCACGACAAATCTAAGGGCACTCTCCAACTCTCTAACTTTCTCCATGATAACCTTCCAGAACAGGGGAAACCGACAATCTCGAGGACCACAATCGAATCACTTCCGGGAATGTTCTCTTATTTATAGATTTTTTTTTTTTGTACTAAGGGGAGGGGTAGGAAAATCGGGAAGCTGAAACGGGGCAAGGATCATTGAAAGGTCAATAGCTAGGACTAAGGGTAAGGACATGGTTCCCTCCGAAAAGGAGAATGACTGGAGAAAACCAAGGCTCGCGTGGGCAGGGGCGCAACCCTGAAGTAGACGAACACCACTGGGACTGTGGGGAACATCTACCCGCTACCCGTTAACCTCTTCTTCTTACCTTTCTATGACGCACTTTAGGTACTCGTTCCTTGCGGACACCACTCTCTGAGAAACTATTTCGTGTTGAGCTGTACTGACTTGTTTCCTCTGAATCAGAATCAAGGCAACTTACCTCACTACTTTCACTCCGCTTTGGATTATGCTCATCATCTAACTCCTCTACTTGTCTTTCTTCCAATCCTTCCTTCTCTTCCTGCTCTTCTACAATTTCCCCTTTTCTGTCCCCATAATCCAAATCAACCTCACGACACTGCACATCCTCAGCATCTTCCAGTTGCTCCTCTGATCCATCTTCAACCGCATCTTCCCTCAGCTCCTCACCAATTTCTTCATCACACTCGTCACCAGCTCCTTCACAAGCTTCTTCACCAACTTCTTCTCCAATCTCATTAACATCCTCCTTTTCATCAACACGTTCATCATCAACATCATCGCCATCACTTCCACTAACACTATCTGAACACTGCACCTCTTCATTCTCTAGTTGCTGACCTGGTCCGCATGAAACTTCTTTCCGTTCCTCGGAATCCTCAACACTACTTACAGAAGGCGTCTGCACATCTTCACACACTACATCATTCTCACTCACACACTCCACAACGCTGCCACCAAATTTCTCCTCAACTTCTACCTCATCTACTTCTACCACACTTGCGGCATGGACATCCCCTTGTCCATCCGCAACCTCAGAAACACTTGCAGCCTGGACATCCCCTTGTCCATCTGCAAACTCAGACTCTTGAGTCTCCCTCACACCTACAACTATACTTTCCTGTGCAGCATCCGCAGACCGCTCTTCTGCCTCTTCTGTCGATTCCACTCCTTCACCACTCTCAGCAACTACAACGTCCTCAACATTTTCCACCCTGGAATCCAGCTGTCCAGGTTCATGTGCAATGACTAAATTAATCTCTACTGGCGATGGTCAAGCTACACCATCAAGTGACTTCTCATATCCCTGCGTAGGCGATGACGATATTACCGGATCTGGATCCGTCACGAACCGAGATGGAGATACCGGAACAAATTCCGCGGCATCTGGATTCAACCATGACGTCCTCTTTGAGTCCGGTAATTCAGTATCAACAGACGTTTTCTTGTCGTCTTGTATTGATCCCACGAAGTAATTCCGCTCTTCTACTTCTGCTTCACCTTCTTCATCCACTACTCTATTAGGCACTTGCGCTTCATCTGGAACTTTTAAAGTCTCACTTTTCTCCAAATAGGAATAACTTGCTACCGGTTCCCTACTTGCCGATGTTTGTTCCCTAATATAACCTTTTCTTCCCCTGTTAAATTCACACTTATTTCTTTTCTGCGCTGTGGCCGTTGTTACCGTCTTCTCACTTGCCACCCCCTGTAGCCTCCATTACTTCCGGAATATCCAGTTTTTCTGCCAGTCTCTTGTGTTCTCCTCCTACTCCCATGTTTATCATTCTTAGCTCTTTCTAATGAACCACTGGAGTATTGGACATCTTTAGAAGCTCTTCCCCGGGACTCATCATTCGCCTGGACAGTCCTGACATGCGCACACCACCGGTCCAGGTCCGCAAAAGAACGCGGAGGCTCTGCGAAAATCAGCCGGGATCTCTCTTGGGGATTCAGACCTTCTCGTATTACCTGTATGACTTCCGTCTCGGGCAACCCCAGTCTTAATATACGGGCAGCTTTCCTTACCTCGTGCACGAAGTTCCCCAATGCCTCTCCGTTGGCCTGTAGACGATAGAATAACTTAAACTTCAAATGATCGCGTCGTCGATGGGGTATGAAGAAATCCAACACTTCCCCATGGAAAGCATCGACACTGCCGCCCCGACGCAGAGTGTTGGTGACCAACCCTGCCAATGAACCCCGGCAATACGGGTATATAAGGGACAAGACCTCCCCATCGGACACCCCCGGGAAATCTGCCAACTGCAGAACAAGATCTAAAAAAAACCAGCAACTGCTCCTCATCTGTTCCATCTAACACTGAAAGTTTCTGGAGAACTCCTGAAAGAGGGTGGGGCAATTTCTGGTAGCATACCCCCGCCAGAATTACACAATTCAAAACACACAACAACAAACATAAATTCTCACTAAAAACCTAACACAAAAACTGAACTTACAAAAGGAAAAACTTGAGTACTCTCTCTTCCATCAAGTGGATCCCCGGGTTCCCTAGCGCTGCGAAAACCTGACCCGCTCCAGAACCAACTCTCCGTCAGCCGCCAGACTCAAAAGAAGAAACGACATCAGACACTAACACCAACATACAATCTACACCACCGAACACCTACCACAACATATGACATTTCAACCAAGACATTATCACAATTTCAGTCGGACGGTACCGACTTCCAGTCGGGCCATACCGCATCCCGCTAACCGCACGCGCTATTACTTCCATACAATAATTAAGGGAGCCCATCCCCACGCGATCTCCGGTAAGGTCCAATCTCAAAAACAACAAAACCCAACTACAACACATGCCACGTGGCGGCACCAGGTTTACAATTCAAATCACCTAGCAATAATTCATACATAATACACATACACATACATATATCAACCCTGCCATTGCATCTATCTATTTTCATTTTCAACTATTTCTGAAGTTGATGTTTTTTTTCCAAACTATTTCCGAGTTTGCAAGCCCCATCACACCAAAGGACCCAAGGGTTCAACCCTAGAATGAACCACGCTCTCTGCTACCATTTGTAACCCCTCTTTCCTTTTGTGAATTATGTATAAAAAAAACTTTTTATTTTTTATTTTTTTTTTGTATTTATATTTTTTTTTTTAAAGAGAGGCCACTAGTTATTTAGAACTAGGCAAGAGCCTAGAGAAGCCAAAAATGCGCTGGGTCCAGTATGACGGGACTTTCAAATGAAACTATGCTCTAAGATAACAATAACAAGATTTATTAGAGTTATGTTTTCGTACAATCAATTCCCCCAGTATATGATATATGCGCCTTTTAATGATTAAGTTAATTTTACATAATGCATAGAATAGATTTCAATAGTATATATATGCACATATTTGATTCTTCATACAATCAAATAAAGGCATGGCCCACAACATATAATTAACATAGATACACATTTACATATAAATATCACACACCATGTCCACCTGGTGAACAGCATATATATTGTCATCGTAACACCCTCAAACCCTCTTATTCAGATCAAGTATCCGGCCCACCTTAAAACTTCTCAATTAACAAACCCCCAAAACCAAATAAAAGGTCACAAAAGACCAGAGTTGAAACACCCCAAAAATTCTAAGTATGTGAAAGGCCAAAGTCAAATTGGCAAAATAGTCCGAACGGCACACAAGTACCAAGCATAAAAGGTAATATCAATTTCGTATCCCACATAATAATAAGTGTGCCATCACGAGGTCAACATGGATGCCCGGTTGCATAACTGCATATTCTCATTTCTTTTATTTTCTTGCAAAAAAAAAACAATTTTTAAGCAAGATGAGTGGAACGTAACCACCCCAAAAAATAGCTTACAACTGGTACTGATTTGTTTTACATTCTTTAACCTTATCAACGAATCATTATTATGAATTATTAAAAAAGGTAAACTGAACAATTCTTGTGCTGGCTATGGCAAAATTTAGTGATTACAAAATTATTTAGACAGTTGAATTGAATTTCTTAAAGCAGAATCTATTGATTTAATTTACTAAAACATACTTGAGGTGTTCATAAAGAATCCACTTGACCTCAGGCACGGTCATGCGCCCGGACTAGATCCAACAAACTATGACATGTTATTGGCCTGCGGGTAACGGCACCAACAGGTGTCGTCCACAGGATAAAGCACCTCCCCCAACCTTTAAATTATAAACCAAATCAAATACCCAATTAAATAAAAATGTATATGACCACAAAAATTCCCCAACAATGTACCGAGGCACCCGTGCATGCATACTTAACGATGAAATCATTTAGTGACAATCAGTGCCGCCCATATTTACAGAAAACTAACATCAATTCGGGTGATACATGACCCTGGCTGAGTTTACAAATTCTCTTAATGAGATAAGCATTAATAAGTTAATGAGGCGTAAGCATTAGTAAAAATGAAAAAGTAATATGTAACCCCAATTGTCCCGTTGGACTTGTGCGGAACAAAGTTCTAAACTGGAGCATTTCCGAAATATCTCAAGATAAGGTGTAGCGGCCACAAACTGTTTTAAAAAGGCATAAATGTCACCTGGTTATACAGCCCAAGGCTGGAGGGTGTTGTAGTGTGTGTGAGTCCGTCCATTCGTCCTGACAGCTGAGCGGAAAGTCCGTGGATTTACTTCATGGATAGCAGGTGATCGGCCATCCGCTGGAGCGAGACAGATTGACGGCTAATTCGGGAACCCTGCACAATTATAGGGGGTAATTACTCACAGGTTCAATAAATCACAATACCCCATCCACCCAGCTGAACACACACTTCACGACATGCCCAGTTTAAAATCTCCAGAAAATTTACTTATGCATTGAAACCCTATTGAATTAAATAAACATTTCAAATATAACCCCTTTAAATATCATAAAACATAATATATTCATTCAGCATAATAAATTATTTCAAATAAATAGTTATTCATAAGTTTTCATCAAGCACTTAATCACTTTCAACATGAGCTAACAAATTTTAACAGGTTCGTGAGATACGTTCATTTCACCAAAATCACAAAATAATTAACTTACGCCCCACTCTAATATAATGAATTAAATAAACAGGCACAAAAACTATAAAACACTATCTGTTAACCAGCGTTAACACTTGAAACATGAATTGGCAGAAAATAGCCTGATGCCGCCACGTGCTAATATAAATTAAGACAAATATATCGCTCTGCATCAACGTTGATATTAAGTAAAATCCAATTTAATTTTATTAAACAGTAGGAAATATATTGTAGGAACACTTACCGGAAGGTCGCGTAGTCTTCTACTTATGCATAGTAAAAAATAGTAGTCAAAATCTCAATCTGCAGCTGCCAGGCGAGTACAGACAACCTACTACGTTGAACGCTGTCAGTCGACTAGTTATTACACTTACTGAAAAATTCGTACCAAGCTCCAGACCCAGAGCGCGCGCGGATCGGCACGGTGGCAAGATAACGAGACGGACGTAATTTATTATGTCGGCAAGATGCCGATAATACGTAATTTATTAATTCAACGCAGTCCGTTCTCGTCGACAAAAAAAAAACAGCCGAGTTTTCCAAAACACGGCACACCCCCACCCAAAAAGCGCAACTTGGTTGCCTCACAGTTAAACTCAGGGAGGGTACCCTGCAGTGTACCCCCTTCCAAAACAACCTAGTGGACTTTGTGATCATGGCGGCCCAGCAGCACTTGCTCTCAGGAGAACAGAGGCTCAGAACTGCGTCCATTCTCATGCAACCCCCTCCGCCATGCCACCCCACGGGACCGCCCCAACACGTCACCCTCTCCGGTGACCATCACCTACTTCCACCGGTCCCACTCACATACCCGTCCTAAGACCAAACAAGGTATCTCCCACCTTGGTATGTGAGTGACAGTACTACTTCTCGTCCATCGCTTGGACCGACCAGCCATATGCACCAACAAGGCATCTCCATCCTTGCCATATGGCCAGCCCACATCCCTACACAAGTGTGGACGGCCCCGCTTAGCCGGACAGAGAAGACCGCATCAAGGGCACGCGAACATTAATCTCAACTCTTACTTCACTTTTCACAAACAGCGTAACTAGCAGGGGGGTTCACTTCACCACGGCACCGTCGATACACCATATATATATACACACACAACCCTCTAGCTCAACAAAAACACCCGGGAAACAATCGGAGAATGCGGCATGGACCGACCCTACAACGATCAACAAACAAATTCAATTACTATAAATAACGAAACAACAGCACGCTATCACTCTCCATCATAACTTTCAGAACCAAAACAGGGGAAACTGACAATCTCCAGGACCACGACAAATCTAAGGGCACTCTCCAACTCTCTAACTTTCTCCATGATAACCTTCCAGAACAGGGGAAACCGACAATCTCGAGGACCACAATCGAATCACTTCCGGGAATGTTCTCTTATTTATAGATTTTTTTTTTTGTACTAAGGGGAGGGGTAGGAAAATCGGGAAGCTGAAACGGGGCAAGGATCATTGAAAGGTCAATAGCTAGGACTAAGGGTAAGGACATGGTTCCCTCCGAAAAGGAGAATGACTGGAGAAAACCAAGGCTCGCGTGGGCAGGGGCGCAACCCTGAAGTAGACGAACACCACTGGGACTGTGGGGAACATCTACCCGCTACCCGTTAACCTCTTCTTCTTACCTTTCTATGACGCACTTTAGGTACTCGTTCCTTGCGGACACCACTCTCTGAGAAACTATTTCGTGTTGAGCTGTACTGACTTGTTTCCTCTGAATCAGAATCAAGGCAACTTACCTCACTACTTTCACTCCGCTTTGGATTATGCTCATCATCTAACTCCTCTACTTGTCTTTCTTCCAATCCTTCCTTCTCTTCCTGCTCTTCTACAATTTCCCCTTTTCTGTCCCCATAATCCAAATCAACCTCACGACACTGCACATCCTCAGCATCTTCCAGTTGCTCCTCTGATCCATCTTCAACCGCATCTTCCCTCAGCTCCTCACCAATTTCTTCATCACACTCGTCACCAGCTCCTTCACAAGCTTCTTCACCAACTTCTTCTCCAATCTCATTAACATCCTCCTTTTCATCAACACGTTCATCATCAACATCATCGCCATCACTTCCACTAACACTATCTGAACACTGCACCTCTTCATTCTCTAGTTGCTGACCTGGTCCGCATGAAACTTCTTTCCGTTCCTCGGAATCCTCAACACTACTTACAGAAGGCGTCTGCACATCTTCACACACTACATCATTCTCACTCACACACTCCACAACGCTGCCACCAAATTTCTCCTCAACTTCTACCTCATCTACTTCTACCACACTTGCGGCATGGACATCCCCTTGTCCATCCGCAACCTCAGAAACACTTGCAGCCTGGACATCCCCTTGTCCATCTGCAAACTCAGACTCTTGAGTCTCCCTCACACCTACAACTATACTTTCCTGTGCAGCATCCGCAGACCGCTCTTCTGCCTCTTCTGTCGATTCCACTCCTTCACCACTCTCAGCAACTACAACGTCCTCAACATTTTCCACCCTGGAATCCAGCTGTCCAGGTTCATGTGCAATGACTAAATTAATCTCTACTGGCGATGGTCAAGCTACACCATCAAGTGACTTCTCATATCCCTGCGTAGGCGATGACGATATTACCGGATCTGGATCCGTCACGAACCGAGATGGAGATACCGGAACAAATTCCGCGGCATCTGGATTCAACCATGACGTCCTCTTTGAGTCCGGTAATTCAGTATCAACAGACGTTTTCTTGTCGTCTTGTATTGATCCCACGAAGTAATTCCGCTCTTCTACTTCTGCTTCACCTTCTTCATCCACTACTCTATTAGGCACTTGCGCTTCATCTGGAACTTTTAAAGTCTCACTTTTCTCCAAATAGGAATAACTTGCTACCGGTTCCCTACTTGCCGATGTTTGTTCCCTAATATAACCTTTTCTTCCCCTGTTAAATTCACACTTATTTCTTTTCTGCGCTGTGGCCGTTGTTACCGTCTTCTCACTTGCCACCCCCTGTAGCCTCCATTACTTCCGGAATATCCAGTTTTTCTGCCAGTCTCTTGTGTTCTCCTCCTACTCCCATGTTTATCATTCTTAGCTCTTTCTAATGAACCACTGGAGTATTGGACATCTTTAGAAGCTCTTCCCCGGGACTCATCATTCGCCTGGACAGTCCTGACATGCGCACACCACCGGTCCAGGTCCGCAAAAGAACGCGGAGGCTCTGCGAAAATCAGCCGGGATCTCTCTTGGGGATTCAGACCTTCTCGTATTACCTGTATGACTTCCGTCTCGGGCAACCCCAGTCTTAATATACGGGCAGCTTTCCTTACCTCGTGCACGAAGTTCCCCAATGCCTCTCCGTTGGCCTGTAGACGATAGAATAACTTAAACTTCAACTGATCGCGTCGTCGATGGGGTATGAAGAAATCCAACACTTCCCCATGGAAAGCATCGACACTGCCGCCCCGACGCAGAGTGTTGGTGACCAACCCTGCCAATGAACCCCGGCAATACGGGTATATAAGGGACAAGACCTCCCCATCGGACACCCCCGGGAAATCTGCCAACTGCAGAACAAGATCTAAAAAAAACCAGCAACTGCTCCTCATCTGTTCCATCTAACACTGAAAGTTTCTGGAGAACTCCTGAAAGAGGGTGGGGCAATTTCTGGTAGCATACCCCCGCCAGAATTACACAATTCAAAACACACAACAACAAACATAAATTCTCACTAAAAACCTAACACAAAAACTGAACTTACAAAAGGAAAAACTTGAGTACTCTCTCTTCCATCAAGTGGATCCCCGGGTTCCCTAGCGCTGCGAAAACCTGACCCGCTCCAGAACCAACTCTCCGTCAGCCGCCAGACTCAAAAGAAGAAACGACATCAGACACTAACACCAACATACAATCTACACCACCGAACACCTACCACAACATATGACATTTCAACCAAGACATTATCACAATTTCAGTCGGACGGTACCGACTTCCAGTCGGGCCATACCGCATCCCGCTAACCGCACGCGCTATTACTTCCATACAATAATTAAGGGAGCCCATCCCCACGCGATCTCCGGTAAGGTCCAATCTCAAAAACAACAAAACCCAACTACAACACATGCCACGTGGCGGCACCAGGTTTACAATTCAAATCACCTAGCAATAATTCATACATAATACACATACACATACATATATCAACCCTGCCATTGCATCTATCTATTTTCATTTTCAACTATTTCTGAAGTTGATGTTTTTTTTCCAAACTATTTCCGAGTTTGCAAGCCCCATCACACCAAAGGACCCAAGGGTTCAACCCTAGAATGAACCACGCTCTCTGCTACCATTTGTAACCCCTCTTTCCTTTTGTGAATTATGTATAAAAAAAACTTTTTATTTTTTATTTTTTTTTTGTATTTATATTTTTTTTTTTAAAGAGAGGCCACTAGTTATTTAGAACTAGGCAAGAGCCTAGAGAAGCCAAAAATGCGCTGGGTCCAGTATGACGGGACTTTCAAATGAAACTATGCTCTAAGATAACAATAACAAGATTTATTAGAGTTATGTTTTCGTACAATCAATTCCCCCAGTATATGATATATGCGCCTTTTAATGATTAAGTTAATTTTACATAATGCATAGAATAGATTTCAATAGTATATATATGCACATATTTGATTCTTCATACAATCAAATAAAGGCATGGCCCACAACATATAATTAACATAGATACACATTTACATATAAATATCACACACCATGTCCACCTGGTGAACAGCATATATATTGTCATCGTAACACCCTCAAACCCTCTTATTCAGATCAAGTATCCGGCCCACCTTAAAACTTCTCAATTAACAAACCCCCAAAACCAAATAAAAGGTCACAAAAGACCAGAGTTGAAACACCCCAAAAATTCTAAGTATGTGAAAGGCCAAAGTCAAATTGGCAAAATAGTCCGAACGGCACACAAGTACCAAGCATAAAAGGTAATATCAATTTCGTATCCCACATAATAATAAGTGTGCCATCACGAGGTCAACATGGATGCCCGGTTGCATAACTGCATATTCTCATTTCTTTTATTTTCTTGCAAAAAAAAAACAATTTTTAAGCAAGATGAGTGGAACGTAACCACCCCAAAAAATAGCTTACAACTGGTACTGATTTGTTTTACATTCTTTAACCTTATCAACGAATCATTATTATGAATTATTAAAAAAGGTAAACTGAACAATTCTTGTGCTGGCTATGGCAAAATTTAGTGATTACAAAATTATTTAGACAGTTGAATTGAATTTCTTAAAGCAGAATCTATTGATTTAATTTACTAAAACATACTTGAGGTGTTCATAAAGAATCCACTTGACCTCAGGCACGGTCATGCGCCCGGACTAGATCCAACAAACTATGACATGTTATTGGCCTGCGGGTAACGGCACCAACAGGTGTCGTCCACAGGATAAAGCACCTCCCCCAACCTTTAAATTATAAACCAAATCAAATACCCAATTAAATAAAAATGTATATGACCACAAAAATTCCCCAACAATGTACCGAGGCACCCGTGCATGCATACTTAACGATGAAATCATTTAGTGACAATCAGTGCCGCCCATATTTACAGAAAACTAACATCAATTCGGGTGATACATGACCCTGGCTGAGTTTACAAATTCTCTTAATGAGATAAGCATTAATAAGTTAATGAGGCGTAAGCATTAGTAAAAATGAAAAAGTAATATGTAACCCCAATTGTCCCGTTGGACTTGTGCGGAACAAAGTTCTAAACTGGAGCATTTCCGAAATATCTCAAGATAAGGTGTAGCGGCCACAAACTGTTTTAAAAAGGCATAAATGTCACCTGGTTATACAGCCCAAGGCTGGAGGGTGTTGTAGTGTGTGTGAGTCCGTCCATTCGTCCTGACAGCTGAGCGGAAAGTCCGTGGATTTACTTCATGCTGGAGCGAGACAGATTGACGGCTAATTCGGGAACCCTGCACAATTATAGGGGTAATTACTCACAGGTTCAATAAATCACAATACCTCATCCACCCAGCTGAACACACACTTCACGACATGCCCAGTTTAAAATCTCCATAAAATTTACTTATGCATTGGAACCCTATTGAATTAAATAAATCATTTCAAATATAACCCCTTTAAATATCATAAAACATAATATATTCATTCAGCATAATAAATTATTTCAAATAAATAGTTATTCATAAGTTTTCATCAAGCACTTAATCACTTTCAACATGAGCTAACAAATTTTAACAGGTTCGTGAGATACGTTCATTTCACCAAAATCACAAAATAATTAACTTACGCCCCACTCTAATATAATGAATTAAATAAACAGGCACAAAAACTATAAAACACTATCTGTTAACCAGCGTTAACACTTGAAACATGAATTGGCAGAAAATAGCCTGATGCCGCCACGTGCTAATATAAATTAAGGCAAATATATCGCTCTGCATCAACGTTGATATTAAGTAAAATCCAATTTAATTTTATTAAACAGTAGGAAATATATTGTAGGAACACTTACCGGAAGGTCGCGTAGCCTTCTACTTATGCATAGTAAAAGATAGTAGACAAAATATCAATCTGCAGCTGCCAGGCGAGTACAGACAACCTACTACGTTGAACGCTGTCAGTCGACTAGTTATTACACTTACTGAAAAATTCGTACCAAGCTCCAGACCCAGAGCGCGCGCGGATCGGCACGGTGGCAAGATAACGAGACGGACGTAATTTATTATGTCGGCAAGATGCCGATAATACGTAATTTATTAACTCAACGCAGTCCGTTCTCGTCGACAAAAAAAAAACAGCCGAGTTTTCCAAAACACGGCACAATACACAAAATGTATCGTTGTATAATTTTGTCGCCCGTTAACGTGTGGCACGACACGCCTATATTTAATAAAGAAATGTATGCTGTATTGTTAAATGTGTGCATAGGAATTTATGTTTATTTATGAATATTTTTGTATGTTGTTTATTTTGTTGTGTGTAATGACACAACTGGCGCCCACCAATACATTGATGTATATGATAACAGGTGTAATTTTAACAAGAGTATATTGGCAAAATGCGACATTGCAATTGGCAAAAATGTGCGAATACGTGGAAGTGGACGATGGTGGGGGAACTGACGCCACTGACAGCTTCTGACCTGCAGAACCCTGTGACTACAGGTGTGGTTTTTTTGGTGAATATAGATACGAGCCCAGGAGAGCCAAATTTGCTCTTCAATCAGTCTTCAGTCGTGGCGGTACGCTATGTCCTTCAGTGACGACAATTGTTAATACTCTTCAATCAGTTTTAATTACAGCGGTAAGCTCAGTCCGTCAGAGACGCGAATTTTAATTACTTCAGACATAGCTGCACGCTATCTCCAATATCGACAAGATCTTTTGTTTATAAACTTTAAAGTCTAACGGACAATACATAAGTTCTAGTAATAAAAAAAAAAACAGAAATAAAATCAGCCTACAACTACAAACATCAACACTCTAGACAAATGGCGAGAGAACATCAAGCAGAGGAACGATATGCAGAGCAATAGAGGCGGTTAATAGAACAACAGCAGCTGATTCATAGCAACACATCATTCCATTTTACAGCCAGCAGATGGGACCATGAAGGACGAGTGACTGGAGGACGACCAGTGAAACCGGAAAACGCAAGAGGATATCCAGTAGGTGAGGACCGAGTGATCGCCGGAGGACATGAGTACAATTTGCAGAATTGAGGTTACGAAAAACCAATTTATAATCAATTATAAAAGAATAGAGACATTGAAAAGACATTAATTAAAAAATTTTAAATTAAAGAAAAATTATGTGGATAGAGATAAGAGAATGTAATTTAACTATAGTAAGAATTTTCTTTAATGATGACCAATTAATTTAAAGATAATTTAAATCCTTGCTTGGAGGATTAACAATTGATTTAATAATTTTAAATTTTAATTGAAAGCGTATAAAGTAAAGTACTGTAGTTGGAAATATAGAAGAAGACTAACCATTCGATTAGTTTATTTAAAATGTTATAAAGCCTTAAGATGTATGCCAAGCATAGACTGATAATGTAAATAAGAACAAATTTATAAAGCACACATTCAGACTGAGTAGTCGAGAATTTATAGTGTAACGAAGAAATGTTTAAAATAGAGTTTTGCTAATATAAGAGATAAGATATAAGATTTATTTTATGATGAGTATACGGCAACAAAGAAACATTGAAACAATTGACAATGAATATTTTATGGCGAAGTAAATATTATTATTATATTTTTTTTCGTTTGAATAAAGAAATGAAAACATGTTACGATTCATAAACATACACGTTATCTGTAATGTTGTATGAGCTATACCACTACACAATTTAGATTACATTTAATTAGTACATAGTGTCGTTGTATAATTTTGGCGTCCCACGAACGTGGGGCTCCTCAAACACAAATAAATTTGTATTTACATCTATTTTGTACATCTAAATTTGTATTTACATCTAAATTTGTATTTGCATACACAAAATGTATCTTTGTATAATTTTGTCGGCCGTTAACGTGTGGCACGACACGCTTACATTTAATAAAGAAATGTATGCTGTATTGTTAAATGTGTGCATAAGATTTTATGTTTAATAATTTATGTTTATTTATGAATATTTTTGTATGTTGTTTATTTTGTTGTTTGTAATGACAGAACTGGCGCCCACCAATACATTGATGTATATGATCACAGGTGTAACTTTAACAAGAGTATAATTATAGTTACTAATAAAAAATAATAAACAAATAAATCAATAAAAAAAACAAACGGTTGTATAATAATAATATTCTAAAACATAATAAGTAAATACATAATATTCGACATGGCAGTATCAGGAGGTATTAGTATGGAGGCAATCATTAAGATGATGGGAAACATTATGGACGAATATGGAAAAAGACAGAATGTATGTGCTAGACTAGATAAACATATAGAAGAGTTTAAAACTGATAAAGCACAATTAGGTAAAACATTAAAAGAATATAATACAATACTAAGAGTAGGAGCAAAAGTAGAACAAGGTATCGTAATTAAGACTGCGCAGTTAGTACCTACGGATCTCGACAATAATACGCGTATAAACGCACGCAAAAGTAATGTTAAGATAACACTTGATAAACAAGCTATTAAAATAAAAAAAGAACTTGGAGGAATGTTAATATTTAATAATTATAAATCTAGTGAAATACTTAACACTAGGGAAGAACATAACGTAGGATATAAACAATCATACCTTATTGATAAGGAATATCCAGATGCAAGTTACACACACAGTAATAAATCACATAAAAGAAAAATATGTGTAAAACACTTAACACACAATAATTATCACTGTAACGAGAAACGTAGTAATAAACCATCTATACGAAACACTATACAAAATTATGGTAATTATAAAATTAATTATATACACGATAAGTACCGAAAGAGTGATAATTATATTAACGATAATTATAACTGTAATTATAATTACTACAAAGATTATCATAAATGACGGATGAAAAAACAGTCAACAGCTGTTTATATGGGTCTCAAGCAGACTGAACATACGCAATGTATTCATGACGAGAGAATTATGGAACATGCGGAGAGAAGAGAGCGAAGTGTTTGTAAAGCGAAACAAAGGGGAGATTCTGTGTGGCCGAGAGGCAGGATGAAATTTGTACCCTATAAACAGGTGAGTTACACGGTCAAAACAAACGTTCACGCGGTAAATACGCACAATAAAGGAATGCAAGACGGAAATGTTACATGGCGGGTTATGCTACAAAGAAACAATGAATTTCCTGTAGACGACGGACAATGTATTGTTAACTTAGAGAGGGGTGGAAATCAAACCGACACCGCACTCAATGCTCTATTGTAATGAATAACTATTTTTAAATGAAAAATAGTATTGTTGATTATTAATAAGAGTAGGAGTTAAATAAGAAGAAATAATAAAATGTTAAAAAAAGATAGAAGTTATATAATAAAGAAATGTTATGATTGAAAAGAAAAAAATATGTTAAGAAATGTAAGGAATGTTATTATCGATGTTGTTATTAATGTGAAGAAAAAAGGTTAGAAACGAGAAATAAATGTTATAATTGTCGGAACGGTTGATCAAGCGAAACCTTCATACCTTAGTGGAAATGCAAGGACACCGAAGAAAGCGATAGTGGAAGTCAAGGGCAGAGATTATTTAGAGCTCAAATGCTACGATTAACACATCGAGTGAGTTAAGCACATAAAAGTCTGGATATAGACATGTTTCTAAGGCAGTCATCTGAAGCAGATAATGCGACACACTACGAAGCTAAAAAGAGTATTCTGTTACGGAAGTGTATTTCAACACAAGGTAAGAATGAAGAAAATTATTAGTGATCAGAAAGGAAATGTAAGAATGAAGATTGGAATAATAGGCGAAGAAAAGGGGTTAAGGAACGAAGGTAGGAATGTATGATTAAGATAATGTAAAATTCCAGATTGAAGAATGGCATAATATGTTAAAAGATGCAGAATGATTATCAGTGCAAGAATGCTAATTCATTTAGGAAGTTCTACACATAAAAAGAAAGTAAATAGGTCAATGGGACAAGATTAAAGAAGAACAATGGAAAGAGTAGCTATGCTTACGCATTGTTAGTAACACCTGCGTGGGGAGAAGGGAATATTACTTGCTCTACCCTCCAACTAAGGGAAATTGAACAATTAATATTCATTATTATTGGTTGTTGTGTATAAATACAAATAAAAATAAATAATATGAAATATAAAAAAATAATGTGTCTAATGATAGAAAAAAAATGTTTTAATAAAGAAATTTATTAAAAATTTTTTTTACCGATCAGAGGAATAATGTGACAATACAAGCATGTGCTGTAGTGTGCATGTATTAAATAAAGTAAATATTTAAATTAATTTTATTAATATGTAATAGACAAGCAGGTGTGAAATTGGAAGCTGAATTATGAACAGGAATCAACAGGAAAGATCACGCAAGTGCCGCTGAGAGCGTGTACACGAGTAAATAGTGAGTGTGCGTGAGGCCTGTTCAAGCCTGAAAGTTTGCAATCTCACCCCAAATAGATACTAAATTAAAGTTTTATTTATTTATAAGCAAACCGTAAATATTAAAAAGATTGTAAAGACTTCTAAAAATGCATAAAAATCTGACACATGTGCAGTGCGAATTCTATGTAAATATGACGTTCAGTGCGAATCCTGTGTGATTTTTAGAGCATAGTAATTACACTAATGATGCGATCATTATGATAATAATGTATAATATGTGTTATTGAATCAGACAATGTTAGATCACTTTGAAACCCGCATTAGACATTACAATTGGCAAAAATGTGCGAATATGTGGAAGTGGACGATGGTGGGGGAACTGACGCCACTGACAGCTTCTGACCTGCAGAATCCAGTGACGACCGGTGTGGTTTTTTTTGGTGAATATAGATTCGAGACCAGGAGAGCCAAATTTGCTCTTCAATCAGTCTTCAGTCGTGGCGGTACGCTATGTCCGTCAGCGACGAGAATTTTTAATACTCTTCAATCAGTTTTCAATTACAGCGGTAAGCTCTGTCCGTCAGAGACGCGAATTTTAATTACTTCAGACATAGCTGCACGCTATCTCCAATATCGACAAGATCTTTTGTTTATAAACTGTAAAGCCTAACGGACAATACGTTAGTTCAAGTAATAAAAAAAAAAAAAACAGTAATACAATCAGTCTACAACTACAAACATCAACACTCTAGACAAATGGCGAGAGAACATCAAGCAGAGGAACGATATGCAGAAAAATAGAAGCGGTTAATAGAACAACAGCAGCTGATTCAGAGCAACACATCATTCCATTCTACAGCCAGCAGATGGGACCATGAAGGACGAGTGACTGGAGGACGACCAGTGGAACCGGAAAACGCAAGAGGACATCCAGTAGGAGAGGACCGACAGATCGCCGGAGGACATGGGTACAATTTGCAGAATTGAGGTGACGAAAACCAATTTATAATTAATTATAAAAGAATAGAGACATTGAAAAGACATTAATTAAAAAATTTTAAATTAAAGAAAAATTATGTAGATAGAGATAAGAGAATGTAATTTAACTATAGTAAGAATTTTCTTTAATGATGACCAATTCATTTAAAGATAATTTAAATCCTTGCTTGGAGGATTAACAATTGATTTAATAATTTTAGTTTTTCATTGAAAGCGTATAAAGTAAAGTACTGTAGTTGGAAATATAGAAGAAGGCTAACGATTCGATTAATTTATTTAAAGTGTTATAAAGCCTTAAGATGTATGCCAAGCATAGAATGATAATGTAAATAAGAACAAATTTATAAAGCACACATTCAGACTGAGTAGTCGAGAATTTATAGTGTAACGAAGAAATGTTTAACGTAGAGTTTTGCTAATATAAGAGATAAGATATAAGATTTATATTATGATGAGTATACGGCAACAAAGAAACATTGAAACAATTGATAATGAATATTTTATGGCGAAGTAAATATTATTATTATATTTTTTTCGTTCGAATAAAGAAATGAAAACATGTTACTATTCATAAAAGGACTACTCTTATTATGATTACACCTGAACTCCAATTATACATACACGTTATCAATAATGTTGTATGAGCTATACCACTACACAATTTAGATTACATTTAATTAGTACATAGTGTCGTTGTATAATTTTGGCGTCCCACGAACGTGGGGCTCCTCAAACACAAATAAATTTGTATTTACAACTTGCATACACAAAATGTATCGTTGTATAATTTTGTCGCCCGTTAACGTGTGGCACGACACGCCTACATTTAATAAAGAAATGTATGCTGTATTGTTAAATGTGTGCATAGGATTTTATGTATAATAATTTATGTTTATTTATGAATATTTTTGTATGTTGTTTATTTTGTTGTGTGTAATGACACAACTGGCGCCCACCAATACATTGATGTATATGATAACAGGTGTAATTTTAACAAGAGTATAATAATAGATACTAATAACAAAAAATAAACAAATAAATCAATAAAAAAGCGAACGGTTGTATAATAATAATATTCTAAAACATAATAAATAAATACATCATATTCGACATGGCAGTATCAGGAAGTATTAGTATGGAGGCAATCATTAAGACGATTTGAAGCATTATGGACGAATATGGAATAAGACAGAATGTACGTGCTAGACTAGATAAACACATAGAAGAGTTTAAAACTGATAAAGCACAATTAGGTAAAACATTAAAAGAATATAATACAATACTAAGAGTAGGAGCAAAAGTAGAACAAGATATCGTAATTAAGACTGCGCACTTAGTACCTAAGGATCTCGACAATAATACGCGTATAAACGCACGCAAAATTAATGTTAAGATACCACTTGATAAACAAGCTATTAAAATAAAAAATGAACTTGGAGGAATGTTAATATGTTATAATTATAATTCTAGTGAAATACTTAACACTAGGGAAGAACATAACGTAGGATATAAACAATCATACCTTATTGATAGGAATATCCAGATGCAAGTTACACACACAGTAATAAATCACATAAAAGAAAAATATGAGTAAAACACTTAACACACAATAATTATCACTGTAACGAGAAACGTAGTAATAAACCATCTATACGAAACACTATACAAAATTATGGTAATTATAATATTAATTATATACACGATAAGTACCAAACGAGTGATAATTATAGTAAAGATAATTATAACTGTAATTATAAAAACTACAGAGGTTATCATAAATGACGGATGAAAAACCAGTCAACAGCTGTTTATATGGGCCTCAAGCAGACAGAACATACGCAATGTATTCATGACGAGAGAATTATGGAACGTGCGGAGAGAAGAGAGTGAAGTGTTTGTAAAGCGAAACAAATGGGAGATTCTGTGTGGTCGAGAGGCAGAATGAAATTTGTACCCTGTAAACAGGTGAGTTACACGGTCAAAACAAACGTTCACGCGGTAAATACGCACAATAAAGGAATGCAAGACGGAAATGTTACATGGCGGGTTATGCTACAAAGAAACAATGAATTTCCTGTAGACGACGGACTATGTATTGTTAACTTAGAGAGGGGTGGAAATCAAACGACACCGCACTCAATGCTCTGTTGTAATGAATAATTATTTTTAATTGAAAAATAGTATTGTTGATTATTAATAAGAGTAGGAGTTAAATAAGAAGAAATAATAATATGTTAAAAAAAAGATAGAAGTTATATAATAAAGAAATGTTATGATTGAAAAGAAAAAATATGTTAAGAATTGTAAGGAATGTTATTGTCGATGTTGTTATTAATATGAAGAAAGGGTTAGAAACGAGAAATAACTGTTATAATTGTCGGAACGGTTGATCAAGCGAAACCTTCATACCTTAGTGGAAATGCAAGGACACCGAAGAAAGCGATAGTGGAAGTCAAGGGCAGAGATTATTTAGAGCTCAAATGCTACGATTAACACATCGAGTGAGTTAAGCACATAAAAGTCTGGATATAGACATGTTTCTAAGGCAGTCATCTGAAGCAGATAATGCGACACACTACGAAGCTAAAAAGAGTATTCTGTTACGGAAGTGTATTTCAACACAAGGTAAGAATGAAGAAAATTATTAGTGATCAGAAAGGAAATGTAAGAATGAAGATTGGAATAATAGGCGAAGAAAAGGGGTTAAGGAACGAAGGTAGGAATGTATGATTAAGGTAATGTAAAATTCCAGATTGAAGAATGGCATAATATATTAAGATGCAGAATGTTTATCAGTGCAAGAATGCAAATTCATTTAGGAAGTTCTACAAATAAAAAGAAAGTAAATAGGTCAATGGGACCAGATTAAAGAAGAACAATGGAAAGAGTAGCTATGCTTACGCATTGTTAGTAACACCTGTGTGGGGAGAAGGGAACATTACATGCTCTACCCTCCAACTAAGGGAAATTAAACAATTAATATTCATTATTATTATTTGTAGTGTATAAATACATATAAAAATAAATAATATGATATAAAAAAAATGTGTCTAATGATAGAAAAAAAAATTTTTAATAAAGAAATTTATTAAAAATTTGTTTTACCAATCAGAGGTATAATGTGACAATACAAGCATGTGCTGTAATGTGCATGTATTAATTAAAATAAATATTTAAATTAATTTTATGAATATGTATTAGACAAGCAGGTGTGAAATTGGAAGCTGAATTATGAACAGGAATCAACAGGAAAGATCACGCAATTGCCGCTGAGAGCGTGTACACGAGTAAATAGTAAGTGTGCGTTAGGCCTGTTCAAGCCTAAAAGTTTGTGACGATTTAAATTAAAAAAAAAAAAAAATTAATAATAAAAATATAAAATGGGAAGTTAGTTAAAACCATTAAATCGCACTATTAAACCAAAGAATACCCCTGAGCTAACTTGTAATATTAATGAGTATTAAATAGGGAATTTAACTAAAATAATGTAAATAAAACTGAGAAAAAAAGAGTTATAAAGATAACTGTTAACCCTTTATTAAATTATCATGCTATGACCTGTGTATACCGGATCCAACTTGCATACCTACCCGGCATTAAATAAATATACCTGTAAACTATAATCTAAATAATAAATAATTCAAAGTCACTAGTAGTAGTTGTAATAAATTCTGTAGACAAGCAAAGTCTTGATTGTTTATTATGTCGAACTGTAAGACTGTATTACTAATTAAAAGTTGGAACTATGTTATGGCGGAGTATTCACTCCGCGTCGTTACAATTTTCCTGTTGTAACAATGTAGGACTTGAGATGCGACGTTCAATCTGTAAACAGCTCCAAGCGGAGCACTGCACAAAATGTTTTTTTTTATTTTGTTATTAGCTTCAACCAACAGTGTGGAGATCTATGTAACTAAAATGTAGTGTGTTTTAACACAAAGATGTGAATGAATGAAATAAGTGTGTAAGGTGACATCTCCTATTAAAAATATAGTTCACGTTATTTTGGGGTTCCGTCATAATGTGTAACGAATATATAAACACAAATACTACTGTGCTATTACAAATGTGATGTGTATAACTGTGAAAAGTGAAGACAAAGACCTCAACTGCATTTACACTACCACTGAGAAACAGGACGACTTCATTCTAGATGACACCGTAACATCCACTTCATCATTAGTTGACTCCGAGGACCTCCGCCGGAAAGACTACCACGATGACGACCCACTATTAAGAGAGTACAGAAGAATCACGCGGCAGGACATGGACTGAAACGATTAACTAGAGGTGACGCGGAAGCTCGTCTTCCGTGAATAATGTATCTTTTAAATATAAGTAATGTTAAAAGAAAAAGACTTTAAATGACAATCTCTAAGCGTTAAGAATAACAATGTTGTAACAAGAAATTTCAGAAATCATACTTTGTAACATAACTCTTGTGATGTAGCTTTGGAACATCGCACAACTAAACGAAACCATTCTTCTAATGGTATTTTAAGTAATAATGTAATTGACTAAAGAAGTAGAGTAAATTTGAAAATCCCTAACTAGTTTAAATAGACTCGGATCCGAGGTAAATACACTAACTGTATTATCATTTTAAATATTGAAAACCCCCTTACCATTTCACTGTAAGCTAAAAATTTTTATTTGTAATGTATTATTAATCACACGTAAATAAAAAGATGTCATCTTTGTTACATACTAAATTGAGTACATAAATCAGCAAACCTCCCTCCCCAGTTTCCTTTTATTAGAGTACTTATAATTATTGATAGTGATTTGATTAATTTTCAGTTTGTTACAACGAAGGCAGCCTGTATAATTGGCCAGAGTCAATTATCACGGGTTCCCTAGGTTATAACGTAGCCGACACGTTATAAGATGCGCCACTCTGCTTTATATATAAAAGGTTTGTAAGCATCGTGACGCATATAAGATGCGGCACTCTGCAGATCTATGCACTCATTTGATGTATTGTATGTAAAACAAAAAGGCTAAGTAGCATAAAAAAAATAATAGTGACAATATTAAATTCACAATTGTAAATTTTGTGTGAGATTACGCACATACCCGTATATGATTTACTTAATATACGTGAAAATATTAGCTTGTATTACACCAATTCATGTATGTACTTGTCAAAATGTTCAGTCTCTAACACGTCTATTTTGCGACAATTCAAGACCTGTAGTTTTCCTGTATAAGCCTGCATAAATATGTAATTCGTCTTCCTATTGCCAAGGTGAGTCATATAAACAACTGACTAAATAAAACAAGTTCAATTACGTGTAAATAAATTGTAAGTGAAATTGTACTCCTTTCTAGTAGCAGAATTAGATAAATTAAAATTAGCACGTAAAACCAAATAATAACTAAAACTCAGCTTAGTAACGGGCTGTAACTTGTTTAAAACGCATATCGTTCCGCATCGCACATACCACCCTCGTTGAACCAAGCCAGTACAAGTCTGTAAAGAAAGCCGTCAGCTGTTGTTGAATGGAACAATAACATTCTCTTCACCCTCGAGCTTGATTTCCCCCTTCTTACGCATAATACTATGCCATTGTTTAAAGAAAACTAGTTTGACCCACATTCCAGCGTAACAGCTGATCGTTGAAAGTAAAGTGACGTCTGTGTGAATTTTTTCTCTTTCTCTGAGATGCTAAGTAATTCTCTTACAACTCATGCAAATGTTCTACCATGAACTAAAGTGTGTATGCAATAATTGTGTATAGTGTAGTAGAATAAGTTTTAGTGTGCTAGATATAAGGTAAGCCTGGCCCTATTTAATCCAGACTTACTATTAAAAGACGAACTGTGCTATGAAGCTCTTTTACGCGGTTTACCTCATGCGAATGTAACAGTCGCGGAATTGCGCAAGTCTATACGCGAAAGTGGATCTGATACACCCGCGCAGTTAAGTAACTTAAGCGGACTCGATTATGAGAGCGAGAGAGAAACTTGTTATGCCAAGTATAGTGAGTTGACTTTATTGTCCCAAACCCTTCAAGATGAGAAATCTCCTGCGGTAATATTGCGGACAACTCAAAGGATAGAACATTTAACACGGCGAATGAAAAATTTTTTAAACTGGCCCAACATCACGGTAATCCCTCCTGACGTCCAAAGTTTTGCGGATGAGGCTTTACAGAAATTACCCGCGATATTTAAGACAATTGCGAAGAAGGTCCGACTCATTCAGAATGGATGAAATTGAAAAATCCTTGAAGAAACTATACATCTCCCCAGTTCAATCTCCTACCTTAGAACAACCTCCCCCCAACACGGATCAGGAATCACCCACCGTATCGAAAATACAACCGAGTCGAGAGCAAAACCCAAATAGAGACGTGAATACCCAGACAATATCTGAAGCTCCACCTCCCAGTGGTTCCCACAATCGCTCCGGGATGTACGAATTGACTACCCCTAATGCAGCATCTGGTCCTCCTAAAGCTATACCACTCGTAAATTATAATATTAACCTCTACGGAAAAATCACTCATCCCGTAGAAAAACTCTTAGCTGAAATTCCATACACGGGTGGTTTGAATGTTACTAAACTACTAAACTTCATCAAATACCTCCTGCTGATAAAGGATTTGCAGCAACTAAATGACTGGCAAATTTTGCAAGTCCTCCTACCGAAATGTAAACCACCATTAAAGAATCGTGTGCTGGAATCATTAAGCTCTACACTTCCAGTAGAAGAACTGCATACTACTATCTTAAAATATTTTATTCCCACCGGAATGTATGAGGAACTTAAAAGAAAGACCGTACTTCGAGTACAAGGAACTCATGAGAGACTGGCCCATTACATCTCTGATATCAGGGAGTCTTCTCGACTACTGCAAGTAGATTGGAGTGAGAGACAGATGGTCGATACCATTTTAGTAGGATTGTCTCCAGAGGAAAGATCTCGTTTAGCGTTAATAAATAGACCCAACACCGTTGCGGATCTCGAACAATGCAGTATTCACTCGTCGAACGTATGGTACTCAGATCAGAACAGACATGCTTTGAAAACAACCGAGCCTAGTAGAAATGAAATGCAAGCCCTGGTGACCGATGTGCAAACCCAGCGTGATAGGCGACCATTTAATGAACCGAACAACTTGCACAGACCTGGTAAATCAAATGACACGCAACCTAAAACGGAAGCAAGCTATACCCCTCGTAAAAAAATATATGTTATGACTGCGGAAAGTATGGACATATAAGTAGAAACTGTAATCGGAAGCAGTACGATCGGAAACAACCTAATCCAAAAAAAACATGTAAGGCAGGGAGACCCGAAATCCTGTGTCTTCCGCAGCATCTTGAGAACCGGTAAACTCAAAGAAATCAACGAGAATAAAAAAAAAGAAAAGAACACTAGAAAAATAGATTCCTATGTTAGAAGGTTTATTGAGAAATGTAACGCGATAACAAAATGTGATTGGAATAAATGTCTATTGCCCTTAATACAAGTTGACCTAGGTGTTATATCCACCCTCGGATTAATCGATTCTGGATCGACTAGAACCTTAATCAGTCAGAGGTTAGCAGATAAATTATTTGAACACAACCTAGTGAAACGCAGTCAAGCTGTGAATATAAGATGTGCTACTGCCAATAAACAAAATTTAGTGATAAAACTCAGCATCACAATTAAGGTAAAAATTAAGAATCTAACGTGGTTTTTTTCAATGTTAGTATGTGATGATTTAGGCCCCGACTTAATATTGGGAGCTGACTTTATCAGTAAAACGGGAATAATTCTTGACCTCCACGAGAAGAAATATTATTTTCGATTCGACCGTACACGGAAGTATAATTTTGATTGTGAAACAGAAGAACAAGAAAGTACGGGATCATCGACTACACATATAGTACACCATGAGTCTGAATTATCTCATCTAGAAAGTGGAGATAGGCTGAGAATGCAGAAACTAATAAAAGAGATTTCCACCGTTCTTACCCCTACGCTAGGACTAACGAACCTAATAGAATACAAGATCAATCTGAGCGACCACAAAGTAATACGCCTTCCCCCATTCAAGTTATCGCCCCCCAAAATGGAAGTAATGAGGAACCATGTGCTGTGTTTAGAAAAACTCGGCGGTGGTATTTTTTTAACGGGAACGGCCTGCCCGTAATTGGAATTATTAATTTACGTATTTATTAACGTAAGGGTTTACGTAAGAATTTACGTACGTATAATCGGCGTTGCCGTCGTAAGAAATTACGTTCGCTTACAACCGGGCCGATCCGCGCGCTATCTATGTCCAGCGCTGCATACTATTTTTTCGGCCGCTGGTCAGTGCAGTCCAATTCTGTCGTTCAGTGTAGCAGCGTCTATATCCGGCTGGCAGCGTCAATGTAAACGTTTTGTCTTCTATCTGCTACTATGAATAAGTAGAAGTCTACGCGACCTAACGGTAAGTGTGTTAAGATATATATAAATTACTAATTCATAAAAATAAATTGTGATTACTTAATATTAACGCAGATGCAGTGCGATAGGTATTGCAGTAATTTCTCAGCACGTGCCAGGCAACAGGTTCAATTTGGTTTATGTATCTTTCAATGTTAACGCTGGCTAACAGATATTAACCCATTATCTCATGTAATTGTAATTGTAATAATATAATTGTAATAATACTCAGTTCATTAAATTAGAATGGGGCGTAAGTTAGTTATTTTTCTGAAATGATTGTACATCACGAACTTGTTAAAGTTTGCTAGTTCCTGTCAGGGGGGGTTAAGTGCTTCACAAAAACTTGTGAATAACTATTTAATTGAAATGATTATTATGTGGAATGACTATATTTGGATATATTATATATTATAATATTTAAAGGTGTTATTTGAAATGATTTATTTGATTCAATGGGGTTCTATACATAAGTGAATTTTCGGAGTTTGTAAACTGGGCATGTCACGAAATGTCAGCTGGGTAAATGAGGTAGTGTGGTTTATTAAACCTGTAAGTAATCACCGATATAATTGTGCAGGGTTTCCGATGTAGACGAGAATCTGTCTCGCTCCAGAGGATGGTCGAATACCTGCTTTCCATGATATAGATTCAACCACTTCCGTCAGCTGTCAGCCCGGACGGACGGAAACACACTCGCCCGGATCCTCTACCCATATGCTGCTAACCAGGTGACATTTAAGCTTTTTGAACAAAATGTTTGTGGCCGATAAACTCTTTTTGAGACACTTGTGGAGATTCTCCAATTTGGGGACTTAGCTCTGGGACGATTGGGTTTACATGTTACTTTGTCATTGTTTTTTTAATTAAGGCTTACGCCTCATGAATATATCAATGTCTATCTCATTCTGAGAATTGTAACCTCGGCCAGGGTCATGCACCACCCGGGTTGAGAGGAGTTTTCTGTAAAAAAGTGTCGGCACTAAATTGTTTCTGTGTTAAGTATGCATGTACGGATGTATCTGTCCCCGTTGGGGAAATTTTACGGTTAATTATTTTTTCAGTTAATGGGGTTGAGTATTGGTTTATTAATTTAAAGGTCGGGGAGGTGTTTTAACATGTGGACGACACCTGGAGGTGCCGTTCTTTACAGGACTGTATCATGTCATACTTTGCTGGATCTCGTCCGGACGCATGACCGTGCCTGAGGCCAAGTTTTTTTATGAACACTTTAAGCATGTTTCAGTACATTCATTACATAGATTCTGCTTTTCGAAATTCAATTTCACTGTTCAGCTAATTTTGTAACCATTAAATTTTGCCATAGTCAGTTTAAATATAGCCATAGTTTATATTTTGTAATGGTTAAACTTTTATTGCTCATAATACCAATTAATTAATAAATGTTAAGGAATACAAGACTAATCAGTACCTGTATAAGTATTTATGGGTGGTCACGTTCCACTGTTTTTGCAAATTTTGTCAGGAAAATAAAAGAAATAAGAAATGCAGTTATGCAACCGGGTATCCATGTTGACCTCGTGATGGCACTTATTATCATTATCATTATTGAGACCCGAAATTGATAATTAACTTTTGCTTGGTACTTGTGTGCCGTTCGGACTGTTTAGTCACATTGACTTTGGCTGTTCATATACTTAGAATTTTGGGGCATGTCACTTTACCCTTTTGGGATTTATTAGTTGGGTTTGAGTTTATTAATTGAAAATTTATGGTGGGCCGGATACGTGATCTGAATAAGAGGATTGCGTGTGTGATGACAAAATATACGCTGTTAACCAGGTGAACATGTGGTGTGCCATTTATAGGTAAATGTTATTTGTGTTAATTATATGTTGTGTGTTATACCTTATGTGATTGTTAGATTGTTGTACTTTATTATGCATATATATATATATCATGTTATGATTTATGAAATTTACTGGGAGGGTCGAGACTATGCGTCCTTTTACATTATTATTATTTATGCGCCATTATTATTATTCAAGCTCAACTATTTGGCGATACCTATGTCTAATGGAATTATAATAACGATTGGGGGGTTTTGGAAGTGAGCTATTCTTGATTATGAAACACTTGTAATATGATCTTACTTTTTCAAGGGCGCATATATTGTACAAAGGCAGAATGCAATAAATCCTGTTATTGTTATCTTAGAGCAGAGTTTCATTTGCAAGTCCCATCATACTGGACCCAGCACATTTTTGGCTTCTCTAGGCTCTTGCCTAGTTCTAAATAACTAGTGGCCTCTCTTTCAAAAAAAAAATAATAAATATAAAAATAAAAAGAAATAAAAGAAGTTTGTTTTCTATATATAAAAGGCATAAAAGGAAAGAGGGGTTACAAATGGTAGCGGAGAGCGTGGTTCATTCTAGGGTTAAACCCTTGGGTCCTTTGGTGTGATGGGGCTTGCAAACTCGGAAATAGTTTGGAAAAAACAATAATATTTGAAAATATTTTAAAATGATAATAGATAGATCCAATGGCAGGGTTGACATCCTATGTAGGTATATATGTACTGTGTAGGAATTATTGTTAGGTAATTTGTATTGTAAACCTGGTGCCGCCACGGGCATGTGTTGTAGTTGGGTTTTGTTGTTTTGAGATTGGACCTTACCGGAGATCGCGTGGGGATGGGCTCTCTTGTTTATTGTATGAAGGTAAGAGCGCTTGCGGTTAGCGGGATGCGGTATGGCCCGACTGGAAGTCGGTACCGTCCGACTGCAATTGTGATAATGTCTTAGTTGAAATGTCATATGTTGTGGTTAGTGTTTGGTGGTGTGGATTGTATGTTGGTGTTAGTGTCTGATGTCGTTTCTTCTTTCGAGTCTGGCGACTGACGGAGAGTTAGTTCTGGAGCGGGTCAGGTTTTCGCAGCGCTAGGAAACCCGGGGGTCCACTTGATGGAAGAGAGAGTACTCAAGTTTTTCCTTTTGTAAGTCATGTTTTGTGTTAGGTTTTTCGTAGAAATTTATGTTTGTTGTTGTGTGTTTTGAATTTTGCAATTCTGGCGGCGGTATGCTATCAGAAATTGCCCCACCCTCTTTCAGGCGTTCTCCAGAAATTTCCGGTGGTGAATGGATTTGATGAGGACCAGCTGCTGGTCTTCTTGGACCTGGTCCTACAGGTGGCAGATTTCCCGGGGGTGTCCGATGGGGAGGTCTTGTCTCTTATATACCCGTATTGCCGGGGTACGTTGGCTGAGCTGGTCACCAACACTCTGCGTCGGGGTGACAGTGTTGATGCTTTCCATGGGGAGGTGTTGAACTTATTCCTACCCATTCGACGACGTGCCCAGTTTAAGTTTGAAAAATTCTATCGCCTAGAGGCCAACGGAGAGGCGCTAGGGGCTTCGTGCACGATATACGGAAAGCTGCCCGGGTGTTAAGGTTGGGGTTGCCCGAGACAGAAGTTATACAAGCGATTCTGGAAGGACTGAATCCCCAAGAGAGATCTCGTTTGGTATTCGCGGACCGTCCACGTTGTTTTGCGGACCTTGAACGGTTGTGTGTGGTTTCAAGAACGGTCCAGGAGGTTGACGAGTCCCGGGGAAGAGATGCTACAGATGTCCAATACTCCAGTGGTTCATCAGGAAGAGCCAAAAATGACAAACATGGTGGTTGGAGGAGAACACAAGAGACTGTCAGAAAGCCTGAATATTCCGGAAGTGACGGAGGCTACAAGGGGGTGGCAAGTGAGAAGACGGTAACAACAGCTACAGCACGAAAAACAAAGAAATACGAAATTAACAGGGGAAGAAGAAATTATATTAGGGAACAAACATCGGCAAGTAGGGAGCCTGTACCAAGGCGTTATTCCTATTCGGAGAAAAAGGAAACTTAAAGGTTCCAGAGGAAGTACAAGTGCCTAAGAGAGTAGTAGATGAAGAAGGTGAAGCAGAAGAAGAAAAGCGGAATAGCTTCTGTGGATCGATACAGCACGACAAGAAAACGTCTGTGCATATTGAGTTACAGGACTCGAAGAGGACATCATGGTTGAATCCAGATGCCGCAGAATTTGTCCCGGTATCGTTCGTGAGGGATCCAGATCCGGTAACATCATCATTGCCTACGCAGGGATATGAGAAGTCACTTGATGGTGTAGCTTCACCATCGCCAGTAGAAATTAATGTAGTCATTGCACATGAACCTGGACAGCTGGATTCCAGGGTGGAAAATGTTGAGGACGTTGTAGTTGCTGAACGTGGTGAAGGAGTGGAATCGACAGAAGAGGCAGAAGAGCGGTCTGCGGATGCTGCACAGGAAGGTATAGTTGTAGGTGTTAGGGAGACTGTAGAGTCTGAAGTTGCAGATGGACACAGGGATGTCCGGGCTGCAAGTGTTTCTGGGGTTGTGGATGGACAAGGGGATGTTCATGCCGCAAGTGTGAGTGAGAATGATGTAGTGTGTGAAGATGTGCAGACGCCTTCTGTAAGTAGTGTTGAGGATTCCGAGGAACGGGAAGAAGTTTCAGGCGGACCAGGTGAGCAACTAGAGGATGAAGATGTGCAGGGTTCTGATGGTGGTAGTGGACGTGATGGCGATGATGTTGATGAGGAACGTGTTGATGAAAAGGAGGATGTTAATGAGATTGGACAAGAAGTTGGTGAAGAAGCTGGTGACCAATGTGATGAAGAAATTGGTGAGGAGCTGAGCGAAGACGCTGTTGAAGATGGATCAGAGGAGCAACTTGAAGATGGTGAGGAGGTGCAGTGTCATGATGTTGATTTGGATTATGTGGACGAAGAAGGGGAAATTGTAGAAAAGAAAGAAGTAGGAAAGGAAGAAATTGTAGCAGAGGAGTTAGACGACAAGGATAATCCACAGCGGAGTGAAAGCAGTGAGGTAAGTGGCCTTGATACTGATTCAGAGGAAACCCGCCAATACAGCTCAACACGAGATAATTTCTTAGAGAGTGGTGTCCGAGAGGAACGGGTACCCACATTCCCAGTGGTGTTCATCTATTTCAGGGTTGCGCCCCTGCCAATGCGAGCCTTGGTTTCCTCCATTCATCCTTATTTCCGGAGGGAGCCATGTCCTTACCCTTAGTCCTAGATATTGACCCTTTAATGATCCTTGCCCCGTTTCATCTTCCCGATTTTCCTACCCCTCCCCTTAGTAAAAAAAAAAAAAAAAAACTTTCAAAAGGAGTTAGAGAGACTTGCCGGAAGTGATTGGATTGTGTTCCTCGAGATTGTCGGTTTCCCCTGTTTTAAAAGTAAGATGGAGAGTGATCGTGTGCTGTTGTTTCCTTGTACATAGTGGTGGATTTTGATTTTTGGTTAGTGTAGGGTCGAGCCATGCCGCATTCCCCGGTTGTTTGCCATGGTGTTTATTTTGAGTTAAAACTAGGTGGTGTATATATATATATATATATATATATATATGGTGTATCGATGGTGCTGTGGTGAAGTAAACGCCCCCATATAGTTATGGCCTTTTGGTGAAGTAAGAGTTAGGATTAAAGTTCGCTTGCCCTTGGTGCGGTCCTCTCTGTCTGGCTAAGCGGGGCCGTCCGCCCTTGTGTAGGGAGGTGGGCCAGCCATATGGCAAGGATGGAGATGCCTTGTGGGTGCATGTGGCTGGTCGGTCCAAGAGAGGGACGAGGAGTAGTGCGGTCACTCACATACCAAGGTGGGAGATACCTTGTTTGGTCTTAGGACGAGTATGTGAGTGGGACCGGTGGAAGGAGGTGATGGTCACCGGAGAGGGTGACGTGATGGGGCGGTCCCGTGGGGTTGGCATAGCGGAGAGGGTCGCATGGGGATGTCTGTTCTCCTGAGAGCAAGTGCTGCTGGGCCGACATAATCACGAAGACCACTGGCTTGTTTTGGGAAGTGGGGTACACTACAGGGTACCCTTCCTGCGTTTAACTGTGAGGCAACCAAGTTGCCCTTTTGGGGTGGGGGTGTGCCGTGTTTAGAAAAACTCGGCGGTGGTTTTTTTTAAACGGGAACGGCCTGCCCGTAATTGGAATTATTAATTTACGTATTTATTAACGTAAGGGTTTACGTAAGAATTTACGTACGTATAATCGGCGTTGCCGTCGTAAGAAATTACGTTCGCCGCGTTATCTTACAACCGGGCCGATCCGCGCGCTATCTATGTCCAGCACTGCATACTATTTTTTCGGCCGCTGGTCAGTGCAGTCCAATTCTTTCGTTCAGCGTAGCAGCGTCTATATCCGGCTGGCAGCGTCAATGTAAAAGTTTTGTCTTCTATCTGCTACTATGAATAAGTAGAAGTCTACGCGACCTACCGGTAAGTGTGTTAAGATATATATAAATTACTAATTCATAAAAATAAATTGTGATTACTTAATATTAACGCAGATGCAGTGCGATAGGTATTGCAGTAATTTCTCAGCACGTGGCAGGCAACAGGTTAAATTTGGTTTATGTATCTTTCAATGTTAACGCTGGCTAACATATATTAACCCATTATCTCATGTAATTGTAATTGTAATAATATAATTGTAATAATACTCAGTTCATTAAATTAGAATGGGGCGTAAGTTAGTTATTTTTCTGAAATGATTGTACATCACGAACTTGTTAAAGTTTGCTAGTTCTTGTCAGGGGGGTTAAGTGCTTCACAAAAACTTGTGAATAACTATTTAATTGAAATGATTATTATGTGGAATGACTATATTTGGATATATTATATATTATAATATTTAAAGGTGTTATTTGAAATGATTTATTTGATTCAATGGGGTTCTATACATAAGTGAATTTTCGGAGTTTGTAAACTGGGCATGTCACGAAATGTCAGCTGGGTAAATGAGGTAGTGTGGTTTATTAAACCTGTAAGTAATCACCGATATAATTGTGCAGGGTTTCCGATGTAGACGAGAATCTGTCTCGCTCCAGAGGATGGCCGAATACCTGCTTTCCATGATATAGATTCAACCACTTCCGTCAGCTGTCAGCCCGGATCCTCTACCCATATGCTGCTAACCAGGTGACATTTAAGCTTTTTGAACAAAATGTTTGTGGCCGATAAACTCTTTTTGAGACACTTGTGGAGATTCTCTAAGTTGGGGACTTAGCTCTGGGACGATTGGGTTTACATGTTACTTTGTCATTGTTTTTTTAATTAAGGCTTACGCCTCATGAATATATCAATGTCTATCTCATTCTGAGAATTGTAACCTCGGCCAGGGTCATGCAGCACCCGGGTTGAGGGGAGTTTTCTGTAAAAAAGGGTCGGCACTAAATTGTTTCTGTGTTAAGTATGCATGTACGGATGTATCTGTCCCCGTTGGGGAAATTTTACGGTTAATTATTTTGTCAGTTAATGGGGTTGTGTATTGGTTTATTAATTTAAAGGTCGGGGAGGTGTTTTAACATGTGGACGACACCTGGAGGTGCCGTTCTTTACAGGAATGTATCATGTCATATTTTGCTGGATCTCGTCCGGACGCATGACCGTGCCTGAGGCCAAGTTTTTTTATGAACACTTTAAGCATGTTTCAGTACATTCATTACATAGATTCTGCTTTTCGAAATTCAATTTCACTGTTCAGCTAATTTTGTAACCATTAAATTTTGCCATAGCCAGTTTAAATATGGCCATAGTTTATATTTTGTAATGGTTAAACTTTTATTGCTTATAATACCAATTAATTAATAAATGTTAAGGAATACAAGACTAATCAGTACCTGTATAAGTATTTATGGGTGGTCACGTTCCACTGTTTTTGCAAATTTTGTCAGGAAAATAAATGAAATAAGAAATGCAGTTATGCAACCGGGTATCCATGTTGACCTCGTGATGGGACTTATTATCATTATCATTATTGAGACCCGAAATTGATAATTAACTTTTGCTTGGTACTTGTGTGCCGTTCGGACTGTTTAGTCACATTGATTTTGGCTGTTCATATACTTAGAATTTTGGGGCATGTCACTTTACCCTTTTGGGATTTATTAGTTGGGTTTGAGTTTATTAATTGAAAATTTATGGTGGGCCGGATACGTGATCTGAATAAGAGGATTGAGGGTGTGATGACAAAATATACGCTGTTAACCAGGTGAACATGTGGTGTGCCATTTATAGGTAAATGTTATTTATGTTAATTATATGTTGTGTGTTATACCTTACGTGATTGTTAGATTGTTGTACTTTATTATGCATATATATATATATCATGTTATGATTTATGAAATTTACTGGGAGGGTCGAGACTATGCGTCCTTTTACATTATTATTATTTATGCGCCATTATTATTATTCAAGCTCAACTATTTGGCGATACCTATGTCTAATGGAATTATAATAACGATTGGGGGGTTTTGGAAGTGAGCTATTCTTGATTATGAAACACTTGTAATATGATCTTACTTTTTCAAGGGCGCATATATTGTACAAAGGCAGAATGCAATAAATCCTGTTATTGTTATCTTAGAGCAGAGTTTCATTTGCAAGTCCCATCATACTGGACCCAGCACATTTTTGGCTTCTCTAGGCTCTTGCCTAGTTCTAAATAACTAGTGGCCTCTCTTTCAAAAAAAAAATAATAAATATAAAAATAAAAAGAAATAAAAAAGAAGTTTGTTTTCTATATATAAAAGGCATAAAAGGAAAGAGGGGTTACAAATGGTAGCGGAGAGCGTGGTTCATTCTAGGGTTGAGCCCTTGGGTCCTTTGGTGTGATGGGGCTTGCAAACTCGGAAATAGTTTGGAAAAAACAATAATATTTGAAAATATTTTAAAATGATAATAGATAGATCCAATGGCAGGGTTGACATCCTATGTAGGTATATATGTACTGTGTAGGAATTATTGTTAGGTAATTTGTATTGTAAACCTGGTGCCGCCACGGGCATGTGTTGTAGTTGGGTTTTGTTGTTTTGAGATTGGACCTTACCGGAGATCGCGTGGGGATGGGCTCTCTTGTTTATTGTATGAAGGTAAGAGCGCTTGCGGTTAGCGGGATGCGGTATGGCCCGACTGGAAGTCGGTACCGTCCGACTGCAATTGTGATAATGTCTTAGTTGAAATGTCATATGTTGTGGTTAGTGTTTGGTGGTGTGGATTGTATGTTGGTGTTAGTGTCTGATGTCGTTTCTTCTTTCGAGTCTGGCGACTGACGGAGAGTTAGTTCTGGAGCGGGTCAGGTTTTCGCAGCGCTAGGAAACCCGGGGGTCCACTTGATGGAAGAGAGAGTACTCAAGTTTTTCCTTTTGTAAGTCATGTTTTGTGTTAGGTTTTTCGTAGAAATTTATGTTTGTTGTTGTGTGTTTTGAATTTTGCAATTCTGGCGGCGGTATGCTATCAGAAATTGCCCCACCCTCTTTCAGGCGTTCTCCAGAAATTTCCGGTGGTGAATGGATTTGATGAGGACCAGCTGCTGGTCTTCTTGGACCTGGTCCTACAGGTGGCAGATTTCCCGGGGGTGTCCGATGGGGAGGTCTTGTCTCTTATATACCCGTATTGCCGGGGTACGTTGGCTGAGCTGGTCACCAACACTCTGCGTCGGGGTGACAGTGTTGATGCTTTCCATGGGGAGGTGTTGAACTTATTCCTACCCATTCGACGACGTGCCCAGTTTAAGTTTGAAAAATTCTATCGCCTAGAGGCCAACGGAGAGGCGTTAGGGGACTTCGTGCACGATATACGGAAAGCTGCCCGGGTGTTAAGGTTGGGGTTGCCCGAGACAGAAGTTATACAAGCGATTCTGGAAGGACTGAATCCCCAAGAGAGATCTCGTTTGGTATTCGCGGACCGTCCACGTTGTTTTGCGGACCTTGAACGGTTGTGTGTGGTTTCAAGAACGGTCCAGGAGGTTGACGAGTCCCGGGGAAGAGATGCTACAGATGTCCAATACTCCAGTGGTTCATCAGGAAGAGCCAAAAATGACAAACATGGTGGTTGGAGGAGAACACAAGAGACTGTCAGAAAGCCTGAATATTCCGGAAGTGACGGAGGCTACAAGGGGGTGGCAAGTGAGAAGACGGTAACAACAGCTACAGCACGAAAAACAAAGAAATACGAAATTAACAGGGGAAGAAGAAATTATATTAGATAACAAACATCGGCAAGTAGGGAGCCTGTACCAAGGCGTTATTCCTATTCGGAGAAAAAGGAAACTTAAAGGTTCCAGAGGAAGTACAAGTGCCTAAGAGAGTAGTAGATGAAGAAGGTGAAGCAGAAGAAGAAAAGCGGAATAGCTTCTGTGGATCGATACAGCACGACAAGAAAACGTCTGTGCATATTGAGTTACAGGACTCGAAGAGGACATCATGGTTGAATCCAGATGCCGCAGAATTTGTCCCGGTATCGTTCGTGAGGGATCCAGATCCGGTAACATCATCATTGCCTACGCAGGGATATGAGAAGTCACTTGATGGTGTAGCTTCACCATCACCAGTAGAAATTAATGTAGGCATTGCACATGAACATGGACAGCTGGATTCCAGGTTGGAAAATGTTGAGGACGTTGTAGTTGCTGAAAGTGGTGAAGGAGTGGAATCGACAGAAGAGGCAGAAGAGCGGTCTGCGGATGCTGCACAGGAAGGTATAGTTGTAGGTGTTAGGGAGACTGTAGAGTCTGAAGTTGCAGATGGACACAGGGATGTCCGGGCTGCAAGTGTTTCTGGGGTTGTGGATGGACAAGGGGATGTTCATGCCGCAAGTGTGAGTGAGAATGATGTAGTGTGTGAAGATGTGCAGACGCCTTCTGTAAGTAGTGTTGAGGATTCCGAGGAACGGGAAGAAGTTTCAGGCGGACCAGATGAGCAACTAGAGGATGAAGATGTGCAGGGTTCTGATGGTGGTAGTGGACGTGATGGCGATGATGTTGATGAGGAACGTGTTGATGAAAAGGAGGATGTTAATGAGATTGGAGAAGAAGTTGGTGAAGAAGCTTGTGAAGCGGCTGGTGACCAATGTGATGAAGAAATTGGTGAGGAGCTGAGCGAAGACGCTGTTGAAGATGGATCAGAGGAGCAACTTGAAGATGGTGAGGATGTGCAGTGTCATGATGTTGATTTGGATTATGTGGACGAATAAGGGGAAATTATAGAAAAGAAAGAAGTAGGAAAGGAAGAAATTGTAGCAGAGGAGTTAGACGACAAGGATAATCCACAGCGGAGTGAAAGCAGTGAGGTAAGTAGCCTTGATTCTGATTCAGAGGAAACCCGCCAGTACAACTCAACACGAGATAATTTCTTAGAGAGTGGTTTCCGAGAGGAACGGGTACCCAGAGTCCCAGTGGTGTTCATCTATTTCAGGGTTGCGCCCCTGCCAATGCGAGCCTTGGTTTCCTCCATTCATCCTTATTTCCGGAGGGAGCCATGTCCTTACCCTTAGTCCTAGATATTGACCCTTTAATGATCCTTGCCCCGTTTCATCTTCCCGATTTTCCTACCCCTCCCCTTAGTAAAAAAAAAAAAAAAAAACTGTCAAAAGGAGTTAGAGAGACTTGCCGGAAGTGATTGGATTGTGTTCCTCGAGATTGTCGGTTTCCCCTGTTTTAAAAGTAAGATGGAGAGTGATAGTGTGCTGTTGTTTCCTTGTACATAGTGGTGGATTTTGATTTTTGGTTAGTGTAGGGTCGAGCCATGCCGCATTCCCCGGTTGTTTGCCATGGTGTTTATTTTGAGTTAAAACTAGGTGGTGTATATATATATATATATATATATATATATATATAGTGTATCGATGGTGCTGTGGTGAAGTAAACCCCCCCATATAGTTATGGCCTTTTGGTGAAGTAAGAGTTAGGATTAACGTTCGCGTGCCCTTGGTGCGGTCCTCTCTGTCTGGCTAAGCGGGGCCGTCCGCCCTTGTGTAGGGAGGTGGGCCAACCATATGGCAAGGATGGAGATGCCTTGTGGGTGCATGTGGCTGGTCGGTCCAAGAGAGGGACGAGGAGTAGTGCGGTCACTCACATACCAAGGTGGGAGATACCTTGTTTGGTCTTAGGACGAGTATGTGAGTGGGACCGGTGGAAGGAGGTGATGGTCACCGGAGAGGGTGACGTGATGGGGCGGTCCCGTGGGGTTGGCATAGCGGAGAGGGTCGCATGGGGATGTCTGTTCTCCTGAGAGCAAGTGCTGCTGGGCCGACATAATCACGAAGACCACTGGCTTGTTTTGGGAAGTGGGGTACACTACAGGGTACCCTCCCTGCGTTTAACTGTGAGGCAACCAAGTTGCCCTTTTGTTGTGGGGGTGTGCCGTGTTTAGAAAAACTCGGCGGTGTTTTTTTTTAAACGGGAACGGCCTGCCCGTAATTGGAATTATTAATTTACGTATTTATTAACGTAAGGGTTTACGTAAGAATTTACGTACGTATAATCGGCGTTGCCGTCGTAAGAAATTACGTTCGCTTACAACCGGGCCGATCCGCGCGCTATCTATGTCCAGCGCTGCATACTATTTTTTCGGCCGCTGGTCAGTGCAGTCCAATTCTGTCGTTCAGTGTAGCAGCGTCTATATCCGGCTGGCAGCGTCAATGTAAACGTTTTGTCTTCTATCTGCTACTATGAATAAGTAGAAGTCTACGCGACCTAACGGTAAGTGTGTTAAGATATATATAAATTACTAATTCATAAAAATAAATTGTGATTACTTAATATTAACGCAGATGCAGTGCGATAGGTATTGCAGTAATTTCTCAGCACGTGCCAGGCAACAGGTTCAATTTGGTTTATGTATCTTTCAATGTTAACGCTGGCTAACAGATATTAACCCATTATCTCATGTAATTGTAATTGTAATAATATAATTGTAATAATACTCAGTTCATTAAATTAGAATGGGGCGTAAGTTAGTTATTTTTCTGAAATGATTGTACATCACGAACTTGTTAAAGTTTGCTAGTTCCTGTCAGGGGGGGTTAAGTGCTTCACAAAAACTTGTGAATAACTATTTAATTGAAATGATTATTATGTGGAATGACTATATTTGGATATATTATATATTATAATATTTAAAGGTGTTATTTGAAATGATTTATTTGATTCAATGGGGTTCTATACATAAGTGAATTTTCGGAGTTTGTAAACTGGGCATATCACGAAATGTCAGCTGGGTAAATGAGGTAGTGTGGTTTATTAAACCTGTAAGTAATCACCGATATAATTGTGCAGGGTTTCCGATGTAGACGAGAATCTGTCTCGCTCCAGAGGATGGCCGAATACCTGCTTTCCATGATATAGATTCAACCACTTCCGTCAGCTGTCAGCCCGGATCCTCTACCCATATGCTGCTAACCAGGTGACATTTAAGCTTTTTGAACAAAATGTTTGTGGCCGATAAACTCTTTTTGAGACACTTGTGGAGATTCTCTAAGTTGGGGACTTAGCTCTGGGACGATTGGGTTTACATGTTACTTTGTCATTGTTTTTTTAATTAAGGTTTACGCCTCATGAATATATCAATGTCTATCTCATTCTGAGAATTGTAACCTCGGCCAGGGTCATGCAGCACCCGGGTTGAGGGGAGTTTTCTGTAAAAAAGGGTCGGCACTAAATTGTTTCTGTGTTAAGTATGCATGTACGGATGTATCTGTCCCCGTTGGGGAAATTTTACGGTTAATTATTTTTTCAGTTAATGGGGTTGAGTATTGGTTTATTAATTTAAAGGTCGGGGAGGTGTTTTAACATGTGGACGACACCTGGAGGTGCCGTTCTTTACAGGACTGTATCATGTCATATTTTGCTGGATCTCGTCCGGACGCATGACCGTGCCTGAGGCCAAGTTTTTTTATGAACACTTTAAGCATGTTTCAGTACATTCATTACATAGATTCTGCTTTTCGAAATTCAATTTCACTGTTCAGCTAATTTTGTAACCATTAAATTTTGCCATAGTCAGTTTAAATATAGCCATAGTTTATATTTTGTAATGGTTAAACTTTTATTGCTCATAATACCAATTAATTAATAAATGTTAAGGAATACAAGACTAATCAGTACCTGTATAAGTATTTATGGGTGGTCACGTTCCACTGTTTTTGCAAATTTTGTCAGGAAAATAAAAGAAATAAGAAATGCAGTTATGCAACCGGGTATCCATGTTGACCTCGTGATGGCACTTATTATCATTATCATTATTGAGACCCGAAATTGATAATTAACTTTTGCTTGGTACTTGTGTGCCGTTCGGACTGTTTAGTCACATTGACTTTGGCTGTTCATATACTTAGAGTTTTGGGGCATGTCACTTTACCCTTTTGGGATTTATTAGTTGGGTTTGAGTTTATTAATTGAAAATTTATGGTGGGCCGGATACGTGATCTGAATAAGAGGATTGAGGGTGTGATGACAAAATATACGCTGTTAACCAGGTGAACATGTGGTGTGCCATTTATAGGTAAATGTTATTTATGTTAATTATATGTTGTGTGTTATACCTTATGTGATTGTTAGATTGTTGTACTTTATTATGCATATATATATATATATCATGTTATGATTTATGAAATTTACTGGGAGGGTCGAGACTATGCGTCCTTTTACATTATTATTATTTATGCGCCATTATTATTATTCAAGCTCAACTATTTGGCGATACCTATGTCTAATGGAATTATAATAACGATTGGGGGGTTTTGGAAGTGAGCTATTCTTGATTATGAAACACTTGTAATATGATCTTACTTTTTCAAGGGCGCATATATTGTACAAAGGCAGAATGCAATAAATCCTGTTATTGTTATCTTAGAGCAGAGTTTCATTTGCAAGTCCCATCATACTGGACCCAGCACATTTTTGGCTTCTCTAGGCTCTTGCCTAGTTCTAAATAACTAGTGGCCTCTCTTTCAAAAAAAAAATAAAATAAATATAAAAATAAAAAGAAATAAAAAAGAAGTTTGTTTTCTATATATAAAAGGCATAAAAGGAAAGAGGGGTTACAACCATATCAACAAGTTATTAGAACAAGGAGTCATCGAACCCTCTACTTCACCGTATTCATCACCCTCATTTTTAGTACCAAAAAGTCACGACAAACACAGACTAGTTGTGGACTACCGCCAATTAAATAAACGAATAGAATTTGAATCTATCCCGCTTCCCGACATCCACAGTGCTTTTCATTATTTCACCAAAGCGAAAGTCTCTACTATAATGGATTTAAATCACGCATTTCACCAAATACCCCTTTCGGAAGAATCCAAACGTCTAACCGCTTTTGCTGTTCCTTTCAACCTGTACCAATTTACGAGAGTACCCTTTGGAATATCACAAGGAAGTTCCGTATGTAGTAGACAATTAGAGAAATTATTTCATGATATAAAATTTAAATATGTGTATCACTACCTGGATGACATTGTAATCTACAGCGAATCGATGGACCAACATCTTAAACATCTACGTGAAGTGTTATCTCGATTACAGAAAGCCGGATTAACAGTTAATCCCAAAAAAGTAAATTTCGCTGTCCCACAATTTTCATTTTTAGGTCACATCGTAAAGGCCAACGGAAAGGTAACCATAGACCCCGAACGAACCCGTGCGATCAGAGAATTTTTACCACCGCGGGATGCTAAAGGAATAGCCTGATTTTTGGGAATGATCAATTATTTCCACAAGTATATTCCTCATCTAGCCGAAATAGCCGCACCTCTGAATGCCTTAAGAAAGAAGGGAGCGAAATTTGAATGGACTCCACAACACCAAACTGCGTTCGAAAAACTAAAAGAAAGCATCATATCGCCCCCGGTATTACAATTAGCAGATTTTACGAAACCTTTCGTAGTTCAGACCGACAGTTCAAGTGTAGCCTTAGGTGCAGTAATATATCAGGAAATAGAAAACTGTAGACTACCGATTAGTTACGCTTCACGCACTTTGACAGACCAAGAAAAGAAATACTCCGCATATGAATTAGAATGTTTACCTATTGTATTTGCTTTTGAGAAGTTCAAACCTTTTTTAGAACATAAAGAGTTCCTGTTGGAAACTGATAATCAAGCATTATCTTGGTTACTGAATCATCCTAAACAGTTAGGACGTATTGGAAGATGGGTATTGAGGTTAAACTGTTACAAATTCAAAGTACAACATATTAGAATTACACAAAATGTAGTCGTGGATACCCTGTCCCGTATGTTCCAGTCCCCCACTAATACTCCCGAAAGCATTGAGAGTCTAGAAACACCCATTGTTAACACCGTAATTATCGAATTCCCCCTTGTGTTTACCAACATCGCTCAGTATCAACAACAAGACCCTCTTTTGAAGCCAATTATAGAACAACTCGAGGAAGGAATTAAATCAGATAAATACCTATTGAGTTAAAAGAATACTATGCCACAGAATAGCAAATGGAAAGGAATTAAGAATAATTGCCCCTGATGTAATTAAGCCTATGCTGATGGAATACTACCATTCAGCCACAATTGGAGCACATATGGGAATAAATAAAACAATACATCGCATTCGTAAGGAATATCATTGGAACAATATGAACAGCGAAATAGCTAGCTTCGTAAAAAAGTGTAAGTTATGCGCACTCAGAAAACCAGCAAGAAACAGTCAAATAGGCCAATTAATTTCAGAAATCCCTACTACCCCGTTCTCTAAACTTTATTTAGACTTTTCAGGTCCCTACCCTCGATCTAAATCAGGAAATACGATGCTACTCATATGTGTAGATTCGTTCACCAAATTTGTTTGGATGTATCCCATGCGGCGAGCGTTAGCGTCGACCACTGTAAAGATATTACAGGAGAGATTGTTTAAAGATTTTGGTACACCTGTACATCTAGTGTCAGATAACGGACCCCAGTTTAAGGCAAAGGAATTTAAGAATATGTGTTTCAAGTTAGGGATAGACCATATTACCACTACGGAGTATCGTCCTCAAGGCAATATTGCTGAAAGGTATTTGCGAAACCTAAAATCTGCTTTAATAGCCTACCATGCGAACGACCATACGTCTTGGGACCAGAACCTATCCTGGATACAATACGCCTTCAATTCAGCTTATCACGAGGGACATAAATCGACCCCGTTTGAGTTACTGTATAAGTATAAACCAAACCACCCCTTGTCCACAAAATGGAAAATACATGACTTGCTACCCCAGCAAATTAAGGATAAGCATATAAAAAAAATTTGGAATGAAGCTCGCGCAAATTTAAGAGCGAACTTAGAGAAATCGCGAAAATATCACGAGAGAAGTAATAATAACAATTTAGTTAAGTACCAAGTCGGTGACTTAGTAATGTATAAAACACACCCGACTAGTAGTGCAATTGATAAGACCACCTCTAACTATCATACCGATGGTGTGGTCCTTACCAAATCCATAAGTACTTAACCCCAGTAACAGTAGCCCTGTACGAACCTGCGACTCAAGAATATGTACGAAGAACACATATTTCGCAGATAAAACTGTATAAAAAAAAAAGGAAATGGCAGAGCGAAAACTAGAAAAAGGAAATACAAGGTAGACAAGTTATCTTGTACCTGAGTAACCATGCAAGGTGCTAATCGTAGAATTAGGAATGAGGCCTGATCAAACTTAGATCCTGTTCAGCGAAAGATGAGCGAAGTGAGTATTCAGCTGACCACTACCATGACCACTACCATGACCACTAAGTAATAAATTATTTAGAGAGTAACTCTGTGAATAGAGTAACTAAAGCCCAAAGAAAAAACCGGTAGTAGTTTTAAGTAGTAGAAATAAGAAGAAGTTTATGTGTCTTAATATGTAGTCATAAAGTGTGAATTTTACGTAATTTAAGAATTAGTTTGTAAGGATAGATATATATATTGTTTGATAATCAGAAGAAGTAAGTTGTGTATAACTTCACACAGTAATGACAAGTGTGCCCCAGTACCTTACTTTCGAATTAACCTTATTAAAAGTTCTCCCCCATGTCTTCTTTAAGCGGCGGAGTATGTGACGATTTAAATTTTAAAAAAATAATAATTAATAATAAAAATATAAAATGGGAAGTTAGTTAAAACCATTAAATCGCACTATTAAACCGAAGAATACCCCTGAGCTAACTCGTAATAGTAATGAGTATTAAAAAGGGAATTTAACTAAAATAATTTAAATAAAACTGACAAAGAAAGTTAAAAAAAAACTGTTAACCCTTTATTAAATTATCATGCTATGACCTGTGTACACCGGATCCAACTTGCATACCTACCCGGCATTAAATAAAAATACCTGTAAACTATAATCTAAATAATAAATAATTCAAAGTCACTAGTAGTAGTTGTAATAAATTCTGTAGACAAGCAAAGTCTTGATTGTTTATTATGTCGAACTGTAAGACTGTATTACTAATTAAAAGTTGGAACTATGTTATGGCGGAGTATTCACTCCGCGTCGTTACAATTTTCCTGTTGTAACAATGTAGGACTTGAGATGCGACGTTCAATCTGTAAACAGCTCCAAGCGGAGCGCTGCACAAAATGTTTTTTTATTTTGTTATTAGCTTCAACCAACAGTGTGGAGATCTATGTAACTAAAATGTAGTGTGTTTTAACACAAAGATGTGAATGAATGAAATAAGTGTGTAAGGTGACATCTCCTATTAAAAATATAGTTCACGTTATTTTGGGGTTCCGTCATAATGTGTAACGAATATATAAACTCAAATACTACTGTGCTATTACAAATGTGATGGGAATAACTGTGAAAAGTGAAGACTAAGACCTCAACTGCATTTACACTACCATTGAGAAACAGGTCGACTTCATTCTAGATGACACCGTAACATCCATTTCATCATTAGTTGACTCCGAGGACCTCCGCCGGAAAGACTACCACGATGACGACCCACTATTAAGAGAGTACAGAAGAATCACGCGGCAGGACATGGACTGAAACGATTAACTAGAGGTGACGCGGAAGCTCGTCTTCCGTGAATAATGTATCTTTTAAATATAAGTAATGTTAAAAGAAAAAGACTTTAAATGACAATCTCTAAGCGTTAAGAATAACAATGTTGTAACAAGAAATTTCAGAAATCATACTTTGTAACATAACTCTTGTGATGTAGCTTTGGAACATCGCACAACTAAACGAAACCATTCTTCTAATGGTATTTTAAGTAATAATGTAATTGACTAAAGAAGTAGAGTAAATTTGAAAATTCCTAACTAGTTTAAATAGACTCGGATCCGAGGTAAATACACTAACTGTATTATCATTTTAAATATTGAAAAACCCTTATCATTTCAGTGTAAGCTAAAAATTTTTATTTGTAATGTATTATTAATCACACGTAAATAAAGAGATGTCATCTTTGTTACATACTAATTTGAGTGCATAAATCAGCAAACCTCCCTCCCCAGTTTCCTTTTATTAGAGTACTTATAATTATTGATAGTGATTTGATTAATTTTCAGTTTGTTACAACGAAGGCAGCCTGTATAATTGGCCAGAGTCAATTATCACGGGTTCCCTAGGTTATAACGTAGCCAACAAGTTATAAGTTTGCAATCTCAACCCAAATAGATACTAAATTAAAGTTTTATTTATTTATAAGCAAACCGTAAATATTAGAAAGATTTTAAACACTTCTAAAAATGCATAAAAATCAGACACATGTGCAGTGCGAATTCTATGAAATTATGACGTTCAGTGCGAATTCTGTGCGATTTTTAGAGCATAGTAATTACACTAATGATGCGATCATTATGATAATTATGTATAATATGTGTAATTGAATCAGACAATGTTAGATCACTTTGAAATCCGCATTAGACATTGCAATTGGCAAAAATGTGCGAATATGTGGAAGTGTCGCCACTGACAGCTTCTGACCTGCAGAATCCTGTGACGACAGGTGTGGTTTTTTTGGTGAATATAGATTCGAGCCCAGGAGAGCCAAATTTGCTCTTCAATCAGTCTTCAGTCGTGGCGGTACGCTATGTCCGTCAGCGACGAGAATTTTTAATACTCTTCAATCAGTTTTCAATTACAGCGGTAAGCTCTGTCCGTCAGAGACGCGAATTTTAATTACTTCAGACATAGCTGCACGCTATCTTCAATATCGACAAGATCTTTTTGTTTATAAACTGTAAAGTCTAACGGACAATACGTTAGTTCAAGTAATAAAAAAAAACAGTAACTACAATTATCGGACGTCTACAATCAGTCTACAACTACAAACATCAACACTCTAGACAAATGGCGAGAGAACATCAAGCAGAGGTTGTTATTATTATTTTTTATTTATTTTTCTTTTGAATAAAGAAATGAAAACATGTTACGATTCTTAAAAGGACTACTCGTATTATGATTACACCTGAACTCCAATTATACATACACGTTATCAGTAATGTTGTATGAGCTATACCACTACACAATTTAGATTACATTTAATTAATACATTGTGTCGTTGTATACTTTTGGCGCCCCACGAACGTGGGGCTCCTCAAACACAAATAAATTTGTAATTACATCTTGCATACACAAAATGTATGTATCGTTGTATAATTTTGTCGCCCATTAACGTGTGGCACGACACGCCTACATTTAATAAATAAGGTGTGTGTTAGTGTTAGTGTGTAAATGAGGAACATGTTGAATTATGTATACGATTGTGAAAATTTTACAAGTTTTTTAAGTGCTGAACGAAAACCAGAAGTCACACGAATCAGAGACATATGTGGAAAAACAGCTGGCGCCTGACGCTACAATTCAATACTAAGAGGTCTATGATCGTGGTAACCGTTCACCTACCGTGTGAAATTTTGCCATAACTTCCATAGTTTACACACCTTAATATTCATAATTTGCATAGGTTAAGTTTATTAATGTACCTAACAATGTGTCAAATAATATTTATAAAAAAGTGTGCGCTTCGTAGAGAGACGCGTAGGTTGTAATTAGTTAATAAACCGATGCGCTGACTTGTTCAACTTTGTCCCAACAGTTTTCAACAGGAATTGAACGACGGCAGGAGTATAAAACCCCAGCGAGCGACACTCGCTTTCTCATATCATTAACAGACAGTACGCGAAATCCACGCATCTCGCCACCGCAAATTTTACAAAGTTTAAGGAATGTTTTAAATCGAATTACGTAACTTGAAGTGAGATGGAACCGGCAGTACATCGTAAAAGTAATTAGTGATATACACGAGTGATGTAAAAGACAATAATACTGTAAACTACGAGGAGCCAAAACGTCGTCGATGAACTTCAAGAAGTCTACGTAGAACTTCGAGACATCCACGAGGGAAAAGACGAGGAGAGGAGAGGAACCAGAGCAAAATACTAGAGGACGCAGGGACAGCCACACGCAGCTACCATCATCACGACCAGAGGCCCATGTCAGAACTCAGCATTCATTAGACGGAGAGAGTAATTTCAAACGACGCAGAGACAGAGAAGGTGATACCGGAAGGGGATCCAAAACTCGAGAGTCCAGGTGACGGTAACAACACAGTTAAATGGTTGCAGAAGAAATATGCAGGTGAAGTCAGACATTTATTCAATCTTATAAATGACCCTGAGGTCTATCAAAAGAAGGCTCTAGATTCCATATACAAGTTTACATAAAATTTATTATTTTTTATTTGCATAATGAATGATTAATAAAAGTTCAGAGAATAATAATTTATAACAAAGAACATAAAACTTATTAATCTCATAAATAAATGGTAATTAGAGAAACCATATATTATGATATTTTTATATTTTTATTAGATAATTAAAATCAAGTACCTGTAACGTAAAATCAAGTACGAAAGTTTACTTTAATTGTAGATTATTAATTAATTGAGAAATTAGGAGTATTGTTAATTAAAGTAATAGAATGGTCTCTATTAGAATTTTTATAAATGTTTAATTATTTATTTTTTAATTAAGTGGTATATAATAAAAAAACACACTTGCTAAGTCAATATTAATATTCATTTTCGTACGTGTTAATCACGCATTGTAAGAATATATGTGTTATGTATTATATGTGTGTGTAAATATTCCAGGTCATATATGTCTTATTTTTGTGTATACTGTAATGTGTCTTAGACTATAACAGATAAGATTTTGCCGCGTTATAATTATATTATATTCGTATAAGTGAATATAAGGGTGTCAATATTAGTTAACCCACACACTAATTAATAACATGACAATTTGCATTTTTTAATTAATAAACAAAATGAATATAATTGTACAAACAAAGTTGTACTAATTTCACAACCAGTAATAAATCCTCTGTACTCTTTACTTGTAACAATATTCACGTGCTTATCCACCCTCAGTCAACTACCAAAGCCTGCGACCTAGCTGGGAAACATCAAGGTAAATACTGTAGAAGAATTGTATACCTTCGAGACGTGGGTAAGTGCGCACAAATGAGTAATAGCATATGTGCAAAAGTAAGTGAGTATCGTTGCAATATATATACATATATATATATATATATAGTATTTAAAAATTTATATTTATATTACCTTAAGATGTTTTTTCCTAATTAATAATATATATATATGTATATATATATTACATTTTTGTGATTTATAAAACTCCTAGAACTTGTGCCAAGTGAATAAAATCGGCGCTTATACAAAAATCTTATACTGCATTTAACGAATACGCTAAAGAAAAATATGTTTCGGTATTTAGCGGTGGCGTTCTCCCGTACTGTGTTTAGCGGTCAGCACACAACTACAGGAGGTAATAATGCTGCGCCTGATCGGTGCTGTTCCCTTGCGGACGGGTTACAGCGCGAGTTGAAAATGCCAGAATAAACGTTTCTAATCTTGTCTGATTTGCTGCTTGAACCAAACACCACGCCTCGCTCTCCGACAGGGAAGTTTTTTTAATTGTACCATCTTCCACCTATGGCAGGCTAAATTAAAACAGATCTGCGGTAAGTAAGTGCAGTATACTTATATATATTAATTTGAAGTCATGTAAAAGGAGTTTTGTTTAATAAGTACAGGAATGAATGAAATTGGTTAACCTATTACACTCACGCCACGTGGCGAATTAAAGTATGCAAAATGAGTTAATTGTATAACAGTATTTGAAGTCTTAACTAAGGCCCCGTAATTGAATAATGTTAACGCAAAATAATATGTAATTTAGCCAAACTTAATGTTTTCAAAGATAGGGCCACATGCCTGTATAACATGTTGTAGAGTGTGTCAAACTTTCATTTCAAGTAGGCCTAAAGCAGTGTTTAAAATTATAAATGGATTTTGGTGCGTGTGAGGGTCCTGGGGGAATAAGTGTTGGAACTTCTCGCTGATAATATTTGTATGCTTAGTGTCCCTCGCTGCACGTCGAGGAACAGCCCCAACCTGAACAAATGAACATCTAAGACTCTCAACTTCATTTGCCGGAGGAGAACAGCGAGGACAGGCCACACCCACACTAAAATGCTGTAGACCAGGACGTCAAACTTCACACCACGGAATAAATCAGGTGACACCAACCCAATATTACTTTTCACACAAGGGAATGTAACCCACTAGAACTCGTGGGCATATAGCTACACACCCTACAATGACTTTAAGCTTTAAACATTTTAATTGGGTCCCCGGTTAACGGGACAGAATAGTGCGCGGACTTGGGGGGGAATCTTTTGTACATTTTGTAACACTGTTTATATTAAATGTGAGCCCAGAGGTTGGCATATATCCGTGGCTGATTACCATTCAGACATGTAAATTTCTTTCTAGTTTTCAGTAAAAGGGTTACCTTAGTGCTAGTAATTCTATCATTCATCATGTAATTTCACTGGTTAAATTTAGTTTTCAATTGATTCATTAATTTCACATATTTATATTCAGTTTGGGTCCTATAATGGATAAGAGTTTCTTTTGTTAGTTTCAGTCGGGTCCCCAGTTTAATCCTGTACAGGCGGATTTTCATGCAGACTTGAACATGCTCCTGGGACAGGTTTAGTTATGCACGATCTTGCCTAGGAACATGTCGGCCTTTGGGCCAAATTAATTCTTAAAGGTTATAAAGCATCATGACACATTACTGTTTTTAATATTTCACAAAATTTATCATGTTTAAATTCTTTTTAATTTATTATGGTCACTTGTATTTTGACTGAATTATAATTATATTTACTCCAAGGCTAAGTGCTCAGTGTGGGAGCACTTTATAGTAGTATCAGGCATTATGCCAACCCCTGAATTTTAGTATGGCCTGGGGGCACTGGTGTTACACACACACATATATATATATATATATATATATATATATGGGTTATTATGTATTAAGATTTTGAAATAGGTGTTGCGTGCAATAATATTTATGAATTGTAAATTATGTACCTCCTGGGGTGAAAGAGGTGTGGCAAGATATTAATGTTGAAAGTTGTAATTGTCCTGTGATGTGGAACGTGTGTATGTGTTGTAGTTGTAGACATATATATGTTTATATGTCCATTTATATGTGTTGTATATTAATGTGTATTTTTGGTGGTTAGGTATAGGGCTAAGTGGGGAAAAGTAACCCCAATTGGAAAAGAAAATCTTTATATTCATTTCATTTAAATTTTATATTTATATTTTTCAAGTAAAAAAAATTTAAAGCAAAAACATTTTTAAGGAGAATACAATGATTTTGTTGGGAGATAGATATTTAAAGTTTGGTTATAATAAAAATTTATTGGTTGTTAATTTTGTGAGTTTTAATTGCAAGTCCCGTCTCACTGGATCCAGCGCATTTTGGCTTCTCTAGGCTTTTGGCCTAGTTTTAATTACCTTGTGGCCCTTCTTTAGAAAAAAAAAAAAATTTCAAAAAACAAATTTTTTTTTATAAGTCAATGAAAATACTTAAAGAGGTGTTACATTTGGTAGCAGAGCGTGGTTGAGATTAGGGTCAACCCTTGGGTCCTTTGGTGTGACGGAAACTCAGGAAACATTTTGGGGTTCGAATCGGACTTGGAATAATTACTAGAAGTCCCTATATCTATAAGTACCTATGTCTTGTTATGTTTAGGTTTTGTTAATTATATGTGTGTATCATTGCCCGCCTGTTGGTATTGTTGAACTGGAGGTCGCCACGCGGTGTGAAATTTTAGGGGGGAAATTCCTTGGAAACTCGAAATATCGCAGATCTGGGCCGAGGTGGAGAAATGGTTTTCGCGTATTACCTTGCCAATAATGGGGAAGGCGTTTTTAGTTATGCGGTATGGCCCGATCGGCAGTCGGTCTCCTCCGAGATACGGGAGCCGAAGTTATTGCAAATATTTATGAGAATTTGTTGTTGTTCGTTGGTCGGTAATTTTGTCATGTCGTGTGTTAGTGTGTGTGTTGCGTTCCTTCGTGTGTAGTGTTGTTGAGAGCTAGTTCAGGTAAGTGGGCTGGGTCCTCGCAACGGTAGGGGGATCCGCAGTCTGCTTGAAGGAAGGACAGTACTCAAGTATTTCCTGTGTTCTTTATTGTCAATTTTTGTACGGTGTTGTGTTTTTGTGTGCCGACCGCGAAGCTCGAGGATGAGTGTCCTAAATCCAGAGTTGTTTCTGCGTGACGAAATCGAGTTCGAGTTACGAGCCCGGGGGAGAGACCCAAAAGGGACGGTAATTGTATTGCGACGGCAGCTCAGAGAAGCGCTGTCCGCGGGCGAAGCGCTCTCGATGGTCGCCATCGCTGACAAAGAGAGCGAATTAGAAAAATGTAACGAGAAGTGGGAGGAGCTGCAGGAATTAGCTCGCTGTGTAGACAGTTTGGAGGAGGGACCGGGGTGCTCCATCGGCGTCCGGCGAATCCGGCAACGCCTGCAGCATGTAAAACACAGGCTGCAGAATCTTGACCAACAGTGGGGCGATCTTGAGCCGGCCCATGATGTAAAAGGTCTGATCCAACAGATCACCTCGACCCTGCAGGGGTCTCAACCGGGTAGACCACCTACGCCGGCTCCAGTTGCTGAGTCCGAGGTCTCGGCTGTAGCGTCATCGTATAGAGCAATCGAGCCTGCTGCAAGTACCCCGGTTGTCTCCGGTTTGGGGGCGGCATCATATCACAAGCTGCCCAACCCACTGTCTCATATCATCCAGCAATTACCGGTCGTGGATGGGCTGGATGTGGACAAATTATTGCCATTTTTTAAAATAATATTCCAATTGGTCGATTTCCCGGGTATGTCAGATCGCACAGTGCTCGAGTTCGTTTTTCCTTATTGTCGCGGCCCCATGGCTGAGAGGGTGGCGGATGTAATGAGGCGTAGAGGTGGAGTGGCGGAGTGCCACCAGGAGGTGTTGGAGGCGTTCGTGCCTGGGAGACTAATGCAGCAATTACGTCACCGACACTTTTATCGCGTGAAGGCGAGGGGCGAGTGTCTTGCCCAATTCGTACAAAGTATTCGAGAGGTAGCGCGTATACTGGGACTGGGCATGTCGGAGGAAGAGGTGGTCCAGAATATTCTTGACGGCGTCTCCTCAGAAGACCGATTGCGCCTTGTATTTGCTGAGCGGCCGCGGTAGTTTGCGGACTTGCACCGGCTGTGTGTGATGACCAAGGCCATTCAGATGAGCGACGAGGCGAGGGGAGACAGAAGAGGGGAACTACCCAGACCTCAGAGAGCGGAAGGACGCAGTGAACCTTTCCCCCCCCCGTCAGGCCCAGTCAGTTCGAAATCGTGAGCGAAGGGGGGACATTATAACCTCTCCTCTTGGGTTATAACAGAGGGAACCCAAAGTAATTGGTTCGGCCAATTACTTCAGGCTGCCTTATTCGGGACGAGCTGAAATTTAAACAGAACAACACACAGTAAAATATAAAAGGAATCATGGAAGGGAAAACTGTTGATTTATGTACTCAATATATGTGTGCAACAAGAAGATTTCCCTTTATTAAACATTTAAAATAAAACAAATGACATTTACTCAAAAAACAGATCCCATTACATTATTAATTAAATTATTAACTTGTTTAAATTGCTTTATATAGACTGTGGGATCACAACGAATTATATTTAGCTTTTCCCTGGATCCGGGTAACCGTTTGGTATTTAGTCTTTAAACTTTAAAAATTAATTATATTCAATTCAAGATATTAGCTTGCAAGACTGTTACTTTTACTTTTACTTTTACTTTTACTTTTAAGTTTCATTATTATTCCATTTGAAGAATGGTATTAATTATACTACGATACGTTAAAATCTAAACTGTTACAATTGCAAGAAGCCTGAATAGTTACAATTAAATTCTTAGATTTAAATTTTTATATTCTTATAAAGTCAATCGTCTCTGAAAGTCTCTTTAAGAGAGTATTGTGTTACAATTACTATTATTATTATTCCTCGATAGACGTGCTATCGAGTCACCTTTAATTTGGGATGTAGAAGTCTCCTCCATATGGTTACATCTTGGGAATCCTAAGAGCGTCGTCCTCGTCTAGGTCTGGTCTCAGTTGTTCACGGCTTAAACGTCTGCAGGATAGAGTGGGCCTTCTACACAGGTACTCGTTGATTCTCAGATGTCTCGAACTGCATTATCGGTCGGGTCTACTAGAGTTGTAATTCTGATGATTCATGTCTCCAGGTAGGATGTTGAGAAGAGTCGTCAATCGGAGAAGATAGCTGTTATAGTTATTAACACTCGTACTATTGGTTGTCACATATTTCTTCTTGTTACAACGTTTTTTAATTTTTCTTTTTCTTAAGGTTACATATTACACTTTTTGTAGCAGTTAGTAAAATACATAAGAATTAATCCAAACTAATAACCAATCACATAACATTTCAACAGAGCATTTCGCTCGTGCGTGTGCACTGCTTGGAGTCGTCATAGCGAGAGAGAGATTTTTCGTTCGCTACCACTGGTACAGGACAATAGATAGTGGGGTGTTTATTCCACGAGAATATAGTCCCCGTCTCTCTCTAAATAAACCTTTTTATTTATACAAACTATCGCTAGATAAAAATACATCATTTAAATTAGTTGTTTTCGTGACTATCTGTGTCTTCAGATTCTTTAATTATTAACATTATTTTTCTATATTATTTTAATTACAGAAGACTCGGTAAACATGTCGAGTCCGGTATCAACAGGTAGGCGCCTGATAACAAGCAAAGGGTTAAATGCGACAATAATAATTATTTACAATATGTCTTTTCTTTACCGTTTCTTTGCCCTTATTAATTACTACTTCCATTCACACTTAGTACCTACATGTTTTTTATTATCATTGTGAGATTTAAATGGTTAATTGTTCGGAACTTAAAATTTTTTTATTTCTTTATTTTTTTATAATTGTCACAATTTAAATCGTCACATACTCCGCCTCTTTACCAACACCGACTCCGGAAAATTTGGTTAGATACGTACCGAGAGTATGCTTGGGGAGTACAGTGTGAAATTTCTTATTATTATCATTATTTATTATTATTCTCTTTTATTATTATTTGTGCACAGTTTGTTTGTTGTAAATTCTCTTTAAATGATCTAGTTCTCATTTAAATGTTCCTCCTTCGTGAAATTCCCTTTTTCTCACTTCTTACAGTACTAATTTATAATACTAATTTCCCTAATTTCAGCAACTCACAATATCGTGGCCCGACTGACATCAGCTTACTCTAACACTACAGGTTAGCTTTCAGCATTCATAAATGATCTCTTGGCTCTGTTGGCTCATCATTATCCTTTTCAGCCGGCGCCGTTGTGACTCGTTACTTAACATGTATATAATTCTATCTTGATTATACACCGGTATATAATTCTATCTTGATTATATACCATAGACTTACTTTTAAATAATCCAAAGAGGGTCTCATACTACACTCTTGATTATAGTTACTTGGAGAGAAGCGGAATTTCACGAGGATACTTCTCTTTTAACTCTTTAACAATAACTAGACAAACTATGCGGAAGGGGACACTTTACACGCTGCATTTTATTTCACACGCGGTGGCATTCATTGTTTAGGGAGTGCTACCGTTTATACAGTAGAGAGGGTGGCTGCTTAGTACAATCCTGAACACGCATTATTTCTTCTAACTGGCCACCACAACTGGGGTGCTTACTAATCTACGTTACTTGTATTATTATTATTTTTTTCTCTTACTTCTACGCTACACTTCACACATTTAGTTTAAATCAAGAATTATTTAGCCTTATTATTTAAACAATTATTATTCTCTTTATTCTGATTTACTTTCTTTATAATTAATTAATTACTTTGGAGTATTACGAAACGCACCTAGAATTATTTACTATCTACTACCATATTATTTAGAATACTCTTTATTTACTTTGTTTTGGGACTTGGGGTATAATACTTTATCTAACAAGGGAGGGTTAACTAAGTCATTTATTCATTTGAAATTTAAGTCACAATATTATTCGCTTTACTATACTACACAATTATTTCCTACACACTTTAGTACATGGTAAACGTTTATTAACATAGGTAATTAAACATAACATTAGTTTTTTATTTAAGCGATCAGCTGTTTCGCTGGAAAGTAGGTTAGACTAGTTTTAAACAATGGCATAGTTTTGCTTACAAAGGGGAAAAGTCAACTCGAGGGAAAATATCTCTATTGTTTCATTTAACAATAGCTAACGGACACCTTATTAACTTGCACTGGCTTGCTTCAAAAGGGGTTTTGTGTGCGATGCGTACGCAATGTTACGGCCCGTTACCAAGCTGAGTTTAGTTACACTTTTATAATTATAATTATACTAACGTGTTATAATAATTTACGATATTATTAAACCTTTTATTTTAAATGACTAATCATTTATTTCTTATTATTTACTTTACTCAGATTTAAGAAACTTCGTTTTTCATTTGTTTAGGACTCGGTTGTTTACTTCGGGAAGCATCATTCCATAAAATTAATTAGTACACTTGTTTTGTTTAGTCAGTAGTTCACATAACTCATCGTGTCAATAGAAACACGAATTACACATTTATGCAGGCTTGTACAGGAAAACTACAGGTCTTAAATCGTCGCAAAATTGACGTGTTAGAGACTGAATACTTTGACACGTACATACATGAATTGGTATAATACAATCTAATCTTTTCACGTATAATTATATACGAGTATGTGCGTAATCTCACACAAAATATACACTTATAAATATCGTCAATATTATTCATATATGCTACTTAGCCTCTTTCTTTTTACATACAATTTCCTAACTGAGTGCATCGATATACAGAATAGAGTATTTTATAATTGACACTAAGTACACTAAGCATTTACACAACATGAAACCAAAAACAGTGGCGCATTTTAATAATAAAATTATTTACTTGTTTTTTTTTTGTTTTAATTTTCAACATAGGTCTGAAATCTTTTGTTACTGGGCAAGGGGTCACACACTTTTTTATACAAAAGAGGGAGGTGATGTATTGTCTAACGCAACTTTGCGCTAGGGTGACAAGGACACTCTCACACAGGCTTGGACAAGAATTAAACTGGTTTGATTTTGTTTACAAACAGACGTGTTGTTGAATGAGCTTTTGACAAGCACATACCTGATGTTATATCGAATACACGGGGCGTCTTTAGTCAATATTATGTTCATTGCTATATCTAAATAATAATTAAAATTACCTATTTACAAAACTATAATAATAACTAGTATCGTTTAATTTTATTTAAGATTTTAGACACATTTAAAGTACATGAGTAAATAAATCAACAGATTATGGTCTGGGTTAATAGGCACAATTACTGCTTAATAACACAAGTCACAAAATTTCTTTTTTTTTTGTGATTTTTAATTAGCACTAAAATTTTAACTAATTAGCAGAGTGGCGCAATTTATAACCTCTTCTCTTGAGTTATAACAGAGGGAACCCAAAGTAATTGGTTCGGCCAATTACTTCAGGCTGCCTTATTCGGGACGAGCTGAAATTTAAACAGAACAACACACAGTAAAATATAAAAGGAATCATGGAAGGGAAAACTGTTGATTTATGTACTCAGTATATGTGTGCAACAAAAAGATTTCCCTTTATTAAACATTTAAAATAAAACAAATGACATTTACTCAAAAAACAGATCCCATTACATTATTAATTAAATTATTAATTTGTTTAAATTGCTTTATATAGACTGTGGGATCACAACAAATTATATTTAGCTTTTCCCCGGATCCGGGTAACCATTTGGTATTTAGTCTTTAAACTTTAAAAATTAATTATATTCAATTCAAGATATTAGCTTGCAAGACTGTTACTTTTACTTTTACTTTTAAGTTTCATTATTATTCCATTTGAAGAATGGTATTAATTATACTACGATACGTTAAAATCTAAACTGTTACAATTGCAAGAAGCCTGAATAGTTACAATTAAATTCTTAGATTTAAATTTTTATATTCTTATAAAGTCAATCGTCTCTGAAAGTCTCTTTAAGAGAGTATTGTGTTACAATTACTATTATTATTATTCCTCGATAGACGTGCTATCGAGTCACCTATAATTTGGGATGTAGAAGTCTCCTCCATATGGTTACATCTTGGGAATCCTAAGAGCGTCGTCCTCGTCTAGGTCTGGTCTCAGTTGTTCACGGCTTAAACGTCTGCAGGATAGAGTGGGCCTTCTACACAGGTACTCGTTGATTCTCAGATGTCTCGAACTGCATTATCGGTCGGGTCTACTAGAGTTGTAATTCTGATGATTCATGTCTCCAGGTAGGATGTTGAGAAGAGTCGTCAATCGGAGAAGATAGCTGTTATAGTTATTAACACTCGTACTATTGGTTGTCACATATTTCTTCTTGTTACAACGTTTTTTAATTTTTCTTTTTCTTAAGGTTACATATTACACTTTTTGTAGCAGTTAGTAAAATACATAAGAATTAATCCAACCTAATAACCAATCACATAACATTTCAACAGAGCATTTCGCTCGTGCGTGTGCACTGCTTGGAGTCGTCATAGCGAGAGAGAGATTTTTCGTTCGCTACCACTGGTACAGGACAATAGATAGTGGGGTGTTTATTCCGCGAGAATATAGTCCCGGTCTCTCTCTAAATAAACCTTTTTATTTATACAAACTATCGCTAGATAAAAATACATCATTTAAATTAGTTGTTTTCGTGACTATCTGTGTCTTCAGATTCTTTAATTATTAACATTATTTTTCTATATTATTTTAATTACAGAAGACTCGGTAAACATGTCGAGTCCGGTATCAACAGGTAGGCGCCTGATAACAAGCAAAGGGTTAAATGCGACAATAATAATTATTTACAATATGTCTTTTCTTTACCGTTTCTTTGCCCTTATTAATTACTACTTCCATTCACACTTAGTACCTACATGTTTTTTTATTATCATTGTGAGATTTAAATGGTTAATTGTTCGGAACTTAAAATTTTTGGATTTTAAAAAAATAAGTATGCTTTTCCCCAAAAGTATGCTTGGGGAGTACAGTGTGAAATTTCTTATTATCATTATTTATTATTATTCTCTTTTATTATTATTTGTGCACAGTTTGTTTGTTTTAAATTCTCTTTAAATGATCTAGTTCTCATTTAAATGTTCCTCCTCCGTGAAATTCCCTTTTTCTCACTTCTTACAGTACTAACTTATAATACTAATTTCCCTAATTTCAGCAACTCACAATATCGTGGCCCGACTGACATCAGCTTACTCTAACACTACAGGTTAGCTTTCAGCATTCATAAATGATCTCTTGGCTCTGTTGGCTCATCATTATCCTTTTCAGCCGGCGCCGTTGTGACTCGTTACTTAACATGTATATAATTCTATCTTGATTATACACCGGTATATAATTCTATCTTGATTATATACCATAGACTTACTTTTAAATAATCCAAAGAGGGTCTCATACTACACTCTTGATTATAGTTACTTGGAGAGAAGCGGAATTCACGAGGATACTTCTCTTTTAACTCTTTAACAATAACTAGACAAACTATGCGGAAGGGGACACTTTACACGCTGCATTTTATTTCACACGCGGTGGCATTCATTGTTTAGGGAGTGCTACCGTTTATACAGTAGAGAGGGTGGCTGCTTAGTACAATCCTGAACACGCATTATTTCTTCTAACTGGCCACCACAACTGGGGTGCTTACTAATCTACGTTACTTGTATTATTATTATTTTTTTCTCTTACTTCTACGCTACACTTCACACATTTAGTTTAAATCAAGAATTATTTAGCCTTATTATTTAAACAATTATTATTCTCTTTATTCTGATTTACTTTCTTTATAATTAATTAATTACTTTGGAGCATTACGAAACGCACCTAGAATTATTTACTATCTACTACCATATTATTTAGAATACTCTTTATTTACTTTGTTTTGGGACTTGGGGTATAATACTTTATCTAACAAGGGAGGGTTAACTAAGTCATTTATTCATTTGAAATTTAAGTCACAATATTATTCGCTTTACTATACTACACAATTATTTCCTACACACTTTAGTACATGGTAAACGTTTATTAACATAGGTAATTAAACATAACATTAGTTTTTTATTTAAGCGATCAGCTGTTTCGCTGGAAAGTAGGTTAGACTAGTTTTAAACAATGGCATAGTTTTGCTTACAAAGGGGAAAAGTCAACTCGAGGGAAAATATCTCTATTGTTTCATTTAACAATAGCTAACGGACACCTTATTAACTTGCACTGGCTTGCTTCAAAAGGGGTTTTGTGTGCGATGCGTACGCAATGTTACGGCCCGTTACCAAGCTGAGTTTAGTTACACTTTTATAATTATAATTATACTAACGTGTTATAATAATTTACGATATTATTAAACCTTTTATTTTAAATGACTAATCATTTATTTCTTATTATTTACTTTACTCAGATTTAAGAAACTTCGTTTTTCATTTGTTTAGGACTCGGTTGTTTACTTCGGGAAGCATCATTCCATAAAATTAATTAGTACACTTGTTTTGTTTAGTCAGTAGTTCACATAACTCATCGTGTCAATAGAAACACGAATTACACATTTATGCAGGCTTGTACAGGAAAACTACAGGTCTTAAATCGTCGCAAAATTGACGTGTTAGAGACTGAATACTTTGACACGTACATACATGAATTGGTATAATACAATCTAATCTTTTCACGTATAATTATATACGAGTATGTGCGTAATCTCACACAAAATATACACTTATAAATATCGTCAATATTATTCATATATGCTACTTAGCCTCTTTCTTTTTACATACAATTTCCTAACTGAGTGCATAGATATACAGAATAGAGTATTTTATAGTTGACACTAAGTACACTAAGCATTTACACAACATGAAACCAAAAATAGTGGCGCATTTTAATAATAAAATTATTTACTTGTTTTTTTTTGTTTTAATTTTCAACATAGGTCTGAAATCTTTTGTTACTGGGCAAGGGGTCACACACTTTTTATACAAAAGAGGGAGGTGATGTATTGTCTAACGCAACTTTGCGCTAGGGTGACAAGGACACTCTCACACAGGCTTGGACAAGAATTAAACTGGTTTGATTTTGTTTACAAACAGACGTGTTGTTGAATGAGCTTTTGACAAGCACATACCTGATGTTATATCGAATACACGGGGCGTCTTTAGTCAATATTATGTTCATTGCTATATCTAAATAATAATTAAAATTACCTATTTACAAAACTATAATAATAACTAGTATCGTTTAATTTTATTTAAGATTTTAGACACATTTAAAGTACATGAGTAAATAAATCAACAGATTATGGTCTGGGTTAATAGGCACAATTACTGCTTAATAACACAAGTCACAAAATTTCTTTTTTTTTTGTGATTTTTAATTAGCACTAAAATTTTAACTAATTAGCAGAGTGGCGCAATTTATAACCTCTTCTCTTGAGTTATAACAGAGGGAACCCAAAGTAATTGGTTCGGCCAATTACTTCAGGCTGCCTTATTCGGGACGAGCTGAAATTTAAACAGAACAACACACAGTAAAATATAAAAGGAATCATGGAAGGGAAAACTGTTGATTTATGTACTCAGTATATGTGTGCAACAAGAAGATTTCCCTTTATTAAACATTTAAAATAAAACAAATGACATTTACTCAAAAAACAGATCCCATTACATTATTAATTAAATTATTAACTTGTTTAAATTGCTTTATATAGACTGTGGGATCACAACAAATTATATTTTGCTTTTCCCCGGATCCGGGTAACCATTTGGTATTTAGTCTTTAAACTTTAAAAATTAATTATATTCAATTCAAGATATTAGCTTGCAAGACTGTTACTTTTACTTTTACTTTTAAGTTTCATTATTATTCCATTTGAAGAATGGTATTAATTATACTACGATACGTTAAAATCTAAACTGTTACAATTGCAAGAAGCCTGAATAGTTACAATTAAATTCTTAGATTTAAATTTTTATATTCTTATAAAGTCAATCGTCTCTGAAAGTCTCTTTAAGAGAGTATTGTGTTACAATTACTATTATTATTATTCCTCGATAGACGTGCTATCGAGTCACCTTTAATTTGGGATGTAGAAGTCTCCTCCATATGGTTACATCTTGGGAATCCTAAGAGCGTCGTCCTCGTCTAGGTCTGGTCTCAGTTGTTCACGGCTTAAACGTCTGCAGGATAGAGTGGGCCTTCTACACAGGTACTCGTTGATTCTCAGATGTCTCGAACTGCATTATCGGTCGGGTCTACTAGAGTTGTAATTCTGATGATTCATGTCTCCAGGTAGGATGTTGAGAAGAGTCGTCAATCGGAGAAGATAGCTGTTATAGTTATTAACACTCGTACTATTGGTTGTCACATATTTCTTCTTGTTACAACGTTTTTTAATTTTTCTTTTTCTTAAGGTTACATATTACACTTTTTGTAGCAGTTAGTAAAATACATAAGAATTAATCCAAACTAATAACCAATCACATAACATTTCAACAGAGCATTTCGCTCGTGCGTGTGCACTGCTTGGAGTCGTCATAGCGAGAGAGAGATTTTTCGTTCGCTACCACTGGTACAGGACAATAGATAGTGGGGTGTTTATTCCGCGAGAATATAGTCCCGGTCTCTCTCTAAATAAACCTTTTTATTTATACAAACTATCGCTAGATAAAAATACATCATTTAAATTAGTTGTTTTCGTGACTATCTGTGTCTTCAGATTCTTTAATTATTAACATTATTTTTCTATATTATTTTAATTACAGAAGACTCGGTAAACATGACGAGTCCGGTATCAACAGGTAGGCGCCTGATAACAAGCAAAGGGTTAAATGCGACAATAATAATTATTTACAATATGTCTTTTCTTTACCGTTTCTTTGCCCTTATTAATTACTACTTCCATTCACACTTAGTACCTACATGTTTTTTATTATCATTGTGAGATTTAAATGGTTAATTGTTCGGAACTTAAAATTTTTTTATTTCTTTATTTTTTATAATTGTCACAATTTAAATCGTCACAACATCATCTATTACAATTGTAATCGCCCGGGGCACGTGGCTAGATCATGCACCCAAGGGCGCGCGCGTCCAGCACCTCCATCATCAAGACCCAGCCCAAAAAACTAAGTAGACAATGGAAGATATGTCGGAGGATGTCTTCCCCTCGCACTAAATCTTTACAACTTCCAACTACCTCCAGGCAATTGCTAGGATCCAACTCTTTCGACATCAAGGTCCGGTCCACTACCTCTCAACACCTTTCAGTATGCCCCTTTCTGTCGCTCGAGGTAAAAGGGGGTCAGCTCAGAGCTTTAGTTGACTCCGGTTCAGCCCGATCCATCATCTCATCTCGGGTATGCGCGGACCTTGAAAAGCAGGGCTTGATCAAGGGGTCGAACCTGTCGTCTGTGGTATGCTGAACTGCATCTCGAGAAATCTTGCCCATCTCCCAGGTGATTACCTTTAAAATTAAAATCGATGGGTTTTCTTGGGTGTGGCCTTTTCTGGTTTCTCCTGCTCTGGGAGTTGATTGTATCATTGGTGCAGATTTCATCGCGAAAAGTGGTCTCGTGCTGGACATCCAATGCAACCAATCCTATTTTAAGTTTAATCGGGGAGCTCTTATTCCTTTCCTTGGGTACCAGGGAGCTAAGCCAGTTATCCAAGAGGTGGCTTGTCCCGATTCTGCACGAGATCATCTCACTCCATCCCAGCAGAGGGCCTTAGACCAATTGTGTGAGGAATTTCCCGAGGTGTTAACTCCTACATTGGGACTCACACACCTGCTGGAGTATAAGATCCGTCTTACAGACTCAAAGATAGTAAGGTCGCACCCGTACAAATTCGCACCTCCGAAGATGACTATTCTGCGAGAGAGGGTTCAAGAGTTGTTAGAACAAGGGGTGATTGAACCTTCTCATTCTAGCTATGCCAGTCCAGCGTTTTTGGTACCTAAGCCTGGGGGTAAACACCGAATGGTCATCGACTATCGGAAGTTGAACGCCAATATCGAGGTGGATTCTGTTCCCCTCCCAGACTTACATTCGGCCTTTGATTGGTTCAGTGGGGCCAGGTATTTCACCATAATCGATCTCAATGCGGCTTATCACCAGATTCCTTTGGCCAAAGAGAGTAGGCCGTACACGGCCTTTTGTGTACCATGGAATTTGTACCAATACACATGGGTTCCCATGGGTTTGGCTGTGGGGGCGCAGACACTCACTCGTCTTCTCGATACCGTTTTTCACGACGTGAAATTCAGGTTTGTTTTTAATTATTTAGATGATTTGTTGGTGTACAGTGAGACATTCGAAGATCATCTGGGTCATCTCCGAGAAGTGATGTGTCGGTTGAGAAGATCTGGCCTCACTGTCAATCCCGAGAAGGTTCGTTTCGCCCAGGAGAGTATTTCTTTCTTTGGCCATTTGGTTTCACACCGGGGCGTTACGGTCGACCCCGAAAGGACACAGGGCATCCGTGACTTCCCCCCTCCTAGGGATGCGAAGGAAATAGCGAGATTCGTAGGTATGGTCAATTTTTATCGAAGATTCATACCTAATATCGCTGAGGTTGCCGCACCCTTGAACGAGCTGAGGAAGAAGGGCGCTAAATTTACATGGGGTGAGAGTCAACAGAAGGCTTTCCACACCTTGAAGGAGGCCATCATCTCCCCACCGGTGTTACGGATGCCCGACTTTTCGAACCCCTTTATACTACAGACGGACGCGAGTTCGGTTGCGCTCGGGGCAGTTCTGTCCAAAGTTGTTGATGACGCTAGGCAGCCTGTGGCTTTTATTTCCCGGACATTGACCCAGCAAGAACGAAAATCATCCGTCTATGAGCTAGAGTGTTTAGCTGTTGTGTACGCTCTAGACAAGTTCAGGCGTTTCCTGGAACATGCTGAGTTCCTGCTCGAGACCGACAATCAGGCTCTCTCTTGGCTTCTGGCTCATCCCCGGCAACTGGGTAAAATTGGTAGATGGGTAGTAAAGATCTCATCCTTTAAGTTCAAAGTGCAACACATTAGGGGATCTCAAAATGTAGTTGCAGACGCCTTGTCCCGCATGTTTTCCCAGCCCAGTGATGCCCAATCTGAGCAACCCTGTTCCGTTCTGATAGACTTTCCATTAGCCTTCACTGATGTGTTACCCCATCAGTTAAACGACGAAGAGCTGGGTCCAGTCATCCAAAATATAAAGGAGGGTAACGTATAGGCCCCTTACTTCTTGTCCAAGGGAGTCCTATGTTGTAGAGAAAGAAAAGGACGTGCCCCTAAGATCGTGCTGCCTAGCAAGTTAGTGCCCATGGTCTTCAGTTATTACCACAATTCCCCAGTAGGAGGCCACAAGGGAATTTCTAAGAACATTTCCAGTATTAGGAGACATTTTATCTGGAAGGGCATGGATAGGGACATCGCGACCAGGGTTAAGAGCTGTCATCTATGTGGCTTGAGCAAGCCTGCCCAGAACACCAAGTTAGGGTTGTTGTCATCTGATGTGGTGAGCAGACCGATGGAGATGTTGTTCATCGACTACGTGGGACCATTCCCCCATAGCAAGTCAGGTAATGCTTACCTGCTTGTTCGTGTGGATGCTTTTTCAAAGTTTGCCTGGCTATTGCCCTTATGGCAGGTAACAGCTCGTTTAAGCATAAACGCGTTCCAGAACAATATATTTCAGCATTTCGGTCTTCCGACCATCATTGTCTCGGACAATGGCCCGCAGTTCATTTCGGGTGAATTCCGGCGGATGTGTTTCGCCAGTGGGATCAAACACGTAACCAGTTCCCCTTATTACCCACAGCCGTCCCATGCGGAGAGATTCAATCGGAATATCCGGTCCGCCCTGATTGCTTATCACGCTGAGCAAAAAACCACCTGGGATCAGAATCTGAAGTGGTTACAATTAGCTTTTAATACGGCCCGACATGACAGTCATCAGGCCATGCCCTTTGAAATCCTGTTTGGATTCTCGCCCGCACTCCCGTTGACCAATTTGTGGAACATCGAAGATCTTCTGCCACGGGAGCCAGATAATAAAACTGCAGAGAGGTGGAAGGAGGCTCGGAAGAATTTGCTGCGAGCGCACGAGCGGGTCCGTCGACGTTATAATCAGGGGCGAATTCCTAAACCCTTCCGGATTGGGGACTGGGTCTATTGCCAGAGCCACCCACTCAGCTCAGCCACGGACAAACGTGCCGCAAAGTTATGTTACCGCTGGTAGGGGTATAACCTCTTCTTTAGATATTATTAAACTTTTATTTTAAATGACTTATTATTTATTATTAGTACTTTGGTCTGATTTAAGAGACGGTTTCTTTTTATTTCGAACTAGTTTATTTACTTAGGGAAGCATCATTCCATTAAATTATTTAGTACACTTGTTTTATTTAATTCGATTTAATTTTCAACAAAGGGGAGATACATGTTTACTAGGCACAAGACGACACACAGGAAAGGACACGCTTCTTATAACAATAGAGCTATCACAGAGGGTGAAGTAATTGTTTCATTCCGCGATGGGGGAGGTTCACAATGACAAAATACACACCAACAGGAACAGACAAGAATTCAACCGGTCTGGTATTGTTTACAAACAGACGTGTTGTAGAATGAACTTTTGACAAGCTCCTACATGTTTTGTTTACATGCGATTATATGTTACTCTTACTTTACACATATCATATTTACAAATAAAATTATCTATACTATATTACTATAATATTAATTATTATTTTTATCTTATTTAAATTTCAGACACATATTAAAATACACGAGTAAATAAATCAACAGCTTATGAATAGGGACACAATTACTGTTTAGCAACACAAGTCACAAAATGTTTTGTGTTATTAGTAGCAAAATTTAAACAAATTAGCAGAGTTGCGCATCTTATAACCTCTTCTTTAGAGTTATAACGGAGGGAACCCAAAATAATTGGTTCTGCCAATTATTTCAGGCTGCCTTATTCGAGACGAGCTGAAATTTAAATCAGAACAACACACAGTAAGACATACAAGGAATCAGGGAAGGTGAAACTGTTGATTTATACACTCAGTAAATGTGTGTAACAAGAAGACTTGCTTTATTAAACATTTGAAATATAACATTTACTCCAAAGAACAGATCCCATGACGTTATTAATTAAATTAGTAAAATTAAGTGAAATGCTTTATTTAGAATATGGGATCACAACAAATTTATCTAGCTATACCCCCGGATCCGGGTAACCATTGGTATTTAGTCTCTAATCTTTTAATTATATTTAATTCAAAATTTTATCTTGCAAGACTTTTACCTTTTTGCTTCATATAACTTCCATTAGAAGAATTGTATTAATAACACTACGTTACGTTAATATCTAAATTGTTACAATTGAATGATATTGAATAGTTACAATTAAATTCTCAAATTTAAGTTTTTATATTCTTATAAAATCAATCGTCTCTGTAAGTCTCTTAAATAGAGTATTGTGTTACAAAAATATTATCATTATTCCTCGATAGACGTGCTATCGAGTCACCTCTATTTTTTGGATGTAGTAATCGCCTCCATGTGGTTCCGTCTTGGGAGTCCTAAAACGTCGTCCCCGTCTTGGTCTGGTCTCTGTTGTTCATGGCTTAATACGTCTGCAGGATAGGTAGAGTCTTCTACACAGATACTCGTTGATCCTCAGATGTCTCGAACTGCATCATCGGTAGGGTATACTAGAGTTCTCATTTAGATGGTCCATGACCACAGGTCAGATGTTGAAAAGATTCGTCCATCGGTGAAGATTGCAGTCATCGTTTTTTCTTTATTAACACTCGTCGTTTGTAGTTACATCTTTCTTCTTGTTACAAAGTTTTTGGAATTTTCTTTTTGTTAACGTTACATGTTACACTTTTTGTAACGGTTAGTAAAATACAAAATAATAATTAATTAATCCACACTAACAACAAATTGTATAACTTTTGAACAGAGCATTTTGCTCGTGCGTCTGCACAGCTGGGCGTCGTCATCGCAAGAGAGCGATTTTTCGTCCGCTACCCTTGTACATGACAAGAGAGAGTGGGGTGTTTATTCCGCGAGCATATATAGTTCCTGTTTCTCTTTAAATAAACTTTTTTATTTATACAGACTATCCCTAGATAAAAATACATCATTTAAATTAATTGTTTTAGTTACTACCTGTGTCTACAGATACTTTAATTATTAACATTAGTTTACTCTATTATTTTTAATTACAGTAGACTCGGAAAACAGGTCGAGTCCGGTATCAACAGGTAGGCGCTTGATAGCAAGCAAAGGGTTAAATACGAACATAATAATTATTTACAATATGCCTTTTCTTTATGTATACTTTGCCCTTATTAATTACTTCTTCCATTCACACTTAGTACCTACATGTTTTTATTATTATCATTGTGAGATTTAAATGGTTAATTGTACGCAACCTTAATTAATTAAATTTTTTTTTATTCTGTATATGTCACAATTTAAATCGTCACATACTCCGCCTCCTTACCAACACAGACTCCTAAAATTTTGGTCAGCTATGTACCGAGAGTATGCTTGGGGAGTTCCGTGTGAAATTTCTTATTATTATTATCTTTTATCATTATTACACGGTTTATTTGTTTTAAATTCTATTTAAATGATCTTAATTCTCATTTAAATGTTCCTCCTCCGTGAAATTCCCTTTTTCTCACTAAATACAGTACTTACACATAATACTAATTTCCCTAATTTCAGCAACTCACAATATCGTGGCCCGACTGACATCAGCTTACTCTAACTCTACACGTTAGCTTTCAGCATTCAAAAAAATGATCTCTTGGCTCTCTTGGCTCATCATTATCCTTTTCAGTCGGCGCCGTTGTGACTCGTTACTTAACATGTATAATCACTTCTGGATTATATATCATAAACTTATTTCTAATGTAATCTAAAGAGGATCCCATACTCCACTTTAGATCACTGTTTTGAGAGAAGCGGAATTTCACGAAGATACTTTTCATTTAACTCTTTAACAATTACTAGACAACTTTGCGGAAGGGGAGACACTTTACACAATGCATTGTAATCCACTCGCGGTGGCATTCATTGTTTAGGGAGAGCAACCTTTAATACAATTGAGAGGGTGGCTGCTTAATACAATACTGAACACGCTTCCTTTTCTCTACCTTGCCACAACTGGGGTGTTTATACTACGCAACGTAACTTTTATTATTATTATTCACTTTTCTCTTATTTACTGCGATACGATTTACTACTACTAATTTACACGTTACACAAATTGGTTTAACTTAAGATTTATTTAGCAATTATGACTATTTAAGCAATTATTAATCACTTATTATTACTTTGGGGTTTTAAAAACAACTTACCTCGAATTATTTCCTATACACTTTTAATACATTGTAAACATTTATTAACAGAGATTATTATTAAACCTTTGGCATTAAATTCTATTTAAACGATCAGCTCTTGGTACTCATTTTCTTTTTTTTCTGTGACCTTCCCTTTATCTTGTTTCTTAAAATCTAACTTAATTTTATTTCTACTACTAATTTACGTAACCTCACAACACCGTGGCCCGACTGATTACATTTTGCATACTCTAACTCTAGTAGTTAGTGTTCTGCTACTTTCTTTAACTCTTGTAAAGAACTTTCTTCAACCCTTGTAAAGAATTTTTCAGTGCGGCGCCATTGTGACTGTGTTACGTTCCTTATATCTATTTCGCTTATTTATACTTAAGATAATCTAAAGTTGATCCCATACTCAACCCTAGATTATTTCTAATTCTAGTTGCTTACTTTACTGAGATAAGCGGAATGTCACGAAGGGGAATCTTTATTCACTACTAAACAATCAATTGTCACACACTAAACAAGAGGGGACAAACACTTTACTTTCAACGATCAGCTGTTACGCTGGAATGTAGGTCAGACTAGTTTTAAACAATGGCCTCGTTTATGAGTACAAAGGGCAGGAGTCAACTCGAGGGTGGATATTTCTCTATTGTTCCATTTAACAATAGCTGGCGGCTAGGGACTTATTTTCAAGCAGGACACAACTTATTTATTATTATTCACACATATTATTCATTTCTTTTTACTTATTTCACTAATACACTTTTATAATTATAATTCTACTAACGTGTTATAATAATTTACGATATTATTAAACTTTTTATTTTAAATGACTTATTATTTATTATTAGTACTTTGGTCTGATTTAAGAGACGGTTTCTTTTTATTTCGAACTAGTTTATTTACTTAGGGAAGCATCATTCCATTAAATTAATTAGTACACTTGTTTTATTTAATTCGATTTAATTTTCAACAAAGGGGAGATACATGTTTACTAGGCACAAGACGACACACAGGAAAGGACACGCTTCTTATAACAATAGAGCTATCACAGAGGGTGAAGTAATTGTTTCATTCCGCGATGGGGGAGGTTCACAACGACAAAATACACACCAACAGGAACAGACAAGAATTCAACCGGTCTGGTATTGTTTACAAACAGACGTGTTGTAGAATGAACTTTTGACAAGCTCCTACATGTTTTGTTTACATGCGATTATATGTTACTCTTACTTTACACATATCATATTTACAAATAAAATTATCTATACTATATTACTATAATATTAATTATTATTTTTATCTTATTTAAATTTCAGACACATATTAAAATACACGAGTAAATAAATCAACAGCTTATGAATAGGGACACAATTACTGTTTAGCAACACAAGTCACAAAATGTTTTGTGTTATTAGTAGCAAAATTTAAACAAATTAGCAGAGTTGCGCATCTTATAACCTCTTCTTTAGAGTAATAACGGAGGGAACCCAAAATAATTGGTTCTGCCAATTATTTCAGGCTGCCTTATTCGAGACGAGCTGAAATTTAAATCAGAACAACACACAGTAAGACATACAAGGAATCAGGGAAGGTGAAACTGTTGATTTATACACTCACTAAATGTGTGTAACAAGAAGACTTGCTTTATTAAACATTTGAAATATAACATTTACTCCAAAGAACAGATCCCATGACGTTATTAATTAAATTAGTAAAATTAAGTGAAATGCTTTATTTAGAATATGGGATCACAACAAATTTATCTAGCTATACCCCCGGATCCGGGTAACCATTGGTATTTAGTCTCTAATCTTTTAATTATATTTAATTCAAAATTTTATCTTGCAAGACTTTTACCTTTTTGCTTCATATAACTTCCATTAGAAGAATTGTATTAATAACACTACGTTACGTTAATATCTAAATTGTTACAATTGAATGATATTGAATAGTTACAATTAAATTCTCAAATTTAAGTTTTTATCTTTATATATATATTTCGTGTGTGCGTGTGTATGTCACTGAACTCCTCCTAGACGGCTGGACCGATTTTGATGAAATTTTGTGTGTGTGTTTGAGTGGGTCCCTGGATGGTTTAGATTCACAATTTGGTCCACTGGAAAATGTTTATTTAACTAATTTTTCATTTATAAGTAGTTGTTAATTTTGGAATGTTTTACATTGGATCCGGTAGACTGCGCTACCATCGCAGCATCAAATATTAAATATTATTGTATTTTAATTTCAGTTTGTCCCGACAGTTGGTGCTGCGATCAAATTGAGAAAAATATTTGAAATTTTGTGTTATTATTGTGTTCGTTCAAGTCGTGTGCTAATTAAAATATTAACTACGAATAGAAATTGATGTTTGAAGAGTTTTGAAGTGTGCCTAAAAAACGATACTTTTTGCGAATTTAGGGTGGAATCGAAGTAAGTATATTTTGTATAAATTTTTTATCAAATTTACACGTGAGTTTTATAACAACCAACCTAACCTAAAAATTTATTTGTGTAGCTCATTAATTTCATAATAAATTTTTTAAATTGTTTTTATTATTCATGTTCCGATTTTGATGAAATTTTGTGTGTGTGTTTGAGTGGGTCCCTGGATGGTTTAGATTCACAATTTGGTCCACTGGAAAATGTTTATTTAACTAATTTTATACTTTAAAAAAATTATTCATTTTCAAAATTAAGAAGCAAGAAAATAAAATTACACGTTTTTCATCTAAAATTTGTTACAATAAATCGTTTTCGGTGATAATTAAAAATTTTATTTTCAATAAATAACTCATATTCGTTGTGGATTATTTAAGTATATTTCGTATAAATTTTTCATCAAATTTACACGTGTGTTTGTTAACAACCATCCTAATCTCAAAATTATTTGGTAGCTTATTGACTTCATAACATATTTTTCAATTGTTTTTAATAAAAATTATTTATTTTTTAAATAAAAATAATTATTTAAAAGAAAACTATCAAAAAATTAAAAAAAAAATTCTATTAAAAATTATTTACTTTGAAAATAATTATTCACTTTGAATATTAAGAAGCAAAAAAATAAAATTACACCTTTTTCATCCGAAATTTGTTAGAATAAATCGTTTTCGGTGATAATTGAAAATTTCATTTTCAATAAATAACCCATATTCGTTGTTTATTACTTGAGTTTATTTCGTATAAATTTTTAACTTTGGAAAAAATTATTCATTTTAAATATTATCAAGCAAAAAAATAAAATTACACGTTTTTTATCTAAAATTTGTTACAATAAATCTTTTTTGTTAATTAATTAAAATTTCATTCTCAATAAAAAACTCACATTCGTTGCGTATTATATTACAGTATTTTTTTTTCTGCAGAAAAATGCCACGTCTTCGAGGAAGAGCCAGAAATATTGGTCGACGTACTCCGAACGCGCAATTGGTCCATGATCGTCGAATAAATAGAACAGATGAAGAACACTCGGCGGATAATGCAAATCTGAGAGATCAAGTTGCATCTACACGTGCGAATGAAAATTCAGTACAACGCACTCGACGTCTTCGTGCTAATGCAGTAAGACAACGAGAGGCACGTCAACAAGCGACGGATGCACATAGAGAACGTAACCAACGCCGGATGCAAAATGATCGAGCATTGACAAGAGCATCACTCAATCGCCTTGCGTTTGAATATGATCCTGAAATCAACTATTCGTCACATGCATTAATCTCGATTGGTAGTATGGACAAAGAATGTCAACATTGTCATGCTTTCAAGTACAAAGGTGAATCACCTGGTTTATGTTGCGCATCTGGAAAAATTTCACTGCCATCGCTAAATCCACCGCCGGAACCTTTAAAAACACTTTTAGCTGGCACCACATCTCAATCGAAATTGTTTTTGCGAAAAATTCGTAAATTCAATTCATGCTTCCAAATGACATCATTTGGAGCAACAAAAATTGTTCATAATGAAGATGGTCGTAATTTCGAATCTACATTCAAAATTCAAGGTCAAGTGTACCACCAAATTGGTTCATTGCTCCCAATGCCTGATGCCGATCCAAAATTTTTACAAATTTATTTTATGGGCAATGAGGAGCAACAATCACACACACGCTGCGCTTACAACTATATAGAGCAGATGGAGGAACGAGAAATTGTGGACATTTTGGAAACGTTTTTGCAAAACCATAACCAGTTGTTGCAATTGTTCAAGACTTTTTCTAACAGACTGCAAAACGACAACTACGCCATTATCATTAAAGCAGACAAAGTGCCCTACGGAGAGCACGCAGGCACATATAATGTTCCAACTATTAATGAAGTTGCAGTTGTTATGGCTGGTGACCCATGTGAACGTCGGGACATTCGCATTCAACGCAGAGATAATACGATGCAAATAATTCAAGACAATCATCGTTCTTACGATGCATTGCAGTATCCGTTGATATTTTGGGAAGGAGAAGATGGATACCATTTAAATATTAAACAAAGGAATCCAACTACAGGTACAACTTATAGACTATCTTACAGATTTTTTTTTTTCAAATAATTTCTGTATCTCTCATATATATATTTATTTGCAGGTGAAGAACTGATCAAGAAAGTTAGTGCTATGAACTTCTACGCATATCGATTGATGATTCGTGCTAATGAAGACAATACCATTCTCCGATGCAGACAGCTATTTCATCAGTATATTGTCGATATGTACGTAAAAATCGAAAGTGAGAGATTACGATATATAAAATTTAATCAAACAAAACTTCGTGCTGAGGAGTACATTCATTTGCGTGACGCCGTTATTGGTAACGTAGATGCAACTAATGACATCAACAACATCGGTAGCGCATATATTCTCCCATCATCATACATTGGTAGTCCGCGTCATATGCAAGAGTATATTCAAGACGCCATGACTTACGTACGTGCATATGGCCGACCAGATCTTTTTATCACATTTACGTGTAATCCAAACTGGGATGAAATTCAAAGTTTGTTGTTGCCAGGTCAAACATCGATGCATCGCCATGATATCACTGCACGTGTTTTTAAACAAAAATTAAAAGCTTTGATGAATTTGATTACACATTACTCGGTATTTGGTGAAACACGTTGTTGGCTTTACTCTGTTGAATGGCAAAAACGAGGTTTACCTCATGCGCATATTTTGATTTGGTTGGTGGATAAAGTACGCCCAGAAGAAATCGACAAAATTATTTCAGCCGAAATTCCAGATCCGAATGTTGATCAAGAATTGTTTGACATTGTAACTACTAATATGATCCATGGTCCATGTGGTACTCTAAACATGATGTCACCATGTATGGACAATGGAAAATGTACGAAACGTTTTCCAAAACCATGCCAATCTGATACTATCACCAATATTGACGGTTATCCATCTTACCGGCGTAGAGACGTAGACAATGGCGGTCAATCATATGAATTGCGTCTGTCAAACGGTGTGAGAGTAGATATTGATAATCGCTGGGTAGTTCCATATTCACCATTGCTGTGCAAAACCTATAAAGCGCACATAAACGTTGAACTATGCAGTTCAGTGAAATCTATAAAATACATTTGTAAGTATGTTCACAAGGGCAGTGATAAAGCTGTATTCGCTGTTCAAAATGTAAATGACAATGACGAAATTACACGTTATCAAATGGGTCGATACATAAGCAGTAACGAAGCTATTTGGCGCATTTTTACGTTTCCTATACATGAAAGGGATCCTGCTGTTATACATTTGGCTGTGCATCTTGAAAACGGACAGCGTGTTTACTTTACAGAACAGACTGCACTACAACAAGCTTTAACGGCTCCAAAAACAACTCTTACTGAATTTTTCAACCTTTGTTGCCGACAAGATGTTGTTGGTCAATTCGCAAGGACATTAATGTATACTGATGTTCCTAAATTTTTTACGTGGAATAAACAATCAAAAAATTGGGAACCACGGAAACGAGGCATTCCAGTCCCAGGATTCACCGACATATTTATGACAAATACTTTAGGTCGATTATATACAGTTCATCCTAAGCAACGCGAATGTTTTTTTTTGCGTTTGTTATTGGTTAACGTTCCTGGACCAACATCTTTCCGATATTTGCGAAAAGTCAATGGTACTTTATACGACACTTTCTTCGATTCGTGTCGTGAGTTACATTTATTGGAGGATGATAACCATTGGGATCTCACACTTGCAGATGCAGCACTGAGCTCATCTCCACAACAAATTCGTCAATTATTTTCAATAATATTGACAACGTGTTTTCCGTCTGAAGCATCTGCTCTGTGGGACAAATATAAAGACTCAATGAGTGAGGATATTTTACATCGGATTAGAATTACTAATCAAAATCAAAATATTGAATTCTCCGCAGAAATATATAATGAGTCATTAATAATGATTGAGGATATTTGTATTCTTATTTCGAATATGCCGCTCATCCATTTCGGCATGCCAGCGCCGAACCGCCCAGCAGTAGATACCATCAACAGCGATGTTCAACGGGAACACCACTTCGATAGAACTTCTTTGGCTACTTTTGTTGCCAATAATGAACAATTGCTCACTGCTGAGCAACGAAATGTATATGATCAAATTAATGTATCAATTGCAGCGCAACAAGGTGGATTCTTTTTTTTTGATGCACCAGGTGGTACTGGTAAAACATTCCTCATCTCATTGATACTTGCGCGCATCCGATCACAAAATCATATTGCATTGGCTATTGCTTCATCAGGAATCGCAGCAACGTTACTTGATGGTGGACGGACGGCGCATTCAGCGCTTAAATTACCTTTGAATGTTCACACAAATCCCGAAGCAATGTGTAACATAAAGAAGCATTCAGGCATGGCTCAAGTTTTGAGAAAATGCAAAATTATTATCTGGGATGAATGTACCATGGCCCACAAGCATTCGCTTGAAGCTCTCGACAGGTCCCTGAAAGATATCAAGGATAATACTAGGCTTTTCGGTGGTGCTCTATTGTTGCTGTCTGGTGATTTCAGACAAACATTACCAGTCATTCCACGCGCGACATATGCAGACGAAATAAACGCATGTTTAAAAGAATCTTATCTATGGCGAAGTGTCAGCAAATTATGCCTTACTATTAATATGCGCGTTCAACTTCAAAATGATCCATTAGCGTCAAGATTCTCTGAACAATTGTTGGATATTGGCAATGGTAAAATTTAATTGTATGAAGATACACAATATATTCGACTTCCAGAGAATTTTTGCAACATGGTGGCTACCAAAGATGAGTTAATAAACAGTATCTTTCCAGATTTGAGACATAATTATACTAATCATGGATGGCTACGAGAGCGAGCAATTTTAGCTGCGAAAAATTTAGATGTTGATGCCATCAATTTCAAAATACAGCAATTACTGCCTGGTAATGAAACTACATTTAAATCGATCGACACTGTTGTTGATCCTGATGAAGTTGTTAACTATCCTGTAGAATTTTTAAATTCATTAGATTTACCGGGAATGCCACCACATAATTTGCGACTGAAGATTGGTTCACCTATAATTTTGCTTCGAAATTTGAATGCTCCGAAATTATGTAATGGGACGCGACTAGTTATAAAAAAAATCATGGACAACATTCTTGAAGCTACTATTTTGAGTGGAAAATTTCAAGGTGAGGTTGTACTTCTACCACGGATCCCAATGATTCCTTCAGATTCGCCTATACCATTCAAACGTTTACAATTTCCAATCCGCTTGGCATATGCTATGACTATAAATAAGTCACAAGGCCAAACAATGACAATTTGTGGCTTAGATTTAGAAAATCCGTGTTTTTCTCACGGTCAATTATATGTTGCGTGTTCCAGAGTTGGAAAACCATCGAATTTGTTTGTTTATACGCCTCAAGGATTAACTAAAAATATTGTACATCCAATAGCATTAAGATAAATTAAGTTTTTGTAAATTAATAAATAAATGTTATAAAATAGTTTCAGTGTAAGATTTTTTACCTTTACTTAAAACAAGTTAAAGTTTGTATTTACGATGCTGTTATTGCCACACTCCACGGATAATATCCCAGCCTGTAATCAGTCATTTCATTCGCTTAAAATTTTCGGTGACGCCTAGAAATATCCGTGTCAATAATCATAGACAGTGGCTGCTATTATCCAGTCTACAAATTTCATCCGTGGAGTGTGGTAATAGATGCATCTTTTTAGTTAACACAGCTTCTACATTTCACTTTACTCATACAGTATATGCATACTTACACACACAGTATATACTCACATGCTACCGATCGGTCGAATTTGGATAAGTGTACATGTAATGACGTTAGATATTAAAATAACTCTTGAATAATAATTTTCATCAAAACAGTCCAGATTGTTACAGCTTATTGAAGAATGTTTGAAATTTTCGAATTAACGACGTGTGTACAGGACAACGTCTGTCGGGTCTGCTAGTATTCTTATAAAATCAATCGTCTCTGTAAGTCTCTTAAATAGAGTATTGTGTTACAAAAATATTATCATTATTCCTCGATAGACGTGCTATCGAGTCACCTCTATTTTTTGGATGTAGTAATCGCCTCCATGTGGTTCCGTCTTGGGAGTCCTAAAACGTCGTCCTCGTCTTGGTCTGGTCTCTGTTGTTCATGGCTTAATACGTCTGCAGGATAGGTAGAGTCTTCTACACAGATACTCGTTGATCCTCAGATGTCTCGAACTGCATCATCGGTAGGGTATACTAGAGTTCTCATTTAGATGGTCCATGACCACAGGTCAGATGTTGAAAAGATTCGTCCATCGGTGAAGATTGCAGTCATCGTTTTTTCTTTATTAACACTCGTCGTTTGTAGTTACATCTTTCTTCTTGTTACAAAGTTTTTGGAATTTTCTTTTTGTTAACGTTACATGTTACACTTTTTGTAACGGTTAGTAAAATACAAAATAATAATTAATTAATCCACACTAACAACAAATTGTATAACTTTTGAACAGAGCATTTTGCTCGTGCGTCTGCACAGCTGGGCGTCGTCATCGCAAGAGAGCGATTTTTCGTCCGCTACCCTTGTACATGACAAGAGAGAGTGGGGTGTTTATTCCGCGAGCATATATAGTTCCTGTTTCTCTTTAAATAAACTTTTTTATTTATACAGACTATCGCTAGATAAAAATACATCATTTAAATTAATTGTTTTAGTTACTACCTGTGTCTACAGATACTTTAATTATTAACATTAGTTTACTCTATTATTTTTAATTACAGTAGACTCGGAAAACAGGTCGAGTCCGGTATCAACAGGTAGGCGCTTGATAGCAAGCAAAGGGTTAAATACGAACATAATAATTATTTACAATATGCCTTTTCTTTATGTATACTTTGCCCTTATTAATTACTTCTTCCATTCACACTTAGTACCTACATGTTTTTATTATTATCATTGTGAGATTTAAATGGTTAATTGTACGCAACCTTAATTAATTAAATTTTTTTTTATTCTGTAAATGTCACAATTTAAATCGTCACATACTCCGCCTCCTTACCAACACAGACTCCTAAAATTTTGGTCAGCTATGTACCGAGAGTATGCTTGGGGAGTTCCGTGTGAAATTTCTTATTATTATTATCTTTTATCATTATTACACGGTTTATTTGTTTTAAATTCTCTTTAAATGATCTTAATTCTCATTTAAATGTTCCTCCTCCGTGAAATTCCCTTTTTCTCACTAAATACAGTACTTACACATAATACTAATTTCCCTAATTTCAGCAACTCACAATATCGTGGCCCGACTGACATCAGCTTACTCTAACTCTACACGTTAGCTTTCAGCATTCAAAAAAATGATCTCTTGGCTCTCTTGGCTCATCATTATCCTTTTCAGTCGGCGCCGTTGTGACTCGTTACTTAACATGTATAATCACTTCTGGATTATATATCATAAACTTATTTCTAATGTAATCTAAAGAGGATCCCATACTCCACTTTAGATCACTGTTTTGAGAGAAGCGGAATTTCACGAAGATACTTTTCATTTAACTCTTTAACAATCACTAGACAACTTTGCGGAAGGGGAGACACTTTACACAATGCATTGTAATCCACTCGCGGTGGCATTCATTGTTTAGGGAGAGCAACCTTTAATACAATTGAGAGGGTGGCTGCTTAATACAATACTGAACACGCTTCCTTTTCTCTACCTTGCCACAACTGGGGTGTTTATACTACGCAACGTAACTTTTATTATTATTATTCACTTTTCTCTTATTTACTGCGATACGATTTACTACTACTAATTTACACGTTACACAAATTGGTTTAACTTAAGATTTATTTAGCAATTATGACTATTTAAGCAATTATTAATCACTTATTATTACTTTGGGGTTTTAAAAACAACTTACCTCGAATTATTTCCTATACACTTTTAATACATTGTAAACATTTATTAACAGAGATTATTATTAAACCTTTGGCATTAAATTCTATTTAAACGATCAGCTCTTGGTACTCATTTTCTTTTTTTTCTGTGACCTTCCCTTTATCTTGTTTCTTAAAATCTAACTTAATTTTATTTCTACTACTAATTTACGTAACCTCACAACATCGTGGCCCGACTGATTACATTTTGCATACTCTAACTCTAGTAGTTAGTTTTCTGCTACTTTCTTTAACTCTTGTAAAGAACTTTCTTTAACCCTTGTAAAGAATTTTTCAGTGCGGCGCCATTGTGACTGTGTTACGTTCCTTATATCTATTTCGCTTATTTATACTTAAGATAATCTAAAGTTGATCCCATACTCAACCCTAGATTATTTCTAATTCTAGTTGCTTACTTTACTGAGATAAGCGGAATGTCACGAAGGGGAATCTTTATTCACTACTAAACAATCAATTGTCACACACTAAACAAGAGGGGACAAACACTTTACTTTCAACGATCAGCTGTTACGCTGGAATGTAGGTCAGACTAGTTTTAAACAATGGCCTCGTTTATGAGTACAAAGGGCAGGAGTCAACTCGAGGGTGGATATTTCTCTATTGTTCCATTTAACAATAGCTGGCGGCTAGGGACTTATTTTCAAGCAGGACACAACTTATTTATTATTATTCACACATATTATTCATTTCTTTTTACTTATTTCACTAATACACTTTTATAATTATAATTCTACTAACGTGTTATAATAATTTGAGATATTATTAAACTTTTTATTTTAAATGACTTATTATTTATTATTAGTACTTTGGTCTGATTTAAGAGACGGTTTCTTTTTATTTCGAACTAGTTTATTTACTTAGGGAAGCATCATTCCATTAAATTAATTAGTACACTTGTTTTATTTAATTCGATTTAATTTTCAACAAAGGGGAGATACATGTTTACTAGGCACAAGACGACACACAGGAAAGGACACGCTTCTTATAACAATAGAGCTATCACAGAGGGTGAAGTAATTGTTTCATTCCGCGATGGGGGAGGTTCACAATGACAAAATACACACCAACAGGAACAGACAAGAATTCAACCGGTCTGGTATTGTTTACAAACAGACGTGTTGTAGAATGAACTTTTGACAAGCTCCTACATGTTTTGTTTACATGCGATTATATGTTACTCTTACTTTACACATATCATATTTACAAATAAAATTATCTATACTATATTACTATAATATTAATTATTATTTTTATCTTATTTAAATTTCAGACACATATTAAAATACACGAGTAAATAAATCAACAGCTTATGAATAGGGACACAATTACTGTTTAGCAACACAAGTCACAAAATTTTTTGTGTTATTAGTAGCAAAATTTAAACAAATTAGCAGAGTTGCGCATCTTATAACCTCTTCTTTAGAGTTATAACGGAGGGAACCCAAAATAATTGGTTCTGCCAATTATTTCAGGCTGCCTTATTCGAGACGAGCTGAAATTTAAATCAGAACAACACACAGTAAGACATACAAGGAATCAGGGAAGGTGAAACTGTTGATTTATACACTCAGTAAATGTGTGTAACAAGAAGACTTGCTTTATTAAAACTTTTTGAAATATAACATTTACTCCAAAGAACAGATCCCATGACGTTATTAATTAAATTAGTAAAATTAAGTGAAATGCTTTATTTAGAATATGGGATCACAACAAATTTATCTAGCTATACCCCCGGATCCGGGTAACCATTGGTATTTAGTCTCTAATCTTTTAATTATATTTAATTCAAAATTTTATCTTGCAAGACTTTTACCTTTTTGCTTCATATAACTTCCATTAGAAGAATTGTATTAATAACACTACGTTACGTTAATATCTAAATTGTTACAATTGAATGATATTGAATAGTTACAATTAAATTCTCAAATTTAAGTTTTTATCTTTATATATATATTTCGTGTGTGCGTGTGTATGTCACTGAACTCCTCCTAGACGGCTGGACCGATTTTGATGAAATTTTGTGTGTGTGTTTGAGTGGGTCCCTGGATGGTTTAGATTCACAATTTGGTCCACTGGAAAATGTTTATTTAACTAATTTTTCATTTATAAGTAGTTGTTAATTTTGGAATGTTTTACATTGGATCCGGTAGACTGCGCTACCATCGCAGCATCAAATATTAAATATTATTGTATTTTAATTTCAGTTTGTCCCGACAGTTGGTGCTGCGATCAAATTGAGAAAAATATTTGAAATTTTGTGTTATTATTGTGTTCGTTCAAGTCGTGTGCTAATTAAAATATTAACTACGAATAGAAATTGATGTTTGAAGAGTTTTGAAGTGTGCCTAAAAAACGATACTTTTTGCGAATTTAGGGTGGAATCGAAGTAAGTATATTTTGTATAAATTTTTTATCAAATTTACACGTGAGTTTTATAACAACCAACCTAACCTAAAAATTTATTTGTGTAGCTCATTAATTTCATAATAAATTTTTTAAATTGTTTTTATTATTCATGTTCCGATTTTGATGAAATTTTGTGTGTGTGTTTGAGTGGGTCCCTGGATGGTTTAGATTCACAATTTGGTCCACTGGAAAATGTTTATTTAACTAATTTTATACTTTAAAAAAATTATTCATTTTCAAAATTAAGAAGCAAGAAAATAAAATTACACGTTTTTCATCTAAAATTTGTTACAATAAATCGTTTTCGGTGATAATTAAAAATTTTATTTTCAATAAATAACTCATATTCGTTGTGGATTATTTAAGTATATTTCGTATAAATTTTTCATCAAATTTACACGTGTGTTTGTTAACAACCATCCTAATCTCAAAATTATTTGGTAGCTTATTGACTTCATAACATATTTTTCAATTGTTTTTAATAAAAATTATTTATTTTTTAAATAAAAATAATTATTTAAAAGAAAACTATCAAAAAATTAAAAAAAAAAATTCTATTAAAAATTATTTACTTTGAAAATAATTATTCACTTTGAATATTAAGAAGCAACAAAATAAAATTACACCTTTTTCATCCGAAATTTGTTAGAATAAATCGTTTTCGGTGATAATTGAAAATTTCATTTTCAATAAATAACCCATATTCGTTGTTTATTACTTGAGTTTATTTCGTATAAATTTTTAACTTTGGAAAAAATTATTCATTTTAAATATTATCAAGCAAAAAAATAAAATTACACGTTTTTTATCTAAAATTTGTTACAATAAATCTTTTTTGTTAATTAATTAAAATTTCATTCTCAATAAAAACTCACATTCGTTGCGTATTATATTACAGTATTTTTTTTTCTGCAGAAAAATGCCACGTCTTCGAGGAAGAGCCAGAAATATTGGTCGACGTACTCCGAACGCGCAATTGGTCCATGATCGTCGAATAAATAGAACAGATGAAGAACACTCGGCGGATAATGCAAATCTGAGAGATCAAGTTGCATCTACACGTGCGAATGAAAATTCAGTACAACGCACTCGACGTCTTCGTGCTAATGCAGTAAGACAACGAGAGGCACGTCAACAAGCGACGGATGCACATAGAGAACGTAACCAACGCCGGATGCAAAATGATCGAGCATTGACAAGAGCATCACTCAATCGCCTTGCGTTTGAATATGATCCTGAAATCAACTATTCGTCACATGCATTAATCTCGATTGGTAGTATGGACAAAGAATGTCAACATTGTCATGCTTTCAAGTACAAAGGTGAATCACCTGGTTTATGTTGCGCATCTGGAAAAATTTCACTGCCATCGCTAAATCCACCGCCGGAACCTTTAAAAACACTTTTAGCTGGCACCACATCTCAATCGAAATTGTTTTTGCGAAAAATTCGTAAATTCAATTCATGCTTCCAAATGACATCATTTGGAGCAACAAAAATTGTTCATAATGAAGATGGTCGTAATTTCGAATCTACATTCAAAATTCAAGGTCAAGTGTACCACCAAATTGGTTCATTGCTCCCAATGCCTGATGCCGATCCAAAATTTTTACAAATTTATTTTATGGGCAATGAGGAGCAACAATCACACAGACGCTGCGCTTACAACTATATAGAGCAGATGGAGGAACGAGAAATTGTGGACATTTTGGAAACGTTTTTGCAAAACCATAACCAGTTGTTGCAATTGTTCAAGACTTTTTCTAACAGACTGCAAAACGACAACTACGCCATTATCATTAAAGCAGACAAAGTGCCCTACGGAGAGCACGCAGGCACATATAATGTTCCAACTATTAATGAAGTTGCAGTTGTTATGGCTGGTGACCCATGTGAACGTCGGGACATTCGCATTCAACGCAGAGATAATACGATGCAAATAATTCAAGACAATCATCGTTCTTACGATGCATTGCAGTATCCGTTGATATTTTGGGAAGGAGAAGATGGATACCATTTAAATATTAAACAAAGGAATCCAACTACAGGTACAACTTATAGACTATCTTACAGATTTTTTTTTTTTCAAATAATTTCTGTATCTCTCATATATATATTTATTTGCAGGTGAAGAACTGATCAAGAAAGTTAGTGCTATGAACTTCTACGCATATCGATTGATGATTCGTGCTAATGAAGACAATACCATTCTCCGATGCAGACAGCTATTTCATCAGTATATTGTCGATATGTACGTAAAAATCGAAAGTGAGAGATTACGATATATAAAATTTAATCAAACAAAACTTCGTGCTGAGGAGTACATTCATTTGCGTGACGCCGTTATTGGTAACGTAGATGCAACTAATGACATCAACAACATCGGTAGCGCATATATTCTCCCATCATCATACATTGGTAGTCCGCGTCATATGCAAGAGTATATTCAAGACGCCATGACTTACGTACGTGCATATGGCCGACCAGATCTTTTTATCACATTTACGTGTAATCCAAACTGGGATGAAATTCAAAGTTTGTTGTTGCCAGGTCAAACATCGATGCATCGCCATGATATCACTGCACGTGTTTTTAAACAAAAATTAAAAGCTTTGATGAATTTGATTACACATTACTCGGTATTTGGTGAAACACGTTGTTGGCTTTACTCTGTTGAATGGCAAAAACGAGGTTTACCTCATGCGCATATTTTGATTTGGTTGGTGGATAAAGTACGCCCAGAAGAAATCGACAAAATTATTTCAGCCGAAATTCCAGATCCGAATGTTGATCAAGAATTGTTTGACATTGTAACTACTAATATGATCCATGGTCCATGTGGTACTCTAAACATGATGTCACCATGTATGGACAATGGAAAATGTACGAAACGTTTTCCAAAACCATGCCAATCTGATACTATCACCAATATTGACGGTTATCCATCTTACCGGCGTAGAGACGTAGACAATGGCGGTCAATCATATGAATTGCGTCTGTCAAACGGTGTGAGAGTAGATATTGATAATCGCTGGGTAGTTCCATATTCACCATTGCTGTGCAAAACCTATAAAGCGCACATAAACGTTGAACTATGCAGTTCAGTGAAATCTATAAAATACATTTGTAAGTATGTTCACAAGGGCAGTGATAAAGCTGTATTCGCTGTTCAAAATGTAAATGACAATGACGAAATTACACGTTATCAAATGGGTCGATACATAAGCAGTAACGAAGCTATTTGGCGCATTTTTACGTTTCCTATACATGAAAGGGATCCTGCTGTTATACATTTGGCTGTGCATCTTGAAAACGGACAGCGTGTTTACTTTACAGAACAGACTGCACTACAACAAGCTTTAACGGCTCCAAAAACAACTCTTACTGAATTTTTCAACCTTTGTTGCCGACAAGATGTTGTTGGTCAATTCGCAAGGACATTAATGTATACTGATGTTCCTAAATTTTTTACGTGGAATAAACAATCAAAAAATTGGGAACCACGGAAACGAGGCATTCCAGTCCCAGGATTCACCGACATATTTATGACAAATACTTTAGGTCGATTATATACAGTTCATCCTAAGCAACGCGAATGTTTTTTTTTGCGTTTGTTATTGGTTAACGTTCCTGGACCAACATCTTTCCGATATTTGCGAAAAGTCAATGGTACTTTATACGACACTTTCTTCGATGCGTGTCGTGAGTTACATTTATTGGAGGATGATAACCATTGGGATCTCACACTTGCAGATGCAGCACTGAGCTCATCTCCACAACAAATTCGTCAATTATTTTCAATAATATTGACAACGTGTTTTCCGTCTGAAGCATCTGCTCTGTGGGACAAATATAAAGACTCAATGAGTGAGGATATTTTACATCGGATTAGAATTACTAATCAAAATCAAAATATTGAATTCTCCGCAGAAATATATAATGAGTCATTAATAATGATTGAGGATATTTGTATTCTTATTTCGAATATGCCGCTCATCCATTTCGGCATGCCAGCGCCGAACCGCCCAGCAGTAGATACCATCAACAGCGATGTTCAACGGGAACACCACTTCGATAGAACTTCTTTGGCTACTTTTGTTGCCAATAATGAACAATTGCTCACTGCTGAGCAACGAAATGTATATGATCAAATTAATGTATCAATTGCAGCGCAACAAGGTGGATTCTTTTTTTTTGATGCACCAGGTGGTACTGGTAAAACATTCCTCATCTCATTGATACTTGCGCGCATCCGATCACAAAATCATATTGCATTGGCTATTGCTTCATCAGGAATCGCAGCAACGTTACTTGATGGTGGACGGACGGCGCATTCAGCGCTTAAATTACCTTTGAATGTTCACACAAATCCCGAAGCAATGTGTAACATAAAGAAGCATTCAGGCATGGCTCAAGTTTTGAGAAAATGCAAAATTATTATCTGGGATGAATGTACCATGGCCCACAAGCATTCGCTTGAAGCTCTCGACAGGTCCCTGAAAGATATCAAGGATAATACTAGGCTTTTCGGTGGTGCTCTATTGTTGCTGTCTGGTGATTTCAGACAAACATTACCAGTCATTCCACGCGCGACATATGCAGACGAAATAAACGCATGTTTAAAAGAATCTTATCTATGGCGAAGTGTCAGCAAATTATGCCTTACTATTAATATGCGCGTTCAACTTCAAAATGATCCATTAGCGTCAAGATTCTCTGAACAATTGTTGGATATTGGCAATGGTAAAATTTAATTGTATGAAGATACACAATATATTCGACTTCCAGAGAATTTTTGCAACATGGTGGCTACCAAAGATGAGTTAATAAACAGTATCTTTCCAGATTTGAGACATAATTATACTAATCATGGATGGCTACGAGAGCGAGCAATTTTAGCTGCGAAAAATTTAGATGTTGATGCCATCAATTTCAAAATACAGCAATTACTGCCTGGTAATGAAACTACATTTAAATCGATCGACACTGTTGTTGATCCTGATGAAGTTGTTAACTATCCTGTAGAATTTTTAAATTCATTAGATTTACCGGGAATGCCACCACATAATTTGCGACTGAAGATTGGTTCACCTATAATTTTGCTTCGAAATTTGAATGCTCCGAAATTATGTAATGGGACGCGACTAGTTATAAAAAAAATCATGGACAACATTCTTGAAGCTACTATTTTGAGTGGAAAATTTCAAGGTGAGGTTGTACTTCTACCACGGATCCCAATGATTCCTTCAGATTCGCCTATACCATTCAAACGTTTACAATTTCCAATCCGCTTGGCATATGCTATGACTATAAATAAGTCACAAGGCCAAACAATGACAATTTGTGGCTTAGATTTAGAAAATCCGTGTTTTTCTCACGGTCAATTATATGTTGCGTGTTCCAGAGTTGGAAAACCATCGAATTTGTTTGTTTATACGCCTCAAGGATTAACTAAAAATATTGTACATCCAATAGCATTAAGATAAATTAAGTTTTTGTAAATTAATAAATAAATGTTATAAAATAGTTTCAGTGTAAGATTTTTTACCTTTACTTAAAACAAGTTAAAGTTTGTATTTACGATGCTGTTATTGCCACACTCCACGGATAATATCCCAGCCTGTAATCAGTCATTTCATTCGCTTAAAATTTTCGGTGACGCCTAGAAATATCCGTGTCAATAATCATAGACAGTGGCTGCTATTATCCAGTCTACAAATTTCATCCGTGGAGTGTGGTAATAGATGCATCTTTTTAGTTAACACAGCTTCTACATTTCACTTTACTCATACAGTATATGCATACTTACACACACAGTATATACTCACATGCTACCGATCGGTCGAATTTGGATAAGTGTACATGTAATGACGTTAGATATTAAAATAACTCTTGAATAATAATTTTCATCAAAACAGTCCAGATTGTTACAGCTTATTGAAGAATGTTTGAAATTTTCGAATTAACGACGTGTGTACAGGACAACGTCTGTCGGGTCTGCTAGTATTCTTATAAAATCAATCGTCTCTGTAAGTCTCTTAAATAGAGTATTGTGTTACAAAAATATTATCATTATTCCTCGATAGACGTGCTATCGAGTCACCTCTATTTTTTGGATGTAGTAATCGCCTCCATGTGGTTCCGTCTTGGGAGTCCTAAAACGTCGTCCTCGTCTTGGTCTGGTCTCTGTTGTTCATGGCTTAATACGTCTGCAGGATAGGTAGAGTCTTCTACACAGATACTCGTTGATCCTCAGATGTCTCGAACTGCATCATCGGTAGGGTATACTAGAGTTCTCATTTAGATGGTCCATGACCACAGGTCAGATGTTGAAAAGATTCGTCCATCGGTGAAGATTGCAGTCATCGTTTTTTCTTTATTAACACTCGTCGTTTGTAGTTACATCTTTCTTCTTGTTACAAAGTTTTTGGAATTTTCTTTTTGTTAACGTTACATGTTACACTTTTTGTAACGGTTAGTAAAATACAAAATAATAATTAATTAATCCACACTAACAACAAATTGTATAACTTTTGAACAGAGCATTTTGCTCGTGCGTCTGCACAGCTGGGCGTCGTCATCGCAAGAGAGCGATTTTTCGTCCGCTACCCTTGTACATGACAAGAGAGAGTGGGGTGTTTATTCCGCGAGCATATATAGTTCCTGTTTCTCTTTAAATAAACTTTTTTATTTATACAGACTATCGCTAGATAAAAATACATCATTTAAATTAATTGTTTTAGTTACTACCTGTGTCTACAGATACTTTAATTATTAACATTAGTTTACTCTATTATTTTTAATTACAGTAGACTCGGAAAACAGGTCGAGTCCGGTATCAACAGGTAGGCGCTTGATAGCAAGCAAAGGGTTAAATACGAACATAATAATTATTTACAATATGCCTTTTCTTTATGTATACTTTGCCCTTATTAATTACTTCTTCCATTCACACTTAGTACCTACATGTTTTTATTATTATCATTGTGAGATTTAAATGGTTAATTGTACGCAACCTTAATTAATTAAATTTTTTTTTATTCTGTAAATGTCACAATTTAAATCGTCACATACTCCGCCTCCTTACCAACACAGACTCCTAAAATTTTGGTCAGCTATGTACCGAGAGTATGCTTGGGGAGTTCCGTGTGAAATTTCTTATTATTATTATCTTTTATCATTATTACACGGTTTATTTGTTTTAAATTCTCTTTAAATGATCTTAATTCTCATTTAAATGTTCCTCCTCCGTGAAATTCCCTTTTTCTCACTAAATACAGTACTTACACATAATACTAATTTCCCTAATTTCAGCAACTCACAATATCGTGGCCCGACTGACATCAGCTTACTCTAACTCTACACGTTAGCTTTCAGCATTCAAAAAAATGATCTCTTGGCTCTCTTGGCTCATCATTATCCTTTTCAGTCGGCGCCGTTGTGACTCGTTACTTAACATGTATAATCACTTCTGGATTATATATCATAAACTTATTTCTAATGTAATCTAAAGAGGATCCCATACTCCACTTTAGATCACTGTTTTGAGAGAAGCGGAATTTCACGAAGATACTTTTCATTTAACTCTTTAACAATCACTAGACAACTTTGCGGAAGGGGAGACACTTTACACAATGCATTGTAATCCACTCGCGGTGGCATTCATTGTTTAGGGAGAGCAACCTTTAATACAATTGAGAGGGTGGCTGCTTAATACAATACTGAACACGCTTCCTTTTCTCTACCTTGCCACAACTGGGGTGTTTATACTACGCAACGTAACTTTTATTATTATTATTCACTTTTCTCTTATTTACTGCGATACGATTTACTACTACTAATTTACACGTTACACAAATTGGTTTAACTTAAGATTTATTTAGCAATTATGACTATTTAAGCAATTATTAATCACTTATTATTACTTTGGGGTTTTAAAAACAACTTACCTCGAATTATTTCCTATACACTTTTAATACATTGTAAACATTTATTAACAGAGATTATTATTAAACCTTTGGCATTAAATTCTATTTAAACGATCAGCTCTTGGTACTCATTTTCTTTTTTTTCTGTGACCTTCCCTTTATCTTGTTTCTTAAAATCTAACTTAATTTTATTTCTACTACTAATTTACGTAACCTCACAACATCGTGGCCCGACTGATTACATTTTGCATACTCTAACTCTAGTAGTTAGTTTTCTGCTACTTTCTTTAACTCTTGTAAAGAACTTTCTTTAACCCTTGTAAAGAATTTTTCAGTGCGGCGCCATTGTGACTGTGTTACGTTCCTTATATCTATTTCGCTTATTTATACTTAAGATAATCTAAAGTTGATCCCATACTCAACCCTAGATTATTTCTAATTCTAGTTGCTTACTTTACTGAGATAAGCGGAATGTCACGAAGGGGAATCTTTATTCACTACTAAACAATCAATTGTCACACACTAAACAAGAGGGGACAAACACTTTACTTTCAACGATCAGCTGTTACGCTGGAATGTAGGTCAGACTAGTTTTAAACAATGGCCTCGTTTATGAGTACAAAGGGCAGGAGTCAACTCGAGGGTGGATATTTCTCTATTGTTCCATTTAACAATAGCTGGCGGCTAGGGACTTATTTTCAAGCAGGACACAACTTATTTATTATTATTCACACATATTATTCATTTCTTTTTACTTATTTCACTAATACACTTTTATAATTATAATTCTACTAACGTGTTATAATAATTTGAGATATTATTAAACTTTTTATTTTAAATGACTTATTATTTATTATTAGTACTTTGGTCTGATTTAAGAGACGGTTTCTTTTTATTTCGAACTAGTTTATTTACTTAGGGAAGCATCATTCCATTAAATTAATTAGTACACTTGTTTTATTTAATTCGATTTAATTTTCAACAAAGGGGAGATACATGTTTACTAGGCACAAGACGACACACAGGAAAGGACACGCTTCTTATAACAATAGAGCTATCACAGAGGGTGAAGTAATTGTTTCATTCCGCGATGGGGGAGGTTCACAATGACAAAATACACACCAACAGGAACAGACAAGAATTCAACCGGTCTGGTATTGTTTACAAACAGACGTGTTGTAGAATGAACTTTTGACAAGCTCCTACATGTTTTGTTTACATGCGATTATATGTTACTCTTACTTTACACATATCATATTTACAAATAAAATTATCTATACTATATTACTATAATATTAATTATTATTTTTATCTTATTTAAATTTCAGACACATATTAAAATACACGAGTAAATAAATCAACAGCTTATGAATAGGGACACAATTACTGTTTAGCAACACAAGTCACAAAATTTTTTGTGTTATTAGTAGCAAAATTTAAACAAATTAGCAGAGTTGCGCATCTTATAACCTCTTCTTTAGAGTTATAACGGAGGGAACCCAAAATAATTGGTTCTGCCAATTATTTCAGGCTGCCTTATTCGAGACGAGCTGAAATTTAAATCAGAACAACACACAGTAAGACATACAAGGAATCAGGGAAGGTGAAACTGTTGATTTATACACTCAGTAAATGTGTGTAACAAGAAGACTTGCTTTATTAAACATTTGAAATATAACATTTACTCCAAAGAACAGATCCCATGACGTTATTAATTAAATTAGTAAAATTAAGTGAAATGCTTTATTTAGAATATGGGATCACAACAAATTTATCTAGCTATACCCCCGGATCCGGGTAACCATTGGTATTTCGTCTCTAATCTTTTAATTATATTTAATTCAAAATTTTATCTTGCAAGACTTTTACCTTTTTGCTTCATATAACTTCCATTAGAAGAATTGTATTAATAACACTACGTTACGTTAATATCTAAATTGTTACAATTGAATGATATTGAATAGTTACAATTAAATTCTCAAATTTAAGTTTTTATATTCTTATAAAATCAATCGTCTCTGTAAGTCTCTTAAATAGAGTATTGTGTTACAAAAATATTATCATTATTCCTCGATAGACGTGCTATCGAGTCACCTCTATTTTTTGGATGTAGTAATCGCCTCCATGTGGTTCCGTCTTGGGAGTCCTAAAACGTCGTCCTCGTCTTGGTCTGGTCTCTGTTGTTCATGGCTTAATACGTCTGCAGGATAGGTAGAGTCTTCTACACAGATACTCGTTGATCCTCAGATGTCTCGAACTGCATCATCGGTAGGGTATACTAGAGTTCTCATTTAGATGGTCCATGACCACAGGTCAGATGTTGAAAAGATTCGTCCATCGGTGAAGATTGCAGTCATCGTTTTTTCTTTATTAACACTCGTCGTTTGTAGTTACATCTTTCTTCTTGTTACAAAGTTTTTGGAATTTTCTTTTTGTTAACGTTACATGTTACACTTTTTGTAACGGTTAGTAAAATACAAAATAATAATTAATTAATCCACACTAACAACAAATTGTATAACTTTTGAACAGAGCATTTTGCTCGTGCGTCTGCACAGCTGGGCGTCGTCATCGCAAGAGAGCGATTTTTCGTCCGCTACCCTTGTACATGACAAGAGAGAGTGGGGTGTTTATTCCGCGAGCATATATAGTTCCTGTTTCTCTTTAAATAAACTTTTTTATTTATACAGACTATCGCTAGATAAAAATACATCATTTAAATTAATTGTTTTAGTTACTACCTGTGTCTACAGATACTTTAATTATTAACATTAGTTTACTCTATTATTTTTAATTACAGTAGACTCGGAAAACAGGTCGAGTCCGGTATCAACAGGTAGGCGCTTGATAGCAAGCAAAGGGTTAAATACGAACATAATAATTATTTACAATATGCCTTTTCTTTATGTATACTTTGCCCTTATTAATTACTTCTTCCATTCACACTTAGTACCTACATGTTTTTATTATTATCATTGTGAGATTTAAATGGTTAATTGTACGCAACCTTAATTAATTAAATTTTTTTTTATTCTGTAAATGTCACAATTTAAATCGTCACATACTCCGCCTCCTTACCAACACAGACTCCTAAAATTTTGGTCAGCTATGTACCGAGAGTATGCTTGGGGAGTTCCGTGTGAAATTTCTTATTATTATTATCTTTTATCATTATTACACGGTTTATTTGTTTTAAATTCTCTTTAAATGATCTTAATTCTCATTTAAATGTTCCTCCTCCGTGAAATTCCCTTTTTCTCACTAAATACAGTACTTACACATAATACTAATTTCCCTAATTTCAGCAACTCACAATATCGTGGCCCGACTGACATCAGCTTACTCTAACTCTACACGTTAGCTTTCAGCATTCAAAAAAATGATCTCTTGGCTCTCTTGGCTCATCATTATCCTTTTCAGTCGGCGCCGTTGTGACTCGTTACTTAACATGTATAATCACTTCTGGATTATATATCATAAACTTATTTCTAATGTAATCTAAAGAGGATCCCATACTCCACTTTAGATCACTGTTTTGAGAGAAGCGGAATTTCACGAAGATACTTTTCATTTAACTCTTTAACAATCACTAGACAACTTTGCGGAAGGGGAGACACTTTACACAATGCATTGTAATCCACTCGCGGTGGCATTCATTGTTTAGGGAGAGCAACCTTTAATACAATTGAGAGGGTGGCTGCTTAATACAATACTGAACACGCTTCCTTTTCTCTACCTTGCCACAACTGGGGTGTTTATACTACGCAACGTAACTTTTATTATTAGTATTCACTTTTCTCTTATTTACTGCGATACGATTTACTACTACTAATTTACACGTTACACAAATTGGTTTAACTTAAGATTTATTTAGCAATTATGACTATTTAAGCAATTATTAATCACTTATTATTACTTTGGGGTTTTAAAAACAACTTACCTCGAATTATTTCCTATACACTTTTAATACATTGTAAACATTTATTAACAGAGATTATTATTAAACCTTTGGCATTAAATTCTATTTAAACGATCAGCTCTTGGTACTCATTTTCTTTTTTTTCTGTGACCTTCCCTTTATCTTGTTTCTTAAAATCTAACTTAATTTTATTTCTACTACTAATTTACGTAACCTCACAACATCGTGGCCCGACTGATTACATTTTGCATACTCTAACTCTAGTAGTTAGTTTTCTGCTACTTTCTTTAACTCTTGTAAAGAACTTTCTTTAACCCTTGTAAAGAATTTTTCAGTGCGGCGCCATTGTGACTGTGTTACGTTCCTTATATCTATTTCGCTTATTTATACTTAAGATAATCTAAAGTTGATCCCATACTCAACCCTAGATTATTTCTAATTCTAGTTGCTTACTTTACTGAGATAAGCGGAATGTCACGAAGGGGAATCTTTATTCACTACTAAACAATCAATTGTCACACACTAAACAAGAGGGGACAAACACTTTACTTTCAACGATCAGCTGTTACGCTGGAATGTAGGTCAGACTAGTTTTAAACAATGGCCTCGTTTATGAGTACAAAGGGCAGGAGTCAACTCGAGGGTGGATATTTCTCTATTGTTCCATTTAACAATAGCTGGCGGCTAGGGACTTATTTTCAAGCAGGACACAACTTATTTATTATTATTCACACATATTATTCATTTCTTTTTACTTATTTCACTAATACACTTTTATAATTATAATTCTACTAACGTGTTATAATAATTTGAGATATTATTAAACTTTTTATTTTAAATGACTTATTATTTATTATTAGTACTTTGGTCTGATTTAAGAGACGGTTTCTTTTTATTTCGAACTAGTTTATTTACTTAGGGAAGCATCATTCCATTAAATTAATTAGTACACTTGTTTTATTTAATTCGATTTAATTTTCAACAAAGGGGAGATACATGTTTACTAGGCACAAGACGACACACAGGAAAGGACACGCTTCTTATAACAATAGAGCTATCACAGAGGGTGAAGTAATTGTTTCATTCCGCGATGGGGGAGGTTCACAATGACAAAATACACACCAACAGGAACAGACAAGAATTCAACCGGTCTGGTATTGTTTACAAACAGACGTGTTGTAGAATGAACTTTTGACAAGCTCCTACATGTTTTGTTTACATGCGATTATATGTTACTCTTACTTTACACATATCATATTTACAAATAAAATTATCTATACTATATTACTATAATATTAATTATTATTTTTATCTTATTTAAATTTCAGACACATATTAAAATACACGAGTAAATAAATCAACAGCTTATGAATAGGGACACAATTACTGTTTAGCAACACAAGTCACAAAATTTTTTGTGTTATTAGTAGCAAAATTTAAACAAATTAGCAGCGTTGCGCATCTTATAACCTCTTCTTTAGAGTTATAACGGAGGGAACCCAAAATAATTGGTTCTGCCAATTATTTCAGGCTGCCTTATTCGAGACGAGCTGAAATTTAAATCAGAACAACACACAGTAAGACATACAAGGAATCAGGGAAGGTGAAACTGTTGATTTATACACTCAGTAAATGTGTGTAACAAGAAGACTTGCTTTATTAAACATTTGAAATATAACATTTACTCCAAAGAACAGATCCCATGACGTTATTAATTAAATTAATAAAATTAAGTGAAATGCTTTATTTAGAATATGGGATTACAACAAATTTATCTAGCTATACCCCCGGATCCGGGTAACCATTGGTATTTAGTCTCTAATCTTTTAATTATATTTAATTCAAAATTTTATCTTGCAAGACTTTTACCTTTTTGCTTCATATAACTTCCATTAGAAGAATGGTATTAATAACACTACGTTACGTTAATATCTAAATTGTTACAATTGAATGATATTGAATAGTTACAATTAAATTCTCAAATTTAAGTTTTTATATTCTTATAAAATCAATCGTCTCTGTAAGTCTCTTAAATAGAGTATTGTGTTACAAAAATATTATCATTATTCCTCGATAGACGTGCTATCGAGTCACCTCTATTTTTTGGATGTAGTAATCGCCTCCATGTGGTTCCGTCTTGGGAGTCCTAAAACGTCGTCCTCGTCTTGGTCTGGTCTCTGTTGTTCATGGCTTAATACGTCTGCAGGATAGGTAGAGTCTTCTACACAGATACTCGTTGATCCTCAGATGTCTCGAACTGCATCATCGGTAGGGTATACTAGAGTTCTCATTTAGATGGTCCATGACCACAGGTCAGATGTTGAAAAGATTCGTCCATCGGTGAAGATTGCAGTCATCGTTTTTTCTTTATTAACACTCGTCGTTTGTAGTTACATCTTTCTTCTTGTTACAAAGTTTTTGGAATTTTCTTTTTGTTAACGTTACATGTTACACTTTTTGTAACGGTTAGTAAAATACAAAATAATAATTAATTAATCCACACTAACAACAAATTGTATAACTTTTGAACAGAGCATTTTGCTCGTGCGTCTGCACAGCTGGGCGTCGTCATCGCAAGAGAGCGATTTTTCGTCCGCTACCCTTGTACATGACAAGAGAGAGTGGGGTGTTTATTCCGCGAGCATATATAGTTCCTGTTTCTCTTTAAATAAACTTTTTTATTTATACAGACTATCGCTAGATAAAAATACATCATTTAAATTAATTGTTTTAGTTACTACCTGTGTCTACAGATACTTTAATTATTAACATTAGTTTACTCTATTATTTTTAATTACAGTAGACTCGGAAAACAGGTCGAGTCCGGTATCAACAGGTAGGCGCTTGATAGCAAGCAAAGGGTTAAATACGAACATAATAATTATTTACAATATGCCTTTTCTTTATGTATACTTTGCCCTTATTAATTACTTCTTCCATTCACACTTAGTACCTACATGTTTTTATTATTATCATTGTGAGATTTAAATGGTTAATTGTACGCAACCTTAATTAATTAAATTTTTTTTTATTCTGTAAATGTCACAATTTAAATCGTCACATACTCCGCCTCCTTACCAACACAGACTCCTAAAATTTTGGTCAGCTATGTACCGAGAGTATGCTTGGGGAGTTCCGTGTGAAATTTCTTATTATTATTATCTTTTATCATTATTACACGGTTTATTTGTTTTAAATTCTCTTTAAATGATCTTAATTCTCATTTAAATGTTCCTCCTCCGTGAAATTCCCTTTTTCTCACTAAATACAGTACTTACACATAATACTAATTTCCCTAATTTCAGCAACTCACAATATCGTGGCCCGACTGACATCAGCTTACTCTAACTCTACACGTTAGCTTTCAGCATTCAAAAAAATGATCTCTTGGCTCTCTTGGCTCATCATTATCCTTTTCAGTCGGCGCCGTTGTGACTCGTTACTTAACATGTATAATCACTTCTGGATTATATATCATAAACTTATTTCTAATGTAATCTAAAGAGGATCCCATACTCCACTTTAGATCACTGTTTTGAGAGAAGCGGAATTTCACGAAGATACTTTTCATTTAACTCTTTAACAATCACTAGACAACTTTGCGGAAGGGGAGACACTTTACACAATGCATTGTAATCCACTCGCGGTGGCATTCATTGTTTAGGGAGAGCAACCTTTAATACAATTGAGAGGGTGGCTGCTTAATACAATACTGAACACGCTTCCTTTTCTCTACCTTGCCACAACTGGGGTGTTTATACTACGCAACGTAACTTTTATTATTATTATTCACTTTTCTCTTATTTACTGCGATACGATTTACTACTACTAATTTACACGTTACACAAATTGGTTTAACTTAAGATTTATTTAGCAATTATGACTATTTAAGCAATTATTAATCACTTATTATTACTTTGGGGTTTTAAAAACAACTTACCTCGAATTATTTCCTATACACTTTTAATACATTGTAAACATTTATTAACAGAGATTATTATTAAACCTTTGGCATTAAATTCTATTTAAACGATCAGCTCTTGGTACTCATTTTCTTTTTTTTCTGTGACCTTCCCTTTATCTTGTTTCTTAAAATCTAACTTAATTTTATTTCTACTACTAATTTACGTAACCTCACAACATCGTGGCCCGACTGATTACATTTTGCATACTCTAACTCTAGTAGTTAGTTTTCTGCTACTTTCTTTAACTCTTGTAAAGAACTTTCTTTAACCCTTGTAAAGAATTTTTCAGTGCGGCGCCATTGTGACTGTGTTACGTTCCTTATATCTATTTCGCTTATTTATACTTAAGATAATCTAAAGTTGATCCCATACTCAACCCTAGATTATTTCTAATTCTAGTTGCTTACTTTACTGAGATAAGCGGAATGTCACGAAGGGGAATCTTTATTCACTACTAAACAATCAATTGTCACACACTAAACAAGAGGGGACAAACACTTTACTTTCAACGATCAGCTGTTACGCTGGAATGTAGGTCAGACTAGTTTTAAACAATGGCCTCGTTTATGAGTACAAAGGGCAGGAGTCAACTCGAGGGTGGATATTTCTCTATTGTTCCATTTAACAATAGCTGGCGGCTAGGGACTTATTTTCAAGCAGGACACAACTTATTTATTATTATTCACACATATTATTCATTTCTTTTTACTTATTTCACTAATACACTTTTATAATTATAATTCTACTAACGTGTTATAATAATTTACGATATTATTAAGCTTTTTATTTTAAATGACTTATTATTTATTATTAGTACTTTGGTCTGATTTAAGAGACGGTTTCTTTTTATTTCGAACTAGTTTATTTACTTAGGGAAGCATCATTCCATTAAATTAATTAGTACACTTGTTTTATTTAATTCGATTTAATTTTCAACAAAGGGGAGATACATGTTTACTAGGCACAAGACGACACACAGGAAAGGACACGCTTCTTATAACAATAGAGCTATCACAGAGGGTGAAGTAATTGTTTCATTCCGCGATGGGGGAGGTTCACAATGACAAAATACACACCAACAGGAACAGACAAGAATTCAACCGGTCTGGTATTGTTTACAAACAGACGTGTTGTAGAATGAACTTTTGACAAGCTCCTACATGTTTTGTTTACATGCGATTATATGTTACTCTTACTTTACACATATCATATTTACAAATAAAATTATCTATACTATATTACTATAATATTAATTATTATTTTTATCTTATTTAAATTTCAGACACATATTAAAATACACGAGTAAATAAATCAACAGCTTATGAATAGGGACACAATTACTGTTTAGCAACACAAGTCACAAAATTTTTTGTGTTATTAGTAGCAAAATTTAAACAAATTAGCAGCGTTGCGCATCTTATAACCTCTTCTTTAGAGTTATAACGGAGGGAACCCAAAATAATTGGTTCTGCCAATTATTTCAGGCTGCCTTATTCGAGACGAGCTGAAATTTAAATCAGAACAACACACAGTAAGACATACAAGGAATCAGGGAAGGTGAAACTGTTGATTTATACACTCAGTAAATGTGTGTAACAAGAAGACTTGCTTTATTAAACATTTGAAATATAACATTTACTCCAAAGAACAGATCCCATGACGTTATTAATTAAATTAGTAAAATTAAGTGAAATGCTTTATTTAGAATATGGGATTACAACAAATTTATCTAGCTATACCCCCGGATCCGGGTAACCATTGGTATTTAGTCTCTAATCTTTTAATTATATTTAATTCAAAATTTTATCTTGCAAGACTTTTACCTTTTTGCTTCATATAACTTCCATTAGAAGAATGGTATTAATAACACTACGTTACGTTAATATCTAAATTGTTACAATTGAATGATATTGAATAGTTACAATTAAATTCTCAAATTTAAGTTTTTATATTCTTATAAAATCAATCGTCTCTGTAAGTCTCTTAAATAGAGTATTGTGTTACAAAAATATTATCATTATTCCTCGATAGACGTGCTATCGAGTCACCTCTATTTTTTGGATGTAGTAATCGCCTCCATGTGGTTCCGTCTTGGGAGTCCTAAAACGTCGTCCTCGTCTTGGTCTGGTCTCTGTTGTTCATGGCTTAATACGTCTGCAGGATAGGTAGAGTCTTCTACACAGATACTCGTTGATCCTCAGATGTCTCGAACTGCATCATCGGTAGGGTATACTAGAGTTCTCATTTAGATGGTCCATGACCACAGGTCAGATGTTGAAAAGATTCGTCCATCGGTGAAGATTGCAGTCATCGTTTTTTCTTTATTAACACTCGTCGTTTGTAGTTACATCTTTCTTCTTGTTACAAAGTTTTTGGAATTTTCTTTTTGTTAACGTTACATGTTACACTTTTTGTAACGGTTAGTAAAATACAAAATAATATTTAATTAATCCACACTAACAACAAATTGTATAACTTTTGAACAGAGCATTTTGCTCGTGCGTCTGCACAGCTGGGCGTCGTCATCGCAAGAGAGCGATTTTTCGTCCGCTACCCTTGTACATGACAAGAGAGAGTGGGGTGTTTATTCCGCGAGCATATATAGTTCCTGTTTCTCTTTAAATAAACTTTTTTATTTATACAGACTATCGCTAGATAAAAATACATCATTTAAATTAATTGTTTTAGTTACTACCTGTGTCTACAGATACTTTAATTATTAACATTAGTTTACTCTATTATTTTTAATTACAGTAGACTCGGAAAACAGGTCGAGTCCGGTATCAACAGGTAGGCGCTTGATAGCAAGCAAAGGGTTAAATACGAACATAATAATTATTTACAATATGCCTTTTCTTTATGTATACTTTGCCCTTATTAATTACTTCTTCCATTCTCACTTAGTACCTACATCTTTTTATTATTATCATTGTGAGATTTAAATGGTTAATTGTACGCAACCTTAATTAATTAAATTTTTTTTTATTCTGTAAATGTCACAATTTAAATCGTCACATACTCCGCCTCCTTACCAACACAGACTCCTAAAATTTTGGTCAGCTATGTACCGAGAGTATGCTTGGGGAGTTCCGTGTGAAATTTCTTATTATTATTATCTTTTATCATTATTACACGGTTTATTTGTTTTAAATTCTCTTTAAATGATCTTAATTCTCATTTAAATGTTCCTCCTCCGTGAAATTCCCTTTTTCTCACTAAATACAGTACTTACACATAATACTAATTTCCCTAATTTCAGCAACTCACAATATCGTGGCCCGACTGACATCAGCTTACTCTAACTCTACACGATAGCTTTCAGCATTCAAAAAAATGATCTCTTGGCTCTCTTGGCTCATCATTATCCTTTTCAGTCGGCGCCGTTGTGACTCGTTACTTAACATGTATAATCACTTCTGGATTATATATCATAAAATTATTTCTAATGTAATCTAAAGAGGATCCCATACTCCACTTTAGATCACTGTTTTGAGAGAAGCGGAATTTCACGAAGATACTTTTCATTTAACTCTTTAACAATTACTAGACAACTTTGCGGAAGGGGAGACACTTTACACAATGCATTGTAATCCACTCGCGGTGGCATTCATTGTTTAGGGAGAGCAACCTTTAATACAATTGAGAGGGTGGCTGCTTAATACAATACTGAACACGCTTCCTTTTCTCTACCTTGCCACAACTGGGGTGTTTATACTACGCAACGTAACTTTTATTATTATTATTCACTTTTCTCTTATTTACTGCGATACGATTTACTACTACTAATTTACACGTTACACAAATTGGTTTAACTTAAGATTTATTTAGCAATTATGACTATTTAAGCAATTATTAATCACTTATTATTACTTTGGGGTTTTAAAAACAACTTACCTCGAATTATTTCCTATACACTTTTAATACATTGTAAACATTTATTAACAGAGATTATTATTAAACCTTTGGCATTAAATTCTATTTAAACGATCAGCTCTTGGTACTCATTTTCTTTTTTTTTCTGTGACCTTCCCTTTATCTTGTTTCTTAAAATCTAACTTAATTTTATTTCTACTACTAATTTACGTAACCTCACAACATCGTGGCCCGACTGATTACATTTTGCATACTCTAACTCTAGTAGTTAGTTTTCTGCTACTTTCTTTAACTCTTGTAAAGAACTTTCTTTAACCCTTGTAAAGAATTTTTCAGTGCGGCGCCATTGTGACTGTGTTACGTTCCTTATATCTATTTCGCTTATTTATACTTAAGATAATCTAAAGTTGATCCCATACTCAACCCTAGATTATTTCTAATTCTAGTTGCTTACTTTACTGAGATAAGCGGAATGTCACGAAGGGGAATCTTTATTCACTACTAAACAATCAATTGTCACACACTAAACAAGAGGGGACAAACACTTTACTTTCAACGATCAGCTGTTACGCTGGAATGTAGGTCAGACTAGTTTTAAACAATGGCCTCGTTTATGAGTACAAAGGGCAGGAGTCAACTCGAGGGTGGATATTTCTCTATTGTTCCATTTAACAATAGCTGGCGGCTAGGGACTTATTTTCAAGCAGGACACAACTTATTTATTATTATTCACACATATTATTCATTTCTTTTTACTTATTTCACTAATACACTTTTATAATTATAATTCTACTAACGTGTTATAATAATTTACGATATTATTAAACTTTTTATTTTAAATGACTTATTATTTATTATTAGTACTTTGGTCTGATTTAAGAGACGGTTTCTTTTTATTTCGAACTAGTTTATTTACTTAGGGAAGCATCATTCCATTAAATTAATTAGTACACTTGTTTTATTTAATTCGATTTAATTTTCAACAAAGGGGAGATACATGTTTACTAGGCACAAGACGACACACAGGAAAGGACACGCTTCTTATAACAATAGAGCTATCACAGAGGGTGAAGTAATTGTTTCATTCCGCGATGGGGGAGGTTCACAATGACAAAATACACACCAACAGGAACAGACAAGAATTCAACCGGTCTGGTATTGTTTACAAACAGACGTGTTGTAGAATGAACTTTTGACAAGCTCCTACATGTTTTGTTTACATGCGATTATATGTTACTCTTACTTTACACATATCATATTTACAAATAAAATTATCTATACTATATTACTATAATATTAATTATTATTTTTATCTTATTTAAATTTCAGACACATATTAAAATACACGAGTAAATAAATCAACAGCTTATGAATAGGGACACAATTACTGTTTAGCAACACAAGTCACAAAATTTTTTGTGTTATTAGTAGCAAAATTTAAACAAATTAGCAGAGTTGCGCATCTTATAACCTCTTCTTTAGAGTTATAACGGAGGGAACCCAAAATAATTGGTTCTGCCAATTATTTCAGGCTGCCTTATTCGAGACGAGCTGAAATTTAAATCAGAACAACACACAGTAAGACATACAAGGAATCAGGGAAGGTGAAACTGTTGATTTATACACTCAGTAAATGTGTGTAACAAGAAGACTTGCTTTATTAAACATTTGAAATATAACATTTACTCCAAAGAACAGATCCCATGACGTTATTAATTAAATTAGTAAAATTAAGTGAAATGCTTCATTTAGAATATGGGATCACAACAAATTTATCTAGCTATACCCCCGGATCCGGGTAACCATTGGTATTTAGTCTCTAATCTTTTAATTATATTTAATTCAAAATTTTATCTTGCAAGACTTTTACCTTTTTGCTTCATATAACTTCCATTAGAAGAATGGTATTAATAACACTACGTTACGTTAATATCTAAATTGTTACAATTGAATGATATTGAATAGTTACAATTAAATTCTCAAATTTAAGTTTTTATATTCTTATAAAATCAATCGTCTCTGTAAGTCTCTTAAATAGAGTATTGTGTTACAAAAATATTATCATTATTCCTCGATAGACGTGCTATCGAGTCACCTCTATTTTTTGGATGTAGTAATCGCCTCCATGTGGTTCCGTCTTGGGAGTCCTAAAACGTCGTCCTCGTCTTGGTCTGGTCTCTGTTGTTCATGGCTTAATACGTCTGCAGGATAGGTAGAGTCTTCTACACAGATACTCGTTGATCCTCAGATGTCTCGAACTGCATCATCGGTAGGGTATACTAGAGTTCTCATTTAGATGGTCCATGACCACAGGTCAGATGTTGAAAAGATTCGTCCATCGGTGAAGATTGCAGTCATCGTTTTTTCTTTATTAACACTTGTCGTTTGTAGTTACATCTTTCTTCTTGTTACAAAGTTTTTGGAATTTTCTTTTTGTTAACGTTACGTGTTACACTTTTTGTAACGGTTAGTAAAATACAAAATAATAATTAATTAATCCACACTAACAACAAATTGTATAACTTTTGAACAGAGCATTTTGCTCGTGCGTCTGCACAGCTGGGCGTCGTAATCGCAAGAGAGCGATTTTTCGTCCGCTACCCTTGTACATGACAAGAGAGAGTGGGGTGTTTATTCCGCGAGCATATATAGTTCCTGTTTCTCTTTAAATAAACTTTTTTATTTATACAGACTATCGCTAGATAAAAATACATCATTTAAATTAATTGTTTTAGTTACTACCTGTGTCTACAGATACTTTAATTATTAACATTAGTTTACTCTATTATTTTTAATTACAGTAGACTCGGAAAACAGGTCGAGTCCGGTATCAACAGGTAGGCGCTTGATAGCAAGCAAAGGGTTAAATACGAACATAATAATTATTTACAATATGCCTTTTCTTTATGTATACTTTGCCCTTATTAATTACTTCTTCCATTCACACTTAGTACCTACATCTTTTTATTATTATCATTGTGAGATTTAAATGGTTAATTGTACGCAACCTTAATTAATTAAATTTTTTTTTATTCTGTAAATGTCACAATTTAAATCGTCACATACTCCGCCTCCTTACCAACACAGACTCCTAAAATTTTGGTCAGCTATGTACCGAGAGTATGCTTGGGGAGTTCCGTGTGAAATTTCTTATTATTATTATCTTTTATCATTATTACACGGTTTATTTGTTTTAAATTCTCTTTAAATGATCTTAATTCTCATTTAAATGTTCCTCCTCCGTGAAATTCCCTTTTTCTCACTAAATACAGTACTTACACATAATACTAATTTCCCTAATTTCAGCAACTCACAATATCGTGGCCCGACTGACATCAGCTTACTCTAACTCTACACGATAGCTTTCAGCATTCAAAAAAATGATCTCTTGGCTCTCTTGGCTCATCATTATCCTTTTCAGTCGGCGCCGTTGTGACTCGTTACTTAACATGTATAATCACTTCTGGATTATATATCATAAACTTATTTCTAATGTAATCTAAAGAGGATCCCATACTCCACTTTAGATCACTGTTTTGAGAGAAGCGGAATTTCACGAAGATACTTTTCATTTAACTCTTTAACAATTACTAGACAACTTTGCGGAAGGGGAGACACTTTACACAATGCATTGTAATCCACTCGCGGTGGCATTCATTGTTTAGGGAGAGCAACCTTTAATACAATTGAGAGGGTGGCTGCTTAATACAATACTGAACACGCTTCCTTTTCTCTACCTTGCCACAACTGGGGTGTTTATACTACGCAACGTAACTTTTATTATTATTATTCACTTTTCTCTTATTTACTGCGATACGATTTACTACTACTAATTTACACGTTACACAAATTGGTTTAACTTAAGATTTATTTAGCAATTATGACTATTTAAGCAATTATTAATCACTTATTATTACTTTGGGGTTTTAAAAACAACTTACCTCGAATTATTTCCTATACACTTTTAATACATTGTAAACATTTATTAACAGAGATTATTATTAAACCTTTGGCATTAAATTCTATTTAAACGATCAGCTCTTGGTACTCATTTTCTTTTTTTTCTGTGACCTTCCCTTTATCTTGTTTCTTAAAATCTAACTTAATTTTATTTCTACTACTAATTTACGTAACCTCACAACATCGTGGCCCGACTGATTACATTTTGCATACTCTAACTCTAGTAGTTAGTTTTCTGCTACTTTCTTTAACTCTTGTAAAGAACTTTCTTTAACCCTTGTAAAGAATTTTTCAGTGCGGCGCCATTGTGACTGTGTTACGTTCCTTATATCTATTTCGCTTATTTATACTTAAGATAATCTAAAGTTGATCCCATACTCAACCCTAGATTATTTCTAATTCTAGTTGCTTACTTTACTGAGATAAGCGGAATGTCACGAAGGGGAATCTTTATTCACTACTAAACAATCAATTGTCACACACTAAACAAGAGGGGACAAACACTTTACTTTCAACGATCAGCTGTTACGCTGGAATGTAGGTCAGACTAGTTTTAAACAATGGCCTCGTTTATGAGTACAAAGGGCAGGAGTCAACTCGAGGGTGGATATTTCTCTATTGTTCCATTTAACAATAGCTGGCGGCTAGGGACTTATTTTCAAGCAGGACACAACTTATTTATTATTATTCACACATATTATTCATTTCTTTTTACTTATTTCACTAATACACTTTTATAATTATAATTCTACTAACGTGTTATAATAATTTACGATATTATTAAACTTTTTATTTTAAATGACTTATTATTTATTATTAGTACTTTGGTCTGATTTAAGAGACGGTTTCTTTTTATTTCGAACTAGTTTATTTACTTAGGGAAGCATCATTCCATTAAATTAATTAGTACACTTGTTTTATTTAATTCGATTTAATTTTCAACAAAGGGGAGATACATGTTTACTAGGCACAAGACGACACACAGGAAAGGACACGCTTCTTATAACAATAGAGCTATCACAGAGGGTGAAGTAATTGTTTCATTCCGCGATGGGGGAGGTTCACAATGACAAAATACACACCAACAGGAACAGACAAGAATTCAACCGGTCTGGTATTGTTTACAAACAGACGTGTTGTAGAATGAACTTTTGACAAGCTCCTACATGTTTTGTTTACATGCGATTATATGTTACTCTTACTTTACACATATCATATTTACAAATAAAATTATCTATACTATATTACTATAATATTAATTATTATTTTTATCTTATTTAAATTTCAGACACATATTAAAATACACGAGTAAATAAATCAACAGCTTATGAATAGGGACACAATTACTGTTTAGCAACACAAGTCACAAAATTTTTTGTGTTATTAGTAGCAAAATTTAAACAAATTAGCAGAGTTGCGCATCTTATAACCTCTTCTTTAGAGTTATAACGGAGGGAACCCAAAATAATTGGTTCTGCCAATTATTTCAGGCTGCCTTATTCGAGACGAGCTGAAATTTAAATCAGAACAACACACAGTAAGACACACAAGGAATCAGGGAAGGTGAAACTGTTGATTTATACACTCAGTAAATGTGTGTAACAAGAAGACTTGCTTTATTAAACATTTGAAATATAACATTTACTCCAAAGAACAGATCCCATGACGTTATTAATTAAATTAGTAAAATTAAGTGAAATGCTTCATTTAGAATATGGGATCACAACAAATTTATCTAGCTATACCCCCGGATCCGGGTAACCATTGGTATTTAGTCTCTAATCTTTTAATTATATTTAATTCAAAATTTTATCTTGCAAGACTTTTACCTTTTTGCTTCATATAACTTCCATTAGAAGAATTGTATTAATAACACTACGTTACGTTAATATCTAAATTGTTACAATTGAATGATATTGAATAGTTACAATTAAATTCTCAAATTTAAGTTTTTATATTCTTATAAAATCAATCGTCTCTGTAAGTCTCTTAAATAGAGTATTGTGTTACAAAAATATTATCATTATTCCTCGATAGACGTGCTATCGAGTCACCTCTATTTTTTGGATGTAGTAATCGCCTCCATGTGGTTCCGTCTTGGGAGTCCTAAAACGTCGTCCTCGTCTTGGTCTGGTCTCTGTTGTTCATGGCTTAATACGTCTGCAGGATAGGTAGAGTCTTCTACACAGATACTCGTTGATCCTCAGATGTCTCGAACTGCATCATCGGTAGGGTATACTAGAGTTCTCATTTAGATGGTCCATGACCACAGGTCAGATGTTGAAAAGATTCGTCCATCGGTGAAGATTGCAGTCATCGTTTTTTCTTTATTAACACTTGTCGTTTGTAGTTACATCTTTCTTCTTGTTACAAAGTTTTTGGAATTTTCTTTTTGTTAACGTTACGTGTTACACTTTTTGTAACGGTTAGTAAAATACAAAATAATAATTAATTAATCCACACTAACAACAAATTGTATAACTTTTGAACAGAGCATTTTGCTCGTGCGTCTGCACAGCTGGGCGTCGTAATCGCAAGAGAGCGATTTTTCGTCCGCTACCCTTGTACATGACAAGAGAGAGTGGGGTGTTTATTCCGCGAGCATATATAGTTCCTGTTTCTCTTTAAATAAACATTTTTATTTATACAGACTATCGCTAGATAAAAATACATCATTTAAATTAATTGTTTTAGTTACTACCTGTGTCTACAGATACTTTAATTATTAACATTAGTTTACTCTATTATTTTTAATTACAGTAGACTCGGAAAACAGGTCGAGTCCGGTATCAACAGGTAGGCGCTTGATAGCAAGCAAAGGGTTAAATACGAACATAATAATTATTTACAATATGCCTTTTCTTTATGTATACTTTGCCCTTATTAATTACTTCTTCCATTCACACTTAGTACCTACATCTTTTTATTATTATCATTGTGAGATTTAAATGGTTAATTGTACGCAACCTTAATTAATTAAATTTTTTTTTATTCTGTAAATGTCACAATTTAAATCGTCACATACTCCGCCTCCTTACCAACACAGACTCCTAAAATTTTGGTCAGCTATGTACCGAGAGTATGCTTGGGGAGTTCCGTGTGAAATTTCTTATTATTATTATCTTTTATCATTATTACACGGTTTATTTGTTTTAAATTCTCTTTAAATGATCTTAATTCTCATTTAAATGTTCCTCCTCCGTGAAATTCCCTTTTTCTCACTAAATACAGTACTTACACATAATACTAATTTCCCTAATTTCAGCAACTCACAATATCGTGGCCCGACTGACATCAGCTTACTCTAACTCTACACGATAGCTTTCAGCATTCAAAAAAATGATCTCTTGGCTCTCTTGGCTCATCATTATCCTTTTCAGTCGGCGCCGTTGTGACTCGTTACTTAACATGTATAATCACTTCTGGATTATATATCATAAACTTATTTCTAATGTAATCTAAAGAGGATCCCATACTCCACTTTAGATCACTGTTTTGAGAGAAGCGGAATTTCACGAAGATACTTTTCATTTAACTCTTTAACAATCACTAGACAACTTTGCGGAAGGGGAGACACTTTACACAATGCATTGTAATCCACTCGCGGTGGCATTCATTGTTTAGGGAGAGCAACCTTTAATACAATTGAGAGGGTGGCTGCTTAATACAATACTGAACACGCTTCCTTTTCTCTACCTTGCCACAACTGGGGTGTTTATACTACGCAACGTAACTTTTATTATTATTATTCACTTTTCTCTTATTTACTGCGATACGATTTACTACTACTAATTTACACGTTACACAAATTGGTTTAACTTAAGATTTATTTAGCAATTATGACTATTTAAGCAATTATTAATCACTTATTATTACTTTGGGGTTTTAAAAACAACTTACCTCGAATTATTTCCTATACACTTTTAATACATTGTAAACATTTATTAACAGAGATTATTATTAAACCTTTGGCATTAAATTCTATTTAAACGATCAGCTCTTGGTACTCATTTTCTTTTTTTTCTGTGACCTTCCCTTTATCTTGTTTCTTAAAATCTAACTTAATTTTATTTCTACTACTAATTTACGTAACCTCACAACATCGTGGCCCGACTGATTACATTTTGCATACTCTAACTCTAGTAGTTAGTTTTCTGCTACTTTCTTTAACTCTTGTAAAGAACTTTCTTTAACCCTTGTAAAGAATTTTTCAGTGCGGCGCCATTGTGACTGTGTTACGTTCCTTATATCTATTTCGCTTATTTATACTTAAGATAATCTAAAGTTGATCCCATACTCAACCCTAGATTATTTCTAATTCTAGTTGCTTACTTTACTGAGATAAGCGGAATGTCACGAAGGGGAATCTTTATTCACTACTAAACAATCAATTGTCACACACTAAACAAGAGGGGACAAACACTTTACTTTCAACGATCAGCTGTTACGCTGGAATGTAGGTCAGACTAGTTTTAAACAATGGCCTCGTTTATGAGTACAAAGGGCAGGAGTCAACTCGAGGGTGGATATTTCTCTATTGTTCCATTTAACAATAGCTGGCGGCTAGGGACTTATTTTCAAGCAGGACACAACTTATTTATTATTATTCACACATATTATTCATTTCTTTTTACTTATTTCACTAATACACTTTTATAATTATAATTCTACTAACGTGTTATAATAATTTACGATATTATTAAACTTTTTATTTTAAATGACTTATTATTTATTATTAGTACTTTGGTCTGATTTAAGAGACGGTTTCTTTTTATTTCGAACTAGTTTATTTACTTAGGGAAGCATCATTCCATTAAATTAATTAGTACACTTGTTTTATTTAATTCGATTTAATTTTCAACAAAGGGGAGATACATGTTTACTAGGCACAAGACGACACACAGGAAAGGACACGCTTCTTATAACAATAGAGCTATCACAGAGGGTGAAGTAATTGTTTCATTCCGCGATGGGGGAGGTTCACAATGACAAAATACACACCAACAGGAACAGACAAGAATTCAACCGGTCTGGTATTGTTTACAAACAGACGTGTTGTAGAATGAACTTTTGACAAGCTCCTACATGTTTTGTTTACATGCGATTATATGTTACTCTTACTTTACACATATCATATTTACAAATAAAATTATCTATACTATATTACTATAATATTAATTATTATTTTTATCTTATTTAAATTTCAGACACATATTAAAATACACGAGTAAATAAATCAACAGCTTATGAATAGGGACACAATTACTGTTTAGCAACACAAGTCACAAAATTTTTTGTGTTATTAGTAGCAAAATTTAAACAAATTAGCAGAGTTGCGCATCTTATAACCTCTTCTTTAGAGTTATAACGGAGGGAACCCAAAATAATTGGTTCTGCCAATTATTTCAGGCTGCCTTATTCGAGACGAGCTGAAATTTAAATCAGAACAACACACAGTAAGACATACAAGGAATCAGGGAAGGTGAAACTGTTGATTTATACACTCAGTAAATGTGTGTAACAAGAAGACTTGCTTTATTAAACATTTGAAATATAACATTTACTCCAAAGAACAGATCCCATGACGTTATTAATTAAATTAGTAAAATTAAGTGAAATGCTTCATTTAGAATATGGGATCACAACAAATTTATCTAGCTATACCCCCGGATCCGGGTAACCATTGGTATTTAGTCTCTAATCTTTTAATTATATTTAATTCAAAATTTTATCTTGCAAGACTTTTACCTTTTTGCTTCATATAACTTCCATTAGAAGAATGGTATTAATAACACTACGTTACGTTAATATCTAAATTGTTACAATTGAATGATATTGAATAGTTACAATTAAATTCTCAAATTTAAGTTTTTATATTCTTATAAAATCAATCGTCTCTGTAAGTCTCTTAAATAGAGTATTGTGTTACAAAAATATTATCATTATTCCTCGATAGACGTGCTATCGAGTCACCTCTATTTTTTGGATGTAGTAATCGCCTCCATGTGGTTCCGTCTTGGGAGTCCTAAAACGTCGTCCTCGTCTTGGTCTGGTCTCTGTTGTTCATGGCTTAATACGTCTGCAGGATAGGTAGAGTCTTCTACACAGATACTCGTTGATCCTCAGATGTCTCGAACTGCATCATCGGTAGGGTATACTAGAGTTCTCATTTAGATGGTCCATGACCACAGGTCAGATGTTGAAAAGATTCGTCCATCGGTGAAGATTGCAGTCATCGTTTTTTCTTTATTAACACTTGTCGTTTGTAGTTACATCTTTCTTCTTGTTACAAAGTTTTTGGAATTTTCTTTTTGTTAACGTTACGTGTTACACTTTTTGTAACGGTTAGTAAAATACAAAATAATAATTAATTAATCCACACTAACAACAAATTGTATAACTTTTGAACAGAGCATTTTGCTCGTGCGTCTGCACAGCTGGGCGTCGTAATCGCAAGAGAGCGATTTTTCGTCCGCTACCCTTGTACATGACAAGAGAGAGTGGGGTGTTTATTCCGCGAGCATATATAGTTCCTGTTTCTCTTTAAATAAACTTTTTTATTTATACAGACTATCGCTAGATAAAAATACATCATTTAAATTAATTGTTTTAGTTACTACCTGTGTCTACAGATACTTTAATTATTAACATTAGTTTACTCTATTATTTTTAATTACAGTAGACTCGGAAAACAGGTCGAGTCCGGTATCAACAGGTAGGCGCTTGATAGCAAGCAAAGGGTTAAATACGAACATAATAATTATTTACAATATGCCTTTTCTTTATGTATACTTTGCCCTTATTAATTACTTCTTCCATTCACACTTAGTACCTACATCTTTTTATTATTATCATTGTGAGATTTAAATGGTTAATTGTACGCAACCTTAATTAATTAAATTTTTTTTTATTCTGTAAATGTCACAATTTAAATCGTCACATACTCCGCCTCCTTACCAACACAGACTCCTAAAATTTTGGTCAGCTATGTACCGAGAGTATGCTTGGGGAGTTCCGTGTGAAATTTCTTATTATTATTATCTTTTATCATTATTACACGGTTTATTTGTTTTAAATTCTCTTTAAATGATCTTAATTCTCATTTAAATGTTCCTCCTCCGTGAAATTCCCTTTTTCTCACTAAATACAGTACTTACACATAATACTAATTTCCCTAATTTCAGCAACTCACAATATCGTGGCCCGACTGACATCAGCTTACTCTAACTCTACACGATAGCTTTCAGCATTCAAAAAAATGATCTCTTGGCTCTCTTGGCTCATCATTATCCTTTTCAGTCGGCGCCGTTGTGACTCGTTACTTAACATGTATAATCACTTCTGGATTATATATCATAAACTTATTTCTAATGTAATCTAAAGAGGATCCCATACTCCACTTTAGATCACTGTTTTGAGAGAAGCGGAATTTCACGAAGATACTTTTCATTTAACTCTTTAACAATTACTAGACAACTTTGCGGAAGGGGAGACACTTTACACAATGCATTGTAATCCACTCGCGGTGGCATTCATTGTTTAGGGAGAGCAACCTTTAATACAATTGAGAGGGTGGCTGCTTAATACAATACTGAACACGCTTCCTTTTCTCTACCTTGCCACAACTGGGGTGTTTATACTACGCAACGTAACTTTTATTATTATTATTCACTTTTCTCTTATTTACTGCGATACGATTTACTACTACTAATTTACACGTTACACAAATTGGTTTAACTTAAGATTTATTTAGCAATTATGACTATTTAAGCAATTATTAATCACTTATTATTACTTTGGGGTTTTAAAAACAACTTACCTCGAATTATTTCCTATACACTTTTAATACATTGTAAACATTTATTAACAGAGATTATTATTAAACCTTTGGCATTAAATTCTATTTAAACGATCAGCTCTTGGTACTCATTTTCTTTTTTTTCTGTGACCTTCCCTTTATCTTGTTTCTTAAAATCTAACTTAATTTTATTTCTACTACTAATTTACGTAACCTCACAACATCGTGGCCCGACTGATTACATTTTGCATACTCTAACTCTAGTAGTTAGTTTTCTGCTACTTTCTTTAACTCTTGTAAAGAACTTTCTTTAACCCTTGTAAAGAATTTTTCAGTGCGGCGCCATTGTGACTGTGTTACGTTCCTTATATCTATTTCGCTTATTTATACTTAAGATAATCTAAAGTTGATCCCATACTCAACCCTAGATTATTTCTAATTCTAGTTGCTTACTTTACTGAGATAAGCGGAATGTCACGAAGGGGAATCTTTATTCACTACTAAACAATCAATTGTCACACACTAAACAAGAGGGGACAAACACTTTACTTTCAACGATCAGCTGTTACGCTGGAATGTAGGTCAGACTAGTTTTAAACAATGGCCTCGTTTATGAGTACAAAGGGCAGGAGTCAACTCGAGGGTGGATATTTCTCTATTGTTCCATTTAACAATAGCTGGCGGCTAGGGACTTATTTTCAAGCAGGACACAACTTATTTATTATTATTCACACATATTATTCATTTCTTTTTACTTATTTCACTAATACACTTTTATAATTATAATTCTACTAACGTGTTATAATAATTTACGATATTATTAAACTTTTTATTTTAAATGACTTATTATTTATTATTAGTACTTTGGTCTGATTTAAGAGACGGTTTCTTTTTATTTCGAACTAGTTTATTTACTTAGGGAAGCATCATTCCATTAAATTAATTAGTACACTTGTTTTATTTAATTCGATTTAATTTTCAACAAAGGGGAGATACATGTTTACTAGGCACAAGACGACACACAGGAAAGGACACGCTTCTTATAACAATAGAGCTATCACAGAGGGTGAAGTAATTGTTTCATTCCGCGATGGGGGAGGTTCACAATGACAAAATACACACCAACAGGAACAGACAAGAATTCAACCGGTCTGGTATTGTTTACAAACAGACGTGTTGTAGAATGAACTTTTGACAAGCTCCTACATGTTTTGTTTACATGCGATTATATGTTACTCTTACTTTACACATATCATATTTACAAATAAAATTATCTATACTATATTACTATAATATTAATTATTATTTTTATCTTATTTAAATTTCAGACACATATTAAAATACACGAGTAAATAAATCAACAGCTTATGAATAGGGACACAATTACTGTTTAGCAACACAAGTCACAAAATTTTTTGTGTTATTAGTAGCAAAATTTAAACAAATTAGCAGAGTTGCGCATCTTATAACCTCTTCTTTAGAGTTATAACGGAGGGAACCCAAAATAATTGGTTCTGCCAATTATTTCAGGCTGCCTTATTCGAGACGAGCTGAAATTTAAATCAGAACAACACACAGTAAGACATACAAGGAATCAGGGAAGGTGAAACTGTTGATTTATACACTCAGTAAATGTGTGTAACAAGAAGACTTGCTTTATTAAACATTTGAAATATAACATTTACTCCAAAGAACAGATCCCATGACGTTATTAATTAAATTAGTAAAATTAAGTGAAATGCTTCATTTAGAATATGGGATCACAACAAATTTATCTAGCTATACCCCCGGATCCGGGTAACCATTGGTATTTAGTCTCTAATCTTTTAATTATATTTAATTCAAAATTTTATCTTGCAAGACTTTTACCTTTTTGCTTCATATAACTTCCATTAGAAGAATGGTATTAATAACACTACGTTACGTTAATATCTAAATTGTTACAATTGAATGATATTGAATAGTTACAATTAAATTCTCAAATTTAAGTTTTTATATTCTTATAAAATCAATCGTCTCTGTAAGTCTCTTAAATAGAGTATTGTGTTACAAAAATATTATCATTATTCCTCGATAGACGTGCTATCGAGTCACCTCTATTTTTTGGATGTAGTAATCGCCTCCATGTGGTTCCGTCTTGGGAGTCCTAAAACGTCGTCCTCGTCTTGGTCTGGTCTCTGTTGTTCATGGCTTAATACGTCTGCAGGATAGGTAGAGTCTTCTACACAGATACTCGTTGATCCTCAGATGTCTCGAACTGCATCATCGGTAGGGTATACTAGAGTTCTCATTTAGATGGTCCATGACCACAGGTCAGATGTTGAAAAGATTCGTCCATCGGTGAAGATTGCAGTCATCGTTTTTTCTTTATTAACACTTGTCGTTTGTAGTTACATCTTTCTTCTTGTTACAAAGTTTTTGGAATTTTCTTTTTGTTAACGTTACGTGTTACACTTTTTGTAACGGTTAGTAAAATACAAAATAATAATTAATTAATCCACACTAACAACAAATTGTATAACTTTTGAACAGAGCATTTTGCTCGTGCGTCTGCACAGCTGGGCGTCGTAATCGCAAGAGAGCGATTTTTCGTCCGCTACCCTTGTACATGACAAGAGAGAGTGGGGTGTTTATTCCGCGAGCATATATAGTTCCTGTTTCTCTTTAAATAAACTTTTTTATTTATACAGACTATCGCTAGATAAAAATACATCATTTAAATTAATTGTTTTAGTTACTACCTGTGTCTACAGATACTTTAATTATTAACATTAGTTTACTCTATTATTTTTAATTACAGTAGACTCGGAAAACAGGTCGAGTCCGGTATCAACAGGTAGGCGCTTGATAGCAAGCAAAGGGTTAAATACGAACATAATAATTATTTACAATATGCCTTTTCTTTATGTATACTTTGCCCTTATTAATTACTTCTTCCATTCACACTTAGTACCTACATCTTTTTATTATTATCATTGTGAGATTTAAATGGTTAATTGTACGCAACCTTAATTAATTAAATTTTTTTTTATTCTGTAAATGTCACAATTTAAATCGTCACAGGGGCCATATCGCATTCTGGGGTTCACGTCACCGGTGAGGGCCCGGCTGGGCGTACCGGGGGGCGATTCTAAAGATATTGTTACTCATGTTTCCAAATTGAAGCTCTGTCGGAGGGAGTAAGCTGACTAATAGAAGTGAGGTAAGATTATAGATTATTACTATAGAAGTAAGATTTGGTGGTTTCCATGTGTGTAGGGATGGTGATCCTTATTAGTAAGGATATTGTTACTGTGTGTAGGGATGGTGATCCTTATTAGTAAGGATATTGTTACTCATGTTTCCAAATTGAAGCTCTGTCGGAGGGAGTAAGCTGACTAATAGAAGTGAGGTAAGATTATAGATTATTACTATAGAAGTAAGATTTGGTGGTTTCCATGTGTGTAGGGATGGTGATCCTTCTGTGGCGTGTGTTCCGGGGAAAGGTAAGAACCTGTTACGGTAGCGGGTAGATGTTCCCCACAATCCGGGTGGTGTACGTCTACTTCAGGGCTGCGCCCCTGCCTACGCGAGCCTTGGTTTTCTCCACTCCTCCTTATTTTCGGAGGGAACCCTGTCCTCACCCTTGACCTTTAAGGATCCTTACCCTTTTCATCCTCCCGATTTCCTACCTTCCTCCTTAAAAAAAAAAAAAAAAAAACTGGAAAAGCAGAAAACATAAAAATTAGAAAAAGAAAAGGATGAGAAAAAATCAAAAATAGGAGTAAGTAGAGCAAGTCGTACCGCTCCAACGAGGCCAGGTAGGGACCTCGGTGGCGTTGTACGACCTGGACAATGTCCTTGGAGCACACATGTATTAGGTTATAGGAAGGGATATCCAAAAGGGTAAACAAATTATGGTGTCATGGAAACCACCTCCCCCGTTCTTTCCCTGGTCCTGTGGGATGTAAGAGGGATTCATGGGATAAGTGTTATTGGATTTTGGGGGGTTAGTCCCCGTGTAATTATAGGGCATGGGTCCCTGTTGAGGTAGCCTCGGAGTTCCCGCATAAGTGGTCAAGCCTCAGGAGTTCAGCACTCAGGGTGCACCCGAACACTCTTTCTTCTTTTCTTCTTCTGTCTTTCTTACAGCATGCTGGCCCTGATCAGGTCAGTGTGTAGTGCCAACACACTCTCATTCTACACGTCTTCTTTCTGTTTTTTCGACTTCTTTCTGAGCCACTGCTCTCCTGAGAATAAAAGCAACTGGGAAAACCGAGGAACACCTGCGTTTTAGTAGAAAACATTGGGGTACACTGCAGGGTACTCCTCTGTCTAAGTGTGGGGCAACTATGTTGCCCTTTTGGGGTGGGGGTGTGCCGAGTGAATAAAATCGGCGCTTATACAAAACTCTTATACTGCATTTAACGAATACGCTAAAGAAAAATAGGTTTCGGTATTTAGCGGTGGCGTTCTCCCGTACTGTGTTTAGCGGTCAGCACACAACTACAGGAGGTAATAATGCTGAATTATAATTATATTTACTCCAAGTCTAAGTGCTCAGTGTGGGAGCACTTTATAGTAGTATCAGGCATTATGCCAACCCCTGAATTTTAGTATGACCTGGGGACACTGGTGTTACATATATATATATATATATATATATATATATATATGGGTTATTATGTATTAAGATTTTGCAATAGGTGTTGCGTGCAATAATATTTATGAATTGTAAATTATGTACCTCCTGGGGTGAAAGAGGTGTGGCAAGATATTAATGTTGAAAGTTGTAATTGTCCTGTGATGTGGAACGTGTGTATGTGTTGTAGTTGTAGACATATATATGTTTATATGTCCATTTATATGTGTTGTATATTCATGTGTATTTTTGGGGTATAGGGTATAGGGTTAAGTGGGGAAAAGTAACCCCAATTGGAAAAGAAAATCTTTATATTCATTTCATTTAAATTTTATATTTATATTTTTCAAGTAAAAAAAATTTAAAGCAAAAACATTTTTAAGGAGAATACAATGATTTTGTTGGGAGATAGATATTTAAAGTTTGGTTATAATAAAAATTTATTGGTTGTTAATTTTGTGAGTTTTAATTGCAAGTCCCGTCTCACTGGATCCAGCGCATTTTGGCTTCTCTAGGCTTTTGGCCTAGTTTTAATTACCTTGTGGCCCCTCTTCAGAAAAAAAAAGAAATTTTCAAAAAACAAATTTTTTTTTTATAAGTCAATAAAAATACTTAAAGAGGGGTTACAAACTGAATGATTTTATAAACAAATCTTCAATGGCACACTTATATTCATTGATATTATTATTGTTAGATGTAGTGTTTAGCCAATTTTCAGTTGTAATTAATTTTCATTGTGTAAGTATCCTGTGTTTGTCTTTCCTCGTAACTTTAATTTCACGTACGATTTGGGAAGTTCAAATAGTGCGCGAGTGCGTGTCGTTTTATGCAAGACCAACCACAATCGATCTCTCGCGCGTGCGCTGAACTCTGTTCTGTTGTTCGCTTCGTAGTTATACACGTGTTCGCGTCGCCTTCGCAGGCCTGCCTCTTTCTCGTATGTAACGTTTTCCGCAAATACGGCAAACGGTTTAAAACTCACGCAAAAGTTCGAAAAAATCGCGTATGTGCGAACTGTTCATCAACACCGCAGTTTCTACTACAACATCAACTACCACAACAAGCAGCTTCAGCTACAAGAGTGCTTTCCATCAAACCACAGGTACTGTACGTAATTTGTATTTCATCAATGTAAATGGCAATTGCTGGGAGGGAATTTACAACTCCCACAACAATTCCAGCAATCGATCAAGTTCAGTTGGGGTTAACAACCAATTCTACCTTTCTACTGAACCAGCTTTTTATCAGAGCCTATAATTAATCCCGACAAATGGTCCTCCGGGCCGGATTGTTCAAACAGTGGATGGTTCAAACTCGCAGTGTCGTTTTTGTGAAATCATAAAAACTTGTGAAACGTGGTCGGGCGAACTGTTACTACCGCTCATTTCGTCGGTTACCGGTAACGGTTGTTTTGCAACTACTCTCGTATGTCTCCATGTAAATTGTGTACGGTAATTGTTATTAGTGTCAAGTAACTGTTATTTCAAAAGGTACATTTCATAACTGTTCTTTTCCTTGTTTTGTTGGCTAAAAACTATTGTGACATTCCCAGTACGTCACCTATGACTCCGAATCCCCCCTGTGTTTACGCATAACTCACGTATACATCGTTGTGTTTACAAATAACTCACGTATCCGGCAGCCAGTCCACACGCAAATATACATTCAGCTGTCTGTGCTACTGTATACGCACATTATACATCGCATACTTCAAATGCATCGTGCACATTATACAGTAAAAAGTCATCTCGTCTAATATTCGTCTTCTCCGCAATAAATTGTTCAACAATCATTCAACATGACCGGTAAAAAGGACGCATTACTACGCGAAAATGCAGTTTATTTTGCCAAATGCAAACGTACCCTAAATACGCTACAGACCTTTGCAACTTCAAAGGGGCATAATTTAGATGGGAAAACGTACGAAATCGCACTTAAATTATACAACGACTTCTCAGATGCAATCGAAAAAATTGAAATAAATAATATTTTCTTACAAGAAAAGGATTCAACTGATGTACTTGACATTTCAAAAGAATGTGATGAACTGTTCAGTCTCCTCACACTGGACAATTCAACTGAACAAAAGCCTGTCATACAGGCACATGCTTCCTTTAAAGTACCCAAAATTTCACTGCCTGTTTTCTCTGGTGAACCTAATCAATGGATTAATTTTAAAGATTTGTTTGATTCATCTGTTCACAATTCATCTGTCTTCACACCATGTCAAAAACTTCAATGCTTGCGTACGCACTTGTCAGGTCATGCATTGTCCTTAGTTGAAACATTACCAATTACTGATGTAAATTACCAAACAACGTATGACATTTTATGTAATAGATACAGTAATAAGAGGTCTGATGCAAATCATTATTATGCTTTGATGAAAAATTATCAAATAAAAGAAAATAGCCTTGACAACTTAAAACATTACCTGTCAACCTTTCAGTCATCCGTCAATGCCTTGCTCAGCCTTGACATAAACATGCAAGATTTTCTCCTGTTGCAGCTTGCTTTACACAAACTGCCTTCTGACGTCCGTATGCTGTACGAACAAAAACAAACGGAGGATGATAATTAAATTCCTACCTTTCAGGATGTGATGAAATTTATCACCAACTTAGAAAGGTCATACGAAATCATTCAGGCTGAATCGCCTCCTAGTTCGCCTCCCAGTACACCACCTATCAATAGGCGATCGTTTCCCGGCACAAGTGGTTTCAAAGGCACACCTAACCAGGCAAAATTTGTAAATAAATCTGCAAAGACTCTGTTAGTTCAAACCTCTCAGGAAGCTCGACCCAACACTACCTGTTTTCATTGCAATGGCAATCACAAAATATTCAATTGCGAAAAGTTTCAACAACTCCCTGTTGACTCTCGTTACAATCTACTTCGTCAGCACAAACGATGCTTTGCTTGTTTCTCCACTCATCCTCGTGCAAATTGTACTTCAAACAAAAGTTGTCGAACATGTAACAGTAAAAGCCACAACACTATGCTTTGTCAGGCAAATGTTCAAAGCTCGTCTGTCAATTCAACGCCGAGTAGTGTGCAAACGGGCGCACCCGGACCAGTTTTGTCACCATCAAGCTCTTCAAACAGTCAGAATGCAACTTTCTTTTGTCACGCCTCAACCGTCGATACTGTTTCGAAGATTGTGTTACTCGGCACAGCAAAAGTATTAGTAAAGGATGCATATGGTCAGTGCAAGGAAATTCGAGCTGTTCTCGATTCTGGCAGTCAACGCAGTATAATCACCGCAGATTGCGCTGCACGTCTTGCTCTTAAACAATGCCCTTTGACTTCACACTCACTGGTATAAATTCTCAAGTGAACAAGGCTACTTTCACTGTAGATCTCAGTCTTCGGTCTCGAGACGCTCGTCAACGTCCAATTCATGTACAGTCTGTAGTCATGGATCGCATCACTAGTGAATTGCCTTCCATTAATCTCCACAAGAATGTAGCTGCCCAATTCTCAGGCCTGCAACTTGCTGACCCTGATTTTTATCGCCCTGCCAAGGTCGACCTACTCATTGGAAGCGACGTGTATCCATATTGCCTGTCAGACGGCCCACGCTCCGTAATCAAAGGCTATATCTACCATGTTCGGATATGCCCTAGTCGGCACTGTAGTCAATCGCCAATCATTCTCATCACGTCAAGCGTCGTCCACCACCTTGTTCTCAACTCTGAACGATAGGGTTGATCTCCAACTTAAACGGTTTTGGGAAATAGAGGAAGTCGAAACACCCAAATCTATATCTCCTCAAGACCAATACTGTGAAGACTTGTTTGTTCAAACCACGACAAGAGTACAGGGCGGGCGGTACATGGTTTCACTGTCAGTTGCTCCTGAAGCTACTGAAATTGGATCGAATCGTCCAGCCGCTGTTGGTTCCTTTCTTAACTTGCAACATCGCCTTTCAAAAAACCCCGAAGTGCAGGACAAGTATAACAATTTCATGCAGGAATACTTGGACCTGGGCCACATGTCTGTTGCGCACACTCCGTCTTCGTACATAATTCCAAACCATTGTGTATTCAAAAGGCACGATCCCCACGCAAAAATCCGGGTCGTGTTTAATGCCAGTTCTCCAGATCACACTGGTGTGTCACTCAACGAACGTCTTCTTGTAGGTCCCAAGCTTCAAAGTGACCTTCAACACATATTGATATCATTCAGTACTCACAAATTTGTCATCACCCCAGACTGTCGTCAGATGTATCGTCAAATTATACTTCGTCCGGAAGATCGACATCTCCAACATATCTTTTGGCGTAGCGATTCATCTCAACCTCTCCAAGAATATGAGTTAGCCACTGTAACATATGGACTAAAACCGTCAGCGTATTTAGCTCAACGTTCTTTAAAACTACTGATATCAGATGAAGGCTCATCTTTCGCCCACGCGCCGCGTATGCACTCGAACATCATACCTTTGTAGACGACCTAGTCACTGGTACTGACACCTTTGAGGAAGCTGTGCATCTCATAAAGGAGCTAAATACAATGCTGTCACTTTCGGGATTTGAGCTAAGAAAGTGGACGTCAAACAACCCAGCATTGATAGCCCAATTTCCTCCAGAACACCTGGAAAATCCTTTCATTTTTTTCTGATGAAAACCAAACAGTAAAAATTCTTGGTATTCGTTGGTGTCCATCTTCTGATACCTTTTCGTATAACTATATTCCGTTCAAAGGGAAAATCACCAAACGCAGTATCTTGTCCTACATCTCCCAATTTTTCGATCCTCTTGGTTGGCTTTCGCCTGTCGTTTTTTGGGCCAAATGTTTCATGCCACGTCTTTGGACTGCTTCATCGGATTGGGATGACCCGTTATGCTCTGAATACGAAGAGGATTGGAAAAAATTCATTGTTGGACTATCAGCTGTAAGTGAAATATAATTTCCACGTCGCGCCACTATTGACAACGCTCTATATCGTCTCATCGGTTTTTGCGATGCGTCACAGCATGGCTTTGCCGCCGCCGTTTATCTGCATTCAGAAAGTAATGACAACCGAGTCAACATGCAACTGCTTGTAGCCAAAAGTCGTGTCGCCCCGCTAAAAATTGTCTCCATCCCGCGACTACAGCTCAATGCCGCAGTGCTACTGTCACGATTGATAGCATCAACTCAACCGGTCCTATCCACTCTTCTTATACAGGAAATTCGACTGTACACTGATGCTAGTACTGTATTGGATTGGCTTAATACGCCATCTTACAAACTCAAAACGTATGTTGCTAATCGATTGGTGACCATCCTGGAACTCACCGCACTTAAATGTTGGGCTCACATTCCTACGCACAGTAATCCAGCTGATGTGGGTTCCCGTGGATGCACTGCTGCCACGCTTCAAAACTGAGGACTGTGGTGGAAGGGACCACCGCAATTTCACGTGTCATCTAAGTCTTGGCCTCTGCTTGTCTACAGTAGAAAGGTCCACTTGGAGATTCCTGAATTGAAATCTGTTCCGGCCACAACTCTTGTGATAACTTCTGAAAGATTCACTGACTTCTACCAAAGAATGTCGAGTTTTCAAAAACTCATACGTGTATTTGCTTACATTCATCGGTTCGTAAATCACTCTTGTAAGCATATGGCGTCAAAATCTACTGTTTTGTCTGTCAAAGAACTCAAAGTCGCTGAACTCACCGTAGTACGACTAACGCAACAAGACTACTTTGATCAAGAGATTGCCTGTATGAAGAAGGGAAAGATTCCTGACTCGTTACGTTCGCTGTCTCCGTTTATCTCCAACGATGGTATCCTTCGTGCTGGTGGTAGACTATGTCACTCCGTGTTGCCGGACAGATCCAAGTTTCCTATGCTTCTGCCAAAGAAATCACATCTAACTGATCTCGCCATTGATCACTTTCATACGTTAGGTTTGCATTCTGGACCACGTACTAGTCAAGGATTGATCAACCAAACCTTTTGGATTCCTTGCCTTCGCTCCACCTTGAGAGCTCGGCTGCGTAAATGTGTCAAGTGCTTTAAAATGTCTGCAAGGCCCTCGCAACCTATCATGGCTTCGTTGCCTATGTCTCGAGTAACACCACAACCTGCATTCTTGTCCACCGGCATTGATTATGCTGGTCCGTTCTCAACTAAAGACTCTAGCCTTCGTAAACCACGCACCTATAAAAGTTATCTTTGCGTATTTGTGTGTATGGTTACCCGTGCAGTACACCTAGAAGTTGTCTCAGATTTGTCTACTGAGGCTTTCCTCGCCACGCTGGATCGTTTCATCGCTCGTCGTGGACTTCCTTCAGATCTTTATTCTGACAATGGTCGCAACTTCGTCGGCGCCTCCCGCCACCTTCGTGATCTATGTTCTATGTTGGAAACTCATAGCGATGAAATAGCCGCTCAATTAGCGAAACGCAAAATTCAATGGCACTTCACTCCGCCGTATGCACCGAATTTCGGTGGAATTTGGGAAGCCGCCGTCAAATCCGCGAAAGGTCATTTGTACCGCACTCTTGGTGATGTAATATTTACATTTGAAAAATACTGTACCATATTCACTCGCATTGAAGCGATATTGAACAGTCGCCCTCTATGCGACATGTCACCAGATCCATCTGAGAAACTTGATTTTCTTACCCCTGGACATTTCCTCGTTGGAAGATCCTTGTTGTCAGCTCCAGAAGAGCCTCAAGATAATGTCGCCCATCCACGTCAGCGATGGACTCATCTACGTCAAATAGTTCAATCGTTTTGGAAACGGTGGAGTAAGAGCTATCTTCACAGTCAACTTCAACGCTCCAAGTGGAACAAGAACTCGGCGTCACTCCATGAAGGGCAACTTGTACTATTACAAGACGGATAGTCAGCACCACTGCACTGGCCTGTCGGACGAATCCTCTCCCTTCATCCCGTTCCTGATTCCGTTACCCGAGTTTTGACCATACGTACCGCAAATGGTACCGTAGTGCGACCCGTCAATAAGGTTGCACCCTTTCCAGTTTTGTAAATGCACGTGGTCACCCCCGTCACTATTTGAAAAACCATAGGTTTTTGGCGGGCGGTGTGTTAGATGTAGTGTTTAGCCAATTTTCAGTTGTAATTAATTTTCATTGTGTAAGTATCCTGTGTTTGTCTTTCCTCGTAACTTTAATTTCACGTACGATTTGGGAAGTTCAAATAGTGCGCGAGTGCGTGTCGTTTTATGCAAGACCAACCACAAATCGATCTCTCGCGCATGCGCTGAACTCTGTTCTGTTGTTCGCTTCGTAGTTATACACGTGTTCGCGTCGCGTCGCCTTCGCAGGCCTGCCTCTTTTTCGTATGTAACATTTTCCGCAAATACGGCAAACGGTTTAAAACTCACGCAAAAGTTCGAAAAAATCGCGTATGTGCGAACTGTTCATCAACACCGCAGTTTCTACTACCACAACAAGCAGCTTCAGCTACATGCGGTCTTACAGTCTACAAGAGTGCTTTCCATCAAACCACAGGTACTGTACGTAATTTGTATTTCATCAATGTAAATGGCAATTGCTGGGAGAGAATTTACAACTCCCACAACAATTCCAGCAATCGACCAAGTTCAGTTGGGGTTAACAACCAATTCTACCTTTCTACTGAACCAGCTTTTTATCAGAGCCTATAATTAATCCCGACAATTATTATTAATGAAGATACTGGGCAACCTCCTCAAAAAACTTGTAACTTTGTTTTTCCAGCCAACCAGGAAGCCAGTGGCGCAACTTACGCCCCCGCAGACCCCGCACTGCGGGGGGGCCCGGGCGTTGGGGGGCCCGAAGGCTTGGTAGGCCCTATGCATTTTTGCTGTAAACTATCGGGGCTAAAATTCCGAAAATATTTTTTCGTCTTTGCACCTACAATGCATATTGCGGAGGTTCGATCTACTATTCTTCCAGAAAAAGGGGGAAAGTAGATAAAGAATGTCGAAAATAGTGGAGAAAAAAGAGGAAAAAGTGGGTTTTAATAACTATTAATGTATAAATAAAGAACTTGATTATCTTTTAAATATTATGAATTTTTCTTTTTCGTGCTACCCGTGCTTTCGTGCTAGGCCGAAAGAGACAATTTTCGTGCCTGCAGCGTGAATATAATTGCCATTTTCCGCCGGGGGGAACACGAAAAATTGTATACACACCACGGGAAGTAAAAAAGAATGCCTCTTAACGCATGTTTGTCATTGTATTAATTGTTTGTCAAGTCGTACATTACTTGATGTTGCTCAATTCTGAACTAAACGGACGAGACCGCTCCCCTCGACTGCCACTGCTGGCGCTGATGACTAGCGCTCACACTGAAAGAGGAGAGCAAGCGCTCGTAGATGGCGACACCCATCGCTTCATATTTCGAATAGCAGACTTTACTATGAAATCGACAGCACAGCACTACGAATTTCGTTGCGCGTAGTAATGTATATTGTCGCACATGGCGCAACAAAATCATGGTAGGGATGATATCGGCTATAATTGCAACTGACAGTAGTTGCACGCCCAAACCTTGTTGTTTTCTACTGTCTTTCAAGTGTTCTTACTGCTTGTGTTGTGTTGCGTTTGTGTTTGTTTATCAAATAAATAATGCCGTATCAGAGTGGGGCACAGAAAAGAAAAAAGAAGAAGAAGCAGGATATTACGAAAAAAGATCAGTTGTCTCAAGTTTTTAGATATGTGACAGTGCACAAAGATTCCTCAGGGATACCTGTGGCATTAGCAATTAATGAAAGTTTTCTAGGCTTCAAGGTAGTTGATGATCAATCTGCAGGGGAACTAGAACAAGTGATTCTCAAAGATTTAGAGAAAAATGGTTTATCGTTGTCAAAATGCAGAGGCCAAGGGTATGACGGCGCAGCAACCATGGCTGGTATCTATACCGGGTTGAAAACAAGAATTCAAGAAAAGCAAAGGGCTGAAAAGTATGTACACTGTGCTGCCCATAACTTGAACCTAGTAGCGAATGATGCAATGTCAGGTATTCCTGAAAATGTCAATTTCTTTGGAACAGTTGAACAACTGTATATTTTTTTCAGTCAAAGCATTAAAAGGTGGGAACTTCTTTCTTAATCTTCACGAACTCTGAAGAAACTTTGCCCAACGAGATGGTCTTCTAGATAAGATTCTTTGAAAGCCCTTAGGTATTCTTATACGGACGTAATGAAGTCTCTTTCAAACATAATTCAGTTGTCGGAAAAGCCTCAAGAAAGGGCTGAAGCAATGGGTCTGAAAAAGCAGCTTGAAAATTTTTCATTCATTTTTCAAGTAGTAATTCAGACACAAATTCTTGAAGTAATAAATATAGTATCAAAACGACTCCAAACCGAAGGATATGATTTGTTTGAGGCAACTACACAGTTAGAGACAGAATCAAAAAATTTAACTAACATTAGGAACAATTTTGAAGGAATGAAGAACTCTGCAACAGATCTTGCAAATGCATGGGGAGTCAATACACAGTTTGAAGACAAAAGAAGTAAGAGAGTAAATAAGCATTTTGACGAGCTTTGTCAAGATGAGAGGTTCACAGATAGCGAAAAACACTTCAAAGTATCTGTTTTTTATGCAACTCTGGACACAGTGATTTCCCAATTAACAACTAGGTTTGAAGCGATGAAAGAAATCAGCAGTCTTTTCTCGATTCTTTCACCAAAATATTTATTGGAGGCAACAGATATTGAGATGTCTAAGAAAGTGAATGCCCTAGTCGAAGAATATAAAGAGGATCTAAGTGTTGACCTTAATTTTCAAATCAACTCTTTTAGAATGGCACTGAAATCAGACGTTGAAAAGAAGACATCAATTCGACAGTTAGCAGATCTCCTCTTTCTGGAAAGCTTTTCAATACCCGTAACTGTGGCGAGTGCGGAGCGCTCATTTTCCAAGTTAAAGCTCATTAAACATTATTTAAGGAGCACTATGACCCAAGAGAGACTGAGTGGCCTCTCATATTGAAAACGAACGAGCAAGGAACCTGGATCTAAACGAAGTAATCAAGGTGTTTGCATCAAACAAAGTGAGAAGAAAAGAGAGACTGTTTGCCAAAACTAAATAAAAAGATAATGTATCTATTATTTTAATACCAATCTACTCTATATGAAAGTTTTTATTCACATATATATATATATATATATATATATATATATATATATGTATATGTATATTTCTTTTTGTACCATTAAAACTTTTGGAACTTAAGTACAGTGGCTCAGATTTTATTTTATCCTGGTATATCAAAGTTAAGCTATCTTTTTTAAAAATGTGAATTAAAAAAATAATACTTCTAATGAAAAGTTTTGTTGTACGCACTATTAAAATATCATCTTAGATCTCAAAATTTTATTTTATGTGAACAATGTTTCATTATGATTGTAGAGGATATTTATAACAATGTAGCACTTAATTTATCTGTCCTAATAAATGCAGTAACAATTTGATTTTTTGTATGTTTTTTTTCAATAAAGAGGGGCCTGAAATAATATTTTGCGGGAGGGCCCAGCCGAAAAACATTACGCCACTGCAGGAAGCATATGCAATATGTTATTACTGCCTTTAGGAATTAGATTAGGAGATAGCTTGCTATATTCTGTAATCCATTGTTATACCAACTCTGAAACTGTATTAATTTACAGTATTGATCCTGTAGTCTGTAGCATGCAACATCGATGCTATAGACTGCTCATTTATCACTATTCTTTACATGCAACTACAAAATTGTTTCTGTTATTTACATGCTGTTTTATTATTTATATCATTGTTGTAAAAATAAAAGCTATTTTAGCCAGTTTTAAACTGTAAATTTCTGCTTGCCTTGCTTATAAGCAAACTTTGCCACTGCTTCATAAACACTTTCAGGGTAAGCAATCCAGAAAAAAGACTGATGAGCATTTGTGGTGAGTGCATAAGTTTCTCTTGCTCCCAGTGGCTAACTAGAGAGGTGTCATCATAGTAGGAATAATACTGCTATTTCTGTGAGAGGAGAGAGTGGCTGTATTCTGTTATGCCCATAGCAGAAACTTGGTATAGTAATCCAACATGCTAACCACTGCAACCCATCAAGTCCATTGGCTATCCATTTTTTACAAAATTCTTAGTAAACATTCCTCAATGATTTAAAAGAATATGCTACAATAGCACATCCAGTGTAAGGATAAAAACATGCTGAGCATATTGCAGTGAAACTGAAGGTTGTCGTTTTAGTAGTTGTTTCAGAAAAGTAAAATAAAAAAAACATTCAAAGTTATGGTCTAGTGCATGTTGAGGATGTCACATTCATCACCACAACTGTTGTCATTATAGATACTGTAATGTCTTCTCTATACATATAAGGATGGCGGGTTAAATAACTACACTATATGAATTGTATATACGGACCGTGGTCGTTGGAGTATTATCTTGGGTCTCTATTACAACTCGGAAACCCACTGTAATTAAGACTGTACAAAATAACATGAGAGTATCAGGTCGGTCCTGATTGGTTGAGGTTAATACTGCGAGCCACAGCCATGCTTTATTGTATCATAGATCATCATTAATACATATACAATATTATTATAGACAACACAAATATAGAATACATATATATAATATTATATATATATATATATATATATATATATATAACACCTTCCTACCAAATTTAGAACAAATTGAAAATTACATTGAGTTAAGTTAATGTTCAATTCCAAGTAGGATACATACTGAATGAAATAACCCTTAGCACAATAAAGTAATAAAAAACATAATTATTCACCAAGACAATAACATGATAGAACTAGCACAAAATGATAACAATAAGTAATTACAGATCCAGTCTGTCAATTGGCTTACGAGCTCTGTGTGAGCGTCTAACAACAAAAGGTGAAGGAACTTTGCTTACATTGTTAGCTGATCGGTTGATAGGTCGAGTTGGAGAGGGGTTAGGAGAGTGAACAGCTGTAAGCGAATGTCATAAGGGATGAGGAGTGACATCAGCAAGTCTATGATTGGTAGGTGTGCGGGGTGAGGCTGCATGAGCAGAAGGACCATCAGCTGACTGACTAGGATAGTCAATTTCCAGCTGCTCGCCGACATCCCTTGTCTGATTATTTACATCTGAGCTTACTCCACCCGTATCTGTAGCAACTATTTGGTCTATGTGCCTTTTCCACAATATACCAATACTTATTTTTACTATGTACATGACCTTGCTAAGTTGTTTTATCACAATGCCTTCAACCCATTTATTTTTTGAACGATAATCCCTTACTAAAACAGGTTGGTTTAAGTACAAATACCTAGTTTTATTACCTCTAAAGTAAGATTTCTGTTTTTCTTTTTTTTGTGCTACAGTATTGCTGAGATTGGGTCTCAACAAATCAAACCTGGTTCTTAAATTTCTGCCAAACATTAAGTTAGCCGGCGTCTCATTAGTGGTTACATGAATTGAGTTGCGATAATCGAATAGAATTCGACTTAGCGCTACTGATACATTTACACTGTCTCTAAATGCACCTCATAATTTGTATTTAATATATTTCACTGAGTTCTCAGCCTGCCCGTTTGACTGCGGATGATACGGTGCAGACGTTTTGTGTTTTATACCATTGTTTCCCAGGAACCTTTGAAATTCATCAGAATTAAATGGCGGGCCATTATCACTGACAACCACCAGGAGCAAACCAAACCTTGCAAATAATGACCTTAAATTGTCAATTGCCAGATGGGCCGCAGTTGAGGCCTTTTCGAAAACCTCAAGCCACTTAGAATGAGCATCAATTATTATTAAATACATTTTTCCTTTGATTGGACCGAGAAAATCTAAATGTAGACGCTCTCATGGTTTTCTGGGATAATGCCATACATGTAATTCTGCTTTTGCTGGTCTGGGTCGTTCCATAAGGCAAGAATAGCAACTGTTTGCAATACTCTCAATGTCTGAATCAATATTTGGCCAATAAACATAACTACGGGCAACACCCTTCATCTTAACAATGCCCATGTGAGAGAATCATCTAACACTCCACACTGTACATGTATTCATCACCATACAATATTTTGCTATATGGAAGGTATCAGACACCACTGCTGTCTACAACATGCCAAAACACATATCGCCCAAGAGTTTTAATATTACTTTAATATTAAACATCACCTAATGGTTAACACCAGTTTTATTTTTAGAATATGTTGGATTAATATGGAAATTGTTATAAATATTTGAGCTCTTGTTATACACTACTTTATTGTAAATATCTTCCAACATTTTTGGTGTCATTTTTAGTTAAGTACCAAACCTATCAGAAGCCTTAAATGATGATATTCACCAAATATTTGTCTCCATCCATTCATTGTTCTATCTCCATTGTTGACAGTAACTGCCATTTTGTGGCCACCTGTTGTCACACATCATCAGTATTATCATTAATCTCTTGAATCGGTGTAGGGACACAAATTATAGAGAGTAGAGTTTATATTTAACTGTGGCTGCCATGTAGGTTTAAATACAATTGTCATCATCAGTAGTGGTGAATGTCAAGCTGCTTGTTATTTTCTTAGTGACATTAATTGTTACCACAATCTTCACATTCACCATGATATGCTCAGTATGTTTTACTCTAAGATTGGGAATCGGTTAACTTTGACAGGTAGTTCTGAATGATTTAGGTACAGTATTTCAGAAAAAAGTGAGAAAAAATAAACATTGTATAACGAGTTGAAAATTATTTTATTTACACTTAAAGCAAAGTTCCAACATACATGATTTGAAAGTTTTGTTATAAGTGATTGTTTCTGTTTTTAAAGATTCAAATTCAGAACTCTGGAAGAAAGTGATGTTTTTTGTTAACATTGGTGAATATGTACAGATTGATGTTTCAATTTCTGCGACATTCATTAGAACAAAATTCATTTTAAATATTTTTGTTAAAAATATTTGTTAAACTTAAAAGTTGTTTAAATATTTTCCTTGCTAAAATATCACACACATACACAATTTAATATGATTTTATCCCCTTGGATAGAACTTTGTATTAGGTGTGCACTCATATGTGAATGTTGCCATCTTCTAGATCAGCGATTGAAACAAAACACTCACATCACTGTTGACATTTTGTTTATTTACCGACATCACAAATCTTTTTCCCACAAATAAAAAATATAACACACAACAATAAAATCTCAATCCACAACTGTGATGTTTAATATTGACACAACCACAATTTTGTAAAGTTACTAATAAATTGCAAATAACTATTTATTTTACTACCAGCTACTTAAACTTCACAAATTGCCAAATGTCTACCTGCACGTGGGATCCAGGGTCTTTCATGCGAACTCGTGACCTGTAAGAGTGGTTATTGGGTTTCGTTATGAAATAAACCTCGACTCTCAATTGCCATATTCTAAACAACTTTGTTTATTAACATTAACAATTTTTCGTTCTTTTTTATGTTTTTTACTACAAATTTGTTTCGTCTTATTTCTGATACCTTTCCCAGACATTGTTTATAAACAACTGTTCTACATAATTTTTCATTTTACATAATACATAGCTTTCTCAAAGCTATTATTAGTGCTTAATTAACTTTCCAAACATGAAACAAGAATTAATGAATTAAATATCTTAAATCATATATCTTAACAAATGTTAAATATATCAAATAAGGCAACCCAGCACTTTACTCATTCATTCTTTCCCTTTCACACATTTAACCCCCCTGATTTAGAGCTGTTTTTTATATTGGTATGTTATTTAATTTATATATAAGTACTTTCTTGTGATGTCCTCCAACATGTGGTTGAACACTACCGGGGTTTGTCCTTCGTTAACTTTTTTGTCTGGAATATAACTGGAACTGGTTAAATTTGATCACTTTGCTTTCGAGGTTGTTATAGCACTCTACACCATAGTTATTTATTGTTTATTAACACCTTTTCACATTTTTGGCCGGTCGGTCTACATTGTCCTGAATACTGTTTTTCACAACCCACTCGCCAACGCACCTGCGCGGTTTCGAGTTTAGATGCCGACTGGCGCTAAGTGAGTCGTTTTCAAGATGGCCAGCATCATCTCGAGAGCAGCAACTTGCCTTCTCATTGGCTGAGCGCCTGTCTCGTAGATTCTCGTTATTTATCATAATCTCGTAGCCGGCAACCAGGAACACTGTACGTGATCTTCACGATTTCCAAATCGGCACTCGCGTGCTCGGACACATTCCGATGCTACAGATTTCTGATGGCTGATTGTACAAACTGACAACTGGGTAGTTAAAAAAATAAGCTTTGCTTATTAAAGCCGGGGCTCGGTGTGGGTGACTCCACATTATTACAATTGATGAAAGAACAAAATAAATCCCATAGCTTTATCCCGTTACAATACCCCCCCCCAATGAGAGGTTTTCTGCCGAAACAGAAAAACTCTCATTGCCTATAAACCTAAGAGGACCAGCTAGGATATGGCGCCAACAACCCCCCTTATTTCCTTAATAAAATCAAGGGTAATTTACCCCCCTAGTCCGGCGACTATGGTTGCACCTGAATGACATTACTATACTTCCCTTCTCAACATCCCAACACCATAAGGTCAGACAGGCACCCGCCACAGTATCACCTGACTTTGTAACATTTCAGATAAATTGTCAATAATTGGCCTTAGACCAAACCAGATCCTCAACTGATTTATTACCCTCTTAGACGTACTGGATTGCCTTTAGCAAAGTACTGGTTGCATATATATATATATATATGCCTTCTTATCTTAAACATATTACACGCTGATTCAAATAAACATTCCTAGTTTACAACAACCTAACCTCAAAATACACATTACCAACTTCAGGTTAACATAAACTACAATTCACCAGCATTATACGTTTTACTTCAATTGCTATTTATCAAACTATTTATCTGGCCTTATCATTTCGAATCAAAAAGAAATTATTTAAATTTCACTCATTTATCCAAATGAAAATTTCATTGACAAAATTCACATTTTAAATTAATTAAGCCATCTCTTTCAATTAATTGCTTTAATTATTGTTCAAAACAAGTTAGTTAATTTAATTGCATCTTGTACTTATTCACTTTCATAATGACATTTATCTATCATTTTCTATAACCACCAAATCAAAACTAATTAAAACAATTTACTACCAACATTTCTATCTTTTACATGAATTAAATGAATTTAACTTCTCGGGTCTTGGGGAATAGTCAGCGGCAAAATGTAACTTCCGTTGCCACGCGTGTACTATATTTCGGTGTCCGATGTGTACATCCAACTGTTTTCTTCACAAGTAACTAATGCCAGCTTATGGAGGTTATGTACGACAATGTAACTTATATAAAATTTACTTTGTTAGTGTACATTAAAAGGATGTATTTATTGGAAGTACAGAAATTAGTTTACATTTATCGCACATAATTATGGTACAGAGACGATTTTGGGAGGTTGTGGCTATGTTTAACAATATAACTTAACCTTTTACATTTTTAAAATTAATTAGACTTAACAAACATTTCCTTAGTTAGTGTACATTCAAAGGCTGTATTTATTGTATGGATAAAAGGCTGTATATAACATTAACGGTTGTATTTATTCGAAGTAAGTAATGCCATCTTATGGAGGTTATGTACGACAATGTAACTTAAATAAAATTTACTTTGTTAGTGTACATTAAAAGGGTGTATTTATTGGAAGTACAGAAATTAGTTTACATTTATCGCACATAATTACAGTACAGAGACGATTTTGGGAGGTTGTGGCTACGTTTAATTATTTAACTTAACTTTTAGATTTTTAAAATTAATTAGACTTAACAGACATTTCCTTAGTTAGTGTACATTCAAAGACTGTATATAACATTAAAGGCTGTATTTATTCAAAGTACCGGAATTAAAACGTACTTCCAATTTAGAACCTAGTACAATCTAATGTATAATCAAACAAGTACATTAAAATCCTTTTTTCAACATAATGCAATAAAGAGCAATGTACAGTTTCTGTTAACATGCAAATGATTAAGTATTAATAATGGGTTACAGTGGAATTTAATGTTACTACGGTCTGAATTAATGCAAATAAAATTGGGAGAATCTCGTAAACATATTAAAGAATGCTTGTATATTACACACAAAATTATTACAGTACGGACCTTTGTTAATGAATAGAAACAAATTTGACTCTATACTTTAGTACGTACCAATAAAATTCACCTTTTTTCAAATACCAATATCTGTTGTTTTTTTTCATACCCTTACAAAAAGGTCATTAACAACATACATTATGAGAAAACGTGATTACAAATAACCAGCCATTAGTTACTTGTGAAGAAAATAGATATAACTTTTACAAACATCAAATCTTCAATTCTCTCCCTATTTGTTTTATAAAAACTGGAGTTTCTACTGCAGGTTTTAAGTCCACTAACTACTTGATTAAATATACATAATTGTTCCTGTATCTTGTTGGGTAACATATTATATTAATACATCTGCTTCCTACTCATATGTGCAAACAATGTTTTTAATGTACAGTCCTAAAATCTTTATCAACACTTTATATCTTTAAAATTTAGACAAAGTCTAATGAGCAACTTGGCCTAACCTGAATTTACATGACCTGGCTCAGAACAACTTTATTTTGGCAAATACAAAGATGAAGACTGGTTGCAATTTCTTCAGGGCTCACACCTGCTGCCAGGCTTAGTTCTATAACATGATAAGGAAGAAAGAAATCAGCCCAAACCTGCAACCACTGTGGGAAGGCTTTTACACCATTACCAATGAGATTAATGATGTCATCTAAGAATAACTCATTAGCTTTATTTATACATTTAATGCATCTTAATTAGTACACTAACAGCACTGCTCTGTCTTACAGTAACACAACACATTACACTAACTCAAAAGAATTTCTTGTTTTCAGTTTAAGAAAGTTGAAATCGTGTATTTATTTTCTTTTCCATTCACTATTTGTAAAACGTGCTTAAAATTAATATGTGTACGCTTACTATATTGAAATCCATTGTTCACTATCCAATAATTACAAATTTTGTGGAATTGTGAAATTAGTAACACTATGTACTAATGTGTGATTATCAGTTGAATTTCTGAATTCCTTTGAATCATTAATAAATCTTACTAATTTGTTTCTTTATGTCTATAATGATTTCTTATTAGTTTTTAATCTTTGTGTTTTCATTATTCATTTGTAAATTTTTGCATTTTGTTGTCCATGACATGTTCATTGATTAACTAATTATCATTAAAATACACAGAGGACTGATCCTCTTTTGCAAGGTCACAAGTATGTTTCAAGTATGTTTTTAATTTTTTTAATTATATGCAATGTGGACACATACAGAGGAGTGTCTGTTTTTTTAATGTTTTTTCAATAAATAACAATGAGAGGGGGTGAGAGAGAGAGAAACCAAAAATAACACGTACAGAAATTACATCAGAACTTTTCCTAAAAAATAATGAATGGCAAAGAACATTAACAAAATTAATGGAAATTATAGTTATTATTTGTTGTCTAATGAACAGGTACTACTAAAGGCAAACTAATTATTGAATTAATAATTTTCTTTATTGAGTATCCAGTTTATTACTGCAGTATGGAGTATAGGTTTTATCTTTTTTAACAATTTTTAATGCAGTTTACTGGAGTAAAATCTTCTTATTGATAATGTTCTTATCAGTTTCATTACCCCATTATTCTTATCTCTTTTTATTATCTCAGACAATATTTATAGTATACAATTTTAGTTAATGACTTAGTATTTTGTTCTTCATGTATCATGATCATGAAATGGTTTAAGTTGGGGCCTATTTTATGTAAGGGGAAAACATAACGTTACAATATTGTAATTACTTTTATTTCTATAATTATTTATAAGTATTACTTGTACAAACAAAACTGGCTTAGAAATGGGTCTACTTAGGAAATTATGGAATTCTGCTGAAATTTCGAATAGTTCTGGAGGGGAATTGATCCCCTGATAACCCCCCTCCGCAAGTTACTCCACTGATCCCACTCTACACAGTTCCAAGAAATCCTGTATTTAGAAGTTCAAAAGAAAGTGATACAGACTCTAAAGATCTCATTGTAGCATTCACTACTGGGACAGTTCATGGTTTAGGGCTTCCCTTATGTGCCTGGTAAGTGAAGGAGAAGGGATCTATTTAACGTGCAAGTTGAAGAATACATTTAATTATTGCACTTAACTTGATATAAGTACTGATTACATTTCAGGATTATTATTTTCAGAAATAATGTATGTAAACCAGTTTTCCCCATATAAAGTTAATTAAAATTCTTTAATGCACAGCATTCCAGGCATTTACAGTAGTAGATTCGTATTACTAAATTTGAATTTACACAAATAATTCTCTTTGATTAACCAGAGTTACACACACAAACTAAATGCTGAGTGTCCTCCTAGTGTATAAATTCAGCTAAAACAGTACCGGTATTCCAAAAACTTAACTTGTTACTAGAATATGTGACATGATGAACTTATCATCATGTGTTCAACTTTGTGTTTGGAGTTAAGCATTTTATTAATTTTTATTTATGCAGACATATAGCAAAATCTGATCATCATGGAAAAGGAATAAGGCATTTTGTAATAGCAATTAACTGATTAGTTCCTACTGTATTATTGAATCATATTACAAGACCAATTTTTGTTTAATTGAAAAGATATATTTTAACTGTTTCTTTTGGTGCAATATGTAAATTCCATGAAACATGTCCATAAAGGTTTGAAAATATTCTTACTCCAATTTGATAGGAATAAATTCTCAAAAAACTAATACAAATTTGTTATGTCTGATCACACCAGCTATCCTGTCTATTGGCCATGAGACTTTTATCCAAATTCATCATATAGTATTGTGCCAAGATGTTACACTACATTTGTATACTGTAATACAGTATATTATTTGCAGACTGACAGGGTTATAAAAAATTCTGAAAGAATTGTTGCTTTTACAACACCATCCTTTATCAAGTGACTACTCAGATCTGCCAGTTTTTCACAGAAACTGAAGTTTGATGATTAGATCCATCATGACCTAGTGATGCTCCAAACATTTCAAGGATTCTCCTGGCCTTAAAAAACTGGACTGGTCTCATTGATTGACATGACTAATGTTAAATTTACTTTGGGATACTTCCAAACATAATACAGTTTACAATAAACAAACAAAATATTATGCCTGTCTAATTTTTCCAGAACTTTATACACATAATTTGATCTGGATAGAACATTTATTAAACAATAATACTATTTGATGCAAATAATTAAAATATCGGTATGGAGAACCATACATGACTACCATGTTTTAAGATTTATATTTGAAATCATTTTAGAAATGAAATATTTCCACAGAAACTACTTCTATCTTCAGCCTCAACCACAGAATTGTGATCACTAACATATACCACCTCATGTTAGCGCACTCGATTTTCACTGATGGTGGCAGTCGACGGCACTTCCGAAACGTCTGGTTTTCCAGAAAACATTGGACCACGGCCAAACAGCCTGAGAAGGAATTTTATCAACAAACTACTTCAATGTTGCTGATAACGTAGTACACATATAAAAAATTATCCCCTCCCCTTCACCTATCATTTCCATTTATAGAAAATTATCCCCTCCCCCTACCCCTTTTCATTTATAGATATTTCATCTACCTTTCTACAGTGGATTATTATAACCTTTTCAGGATACTTTATTTATCAAAATTAAGTACTTTACTCTTGTTAAAACAAAACGTTGCAGGTAAACTACTGCTTCTCCTTAACCGATCTTCACCAAAATCAACAGACCTTGAGTCCTCTCTACAATATGCAAAAAATTATCTGAATTTGCGGGAGTTATCATTCGCTATAGACAAAATTCTACATACAGACATCTTTCTAAAAATGACTTTTCTTTATGTTTTGAGGGTAGTACAATCAGAATCAGCCCTCATGGGACACTAATTATTAGATACAATTTTCACCTTCATTTAAGCCAGCTTCCACTCACTGTGTACTTTCTCAGAGGCCATAACATGTTCTTTTTAACGTTGCCGAACATAAATTGATGTTAAATTAAAAATAAAGTAAAGGCTTAGCACCTTAAGTTTGCAACGTGCAAGTTGAAGAATCTATTTAATTATTGCACTTAACTTGATATAAGTACTGATTATATTTCAGGATTATTATTTTCAGAAATAATGTATGTAAACCAGTTTTCCCCATATAAAGTTAATTAAAATTCTTTAATGCATAGCATTCCAGGCATTTATGGTAGTATATTTGTATTACTAAATTTGAATTTACACAAATAATTCTCTTTGATTAACCAGATTTACACACACAAACTAAATGCTGAGTGTCCTCCTAGTGTATAAATTCAGCTAAAACAGTATTCCAAACACTTACCTTGTTACTATGGTGTCTTTGACGGGTACATTGGTGTATAAATTCGTTATGTTAAATGATGCTAATGTTGAGTTGTGTGGTATATGGATGTGTTCTAGTTTTTTGACAAGTTCTATGTTGTTTTTAACAGAAGTGTTGTTGGTTAGATTTATATGTTTTCTGATTAGTTTATCTAGGTGTCTGGCGATTTTGTGGGAGGGTGCTTATGTGTTATTTATAAAAGGTCAAATGGGTATATTGGGTTTGTGTATTTTCGGCAATGCGTTTAGTTTTGGGAGGTTAGGTTTAATTTCTTTTTAGGTATTTTCTGTTTTCTGTTTGGATTATGCATTTTGTATTATTTATGAATTTGTTTTTGGTATTTTATTGTGGGGTCTTTGGTTATTTGAGTTATATTGTTTTCGGAGAAGAATTTCTCATTTTTATTGTTTATTTCTTAAATATTAGAATTACCTTGGTTCCTTCTTTGCAATTATGTTTATTTCTTGTTTGTTCATTATGACTCTTGTAATTTCTATAGATACTTTTGTGTGTTTGTTGTAATTTTGTGTTTTACATAATCTTTTGTGATTAAATCATTTGGTGTAAAATGTTCCAGATTATAAAATACACCTAACAGTTTTAACATACAATATACTGTATATAGTAACACCTCTGTACATAGTAACAGGTATATCAATATACCTGTAATCACAGGTATGGGAAAGTAATGGCAAATCTTGCATAATCTTGTTATCAGTTATTGTTATTATTCGGCTAGTGCTATTAAATTCATATTGGCCCAAAGTGATCACAAAAGGAATTTATTGTATTTGTTTACAGTCATCAGTGTAGATTCCAAGTGATGATTTGAAATTTATATAAATTAATTTTCACTCACATGAATGAAGTTGCAACCGTAAAGAAATACAGAATATATTTTCTATGACAGCAGACAAGACAGGACACTTGTATTTTGCCTTTTATGTGTGTACATACATTCAGACATCAGATTGACTTCTGCAAGCTTGAAATCAGATACTAATAATGTTTTATGAATATTAATTACTACACTTTCACATGTGAAACTTACTTTGTTTATTTTCCTCGTACGACGTTTCAGCATGGTGTTCGCCTTCCTCAGTGAGGTATGATACTGAATGTCCGGAACTTGTAACGGTTTGTCTAGTTGGTAGGCTGTGTGGGGGAGTGTGGAGGTGGAAGGGAGTTATGTAAAATATAATCCTCAAAGTATAATATTGAATTAATTGGGATGTTTTGTTAAATTGTTACGACGGTCTCACCGATCATCACATAGTACAGTGGAAACCAAAATAAAACACAATATGAATTTGCAAATTACATTTATTATATATTTCATTGGTGCTGTTACATGCTTGTTCACTTCTTTTGTTACATTTAAATCAGTGTTGTGTTGTGATTAGCTACAATGGTAGTGTTATTAGTACAGACGAGGATGCTGCAGTTTCTTTTCTTAAAGAAAAAGATTTGGTTCACAATCCTCGTCAATGTGGTAATGGACATGATATGATTTTAGCGCTTGGGCAGCAACAGCGTTGGTGTTGCAATAAGAAGACTTGCCGTGAGTATAAGGTAGTTCGCAAGGACACATTTTTAGAGGGGTCCAAATTACCGCTGAGAACAATAATAAAATTTATTTTTGACTGGTGTGAAGAGCGTAGTAGTGTGAAAAACAGTAAAAATCAACTGAAAATCGACGCCAAAACACACGAACATTGGACGGCTTACTTAAGACATATCTGTGCCGTAGACATCATGAGCAACCCACAGAAAATTGGAGGACCGAATTTAACAGTTGAAATTGACGAGAGTCTCTTTGCCAAGAGAAAAAATAATGTTGGCCGGGTGTATCCACAATAGTGGGTTTTCGGAGGATTCTGTCGAGAAACAAAGGAATGTTTCTTGTGTCATGTCGAAGATCGGTCAGCAGCTACCCTCCTACCTCTCATAGTAGCAAATATTGAACCAGGGTCCATTATAATGTCAGATGAGTGGCGTTCATACCGTCAAATTGTTAATTTGCCACAACAGTACACTCATTTGACTGTAAACCATAGTTATAACTTTGTGGATCCTCAAACGGGAGCGCATACACAAGGCGTAGAAAGCATGTGGCGATCCTGTAAACGCCGAAATGAGATTGAATGTGGTATGAGAAGGGAACACTTAGATTCCTATTTAAGAGAGTTCATGTGACGAACAAGAAATGCAAACCAGGATTTGTTCGAGTTCATGTGGAGGTCCGCAGAGGTCTAGAATATCTTTCCAGGTGATGCATCGACAATAATTGTGTAGTTACTGGAACAATCTGGGGATTCACAGACACTTAACTCGCTGTATTAATGTAGAAGCGTGTAGAGTCACCTCCTTACCACTCACGACTACCTGTAACAATATTGTAAATAATTATAAGCTGAACACTGTGGAAAAAAGTGCTAAGTGAAGGAAGAAAAAGTGTAATATAATGAGTGATCAGTAATAACAGAAAAGACTGTTAAAATTAATGATTCACCCCAAATGTATGAAACAAAAGAAACATAGACTATAAGTAAGATTAAGGGAGACATGATTTATATTATTCTGAATGTTCAGCAACATTGTATTAATTAGGATTTAAACCCAAGTCCCATATTTGTTTCAAGGGAAAAGACTACAATTAGAAGGTTCAATTTGTTTAATTAATTGTATTAAGAGTTAGTTATGTTTAAATATGTTTTGTGTGTAATAATGTTAGTAATGTTGCTATTAAGAATATTATGCTATTATGGCTATTATGAATTGTCAAAGAAGAAAAAGGTTGTAAGAAAACAGACACACTGTTATGTATAAAATACCATAGGTACCTAATTTAGGCTCAGACACACTAAATAGAATTAATCAGTCAACAAAATTTGGCAAACTAAGGAAAAAATTACTACTATGGAATGTAAACCAGTTTGTAATAAGTAATAATCCCATCAATCAATGTAATCCCAGCCATAAAGGCACAACTCTAAAGTAACATGTCTATAATTCCTGTTTTAAGGTAATATTAGTGTTGGAAGGTAATAGAAGCATTAATTTCAGATAATCAAACCACTATAAACTACTCCTTTCCCTTAACCGATCTTCACAAAGAACAATACGTCTTGAGTACTCTACAAATCAGGGCTGTACGCAGAAAATTATTTTATTCAGTTTGAATTTGCTGTTCTTTCCGTTTGCCACAGAAAATACCCTTGTTAAAATGTTGCATGTAAACTACCCCTTTCCATTAACCGATCTTCACCAAAACCAATAGGTCTTGAGTACTATACAAATCAGGGGTGTATGTAAAAAATTATTTGATTCTAAATATAATTATTATACTACTATTGTGTTCCGAGTCGTAGTGTAATAATTATATTTAGTTAATTAATGGACACGTCATGGACAACGAAATCCAAGTATTCGATTCTGTTTGAATTTTTGGCTGTTATCGTTTGCCATAGAAAAAAATCTACACACAAACACACACACTTTTCGAAAAATGACTTTTCATGTTTTGAGGGTAGTACAATCAGAATCTGCAAAAATCTTGAACACGATTTTTTTTTGCCATCACCATACTTCCATTTCCTTAAGGACATGGAAGTAAAAGGTAAGGGGCTTAACAATATCTACCACTTTTTAGATAAAGAAGGAGTATGTACTACGGTTAATAGCTTATGCTACAAGATACATAAGTGTTTATTTTAAAAATTAGTACAGTAACATACAAGACAGGTTACATGAACAATTGCTGGAAGAAACGGAGAATAAACAGTTACAGTGAGGTCAAAAGACGTAGAATTCAGCACTACAGAGTCAATTGGGTTTGTAAAGAAACATCAAACCCAATGTACTATCATTACACACAACAATGTACTATCATTACCTAACCAACCACAACACTCATGTAGAGTAGATGTATTATTTAGGAAGTATCTGTGCCTCAACCCAGAACTAAATCCAGTACTGTATACTGTAACAGGATCTACTGTTCCACACTGTAAATAAAGAAGACAGGCAATAATATATATTGTAACGTTTATCCCTTTTTCTTACCTTTAAATCTGTAGTATCTTGTAGTTACCTTGTAGTATTCTATATTGTAATAGATGTATTGGTATTGTTTTTGTATTCGTCAGTCTCACCTAACGTTATAGTTAAATTGTGTACCTTTAATTCAATTGTAAAGAAGACTGTTTGCATTAAATGTAATGTAATAATGTAACAATATCTATTTGTAGGCTGAGGAGAATGGAATGGCTGTTTACTTACCACTTTACCTGGTATTTTGGTCACTTAACCAAAAATTTGTCCATTTTAAGTACATACTCTAACCTATCAGATTGCAATGTAACTGGAATTTGTTGAAAACAAGATTAAACTATCACTCATATATTCAACCCACCCCCACAGAGAGAGGGAGGGGGGAAGAGAGAGAGTTATATATCATTATTGAATAATTAAGACATTCCTTTTAACAAAAATATACTTTTTAATTAAATTATTACAACTATTTATTTTTACTTTAATTATATTTATGTTTATGAAGTAATATTAAATACAGTACAATAATTAAAATAAAAGTATATTTTTGTTAAAAAGTATTTTATTTTTTATTGAATAATAATAATAACTTAAGAATATAGAATAAAGTAATTTGTAAATATATCGTTATACTTCTGACATGTAAAGTAGTATACATCAATAGTCTACTCTCATACAGTATACGAATTTGTTGGAAAATATCATGCACACTACTTGGCAAAGGTTCAACACTGATTTAAAAATGTTTTGTTTAATGCAAACACTGAAACACACTATACACAAGAAATAGAACTCATCATGAACATAACGTGATTATATTACTTCTTATGGTATAAGAATATGATATCGGTTTTTTGTTTAATACCCACTTATAAAGGAAAAAATACAGCAGATAATTATTTTATAAATAACTTTGTTACAGCTGCTGTGAAGTTGTTTAGATTAAATAATGTAACCTAACCAACTTTTAAGTATTGAATATTAAGTATAAGTATATTTAATCCTCAGAGAAAATGAACAATTAACACCAGTTTTTGAAAGAACCATGAAAGGAGAGAAGATGAGCTTGTGTACGAAATGCAAAGTGGAGTATCTTATGTAGAGATGAAAGTTCAACAGTTCAAGCCAAATACATATGAATGGAGATGATTGGTAATATCTGGGACCTGTCACACAACAGAACACCATACAATGATGATAGTGTGTATCACTTATTTCATCACATCTCTTACCATGTAATGTGCCTGCTTTTAATAATATTCTCAAAGGATTTTAATACTTTGTTTTGACTGGTTTCACTGTGTAAATTACAAACCTGAATATAGTGCTGGAATACATACGGTAATCAATTTTTCCATTCACAGCCATGTTTCGCATTAAATCACGAATGCCTGCAAAGAAAAATAAATTACATCACCGGACACACAAAGTACTGACATATGAACATTAATCAATTATTTTGTTTAATCAGTCAACATTCTAGGAGACCAATATTAAAGGGTTTACAGATTATTGACGCATCCACCAAAACACACACACACATGTTGTGATATGTGTTACAATTGTGTCTTATTTTCAGCCAACCGTTCTTTTACAGGTGAAATCAGTACAATTATACCTCGTGAGTATAAGGTTAGTTTAATCTGTAACCTATGATATTAAACATAATAATACACTGAACATGATTATTACATTTTATATGATATCAGCTTTTTGGGTTAATATCCACTTGTAAAAGAAAAAATACAAAATGATTATTATTTTATAATTAACTTTGTTACAGCTGTTGTGAAGTTATTTAGAATAATAATGTAACCTAACCTACTTTTAAGTACTGAATACTTTTAATGTGTCATGTACTGTGTTCAATAAAGAAACGAAATACTTTTACAGAGTACTTAAAATCATAGAAAATGGTATTGGATTAAGCTTGAGCAATGAATAATTAAACTAAGCACATGATTTCAAAGTCAATATCATTATGAACTACGTATTCTAAATAGAACATACCAAATTGATAATACTTACCAAATCATGTAAACAAGAATCATAAAGGGGCCTCATATTTTTTTATATCTTCAAGCATTTTCTCGAACAAATTCTGGTTTGCATTTCTTGTTCGCCACATGAACTCACTTAAATAGGAATCTAAGCGATCCCTTCTCGTACCACATTCAATCACGTTTCGGCGTTTACAGGACCGCCACATGCTTTCTATGCCTTGTGTATGCGCTCCCGTTTGAGGATCCACAAAGTTATAACTATGGTTTACAGCCAAATGAGTGTACTGTTGCGGCAAATTAACAATTTGACTGTATGAACGCCACTCATCTGACATTATAATGGACCCTGGTTCAATATTTGCCACTAAGAGAGGTAGGAGAGTACCTGCTGATCGATCTTCGACACGACACAAGAAACATTCCTTTGTTTCTCGACAGAATCCTCCGAAAACCCACTGTTGTGGATACACCCGGCCAACATTATTTTTTCTCTTGGCAAAGAGACTCTCGTCAATTTCAACTGTTAAATTCGGTCCTTCAATTTTCTGTGGGTTGCTCATGATGTCTACGGCACAGATATGTCTTAAGTAAGCCGTCCAATGCGCGTGTGTTTCGGCGTCAATTTTCAGTTGATTTTTACTGTTTTTCACACAACTACGCCCTTCACACCAGTCAAAAATAAATTTTATTATTGTTCTCAGGGGTAATTTGGACCCCTCTAAAAATGTGTCCTTGCGAACTACCTTATACTCACGGCAAGTCTTCTTATTGCAACACCAACGCTGTTGCTGCCCAAGCGCTAAAATCATATCATGTCCATTACCACACTGACGAGGATTGTGAACCAAACCTTTTTCTCGAAGAAAAGAAAGTGCATCCTCTTCTGTACCAATAACACTTGACAGTTCATCGTAGCTAATCATAATTAATTAATAATTAATGTGAAACTCCCAACACAACACTGATTTAAAATGTAACAAATTCGGTGAACAAGCATGATAACTTTTTCGGTTACCGCCATTGTAACAACACAATTTTACCACGTGCTGTACAAATGGCATTTGGTCTTTGACTATTCTAAGCAAAATTCAAGACCTTTACGAAAAAACGGGTAACTTTTAAAACAAATGTAAAGACTCTCTGTATTAAATTTAAAGTCTACTAAAATTAACGACACATGTTATTTCAAAAGGACAGTGAATAACTCAAAAGGATACTAAATCATTCTTACTACTGTTCAGGTGCAGTATGTACTCCAGATGCAGATTTATGCATAGGCAAAGTAGGGAACTGGCGGCAAATTTTGTGAATACCGGAGAGATGCGGACACGGAGATTTGCGAACACAAGCTATTTCCGGAGATTTGCGGACACTAGGCCTTTTGCTACCTGAGAGAGGGATGACAAAATTCCAAAAGTATTTCTATACCGGAGGTTTGCGGACAGGCCGTATCTGAGGTGCGCCCGCTTGTAAAATTTTATGACGGGTTCATAGTCCGAGATGCGCCCATTTTACTTCGAGTCCCCCACGTAGCTGCGACCCCCCCCTGCGTTTTATTATTTCTAGCCTAACCTATCTACCAACAGTCGTTTGTGACAAACTTTGTTTTATGGTTTTATATAATAAATTCGCTTCAATTTTATATATAAAGTTTCTGGTCAGTCGCTCAATTCGAGTGTTTGGGTTTCGAGTGGTCAGGTATAGAATAAGGGATTATTCTCTTATGCACACACGCACATCGACCATTTTCAGGTACACCGGGCGCAACTCGTCTCGGCCCTGCGGACACTACCCTTTCGGGTGTGATAGAATGTGGAACCATGTCAATGAACCCGCCCACCAGTTTATCAGTACGAATCCACTCCAAGTATTTGTCACTTTGAGTTTGACATTCGTAGAGTGAAGACGAGTATGGAAGTTGTTACAACTACTAAGGGTAAACCTTGTGCCCATTACAATGGTTATGCGTATCGTAAATTTCGGGAGTCGAAAGAAGGTGTTGTTAAGTGGATGTGTTTACAGGAGAAGTCCAATCGCTGTAAAGGAAAGATGCGGTCGAAGAAAGAAGATGTTTTAGACGTTTCCGAACATTTGTGTGGGCCACCTGATGACGCGTCCTTAGAAGTGAGGAAGCGTGTGGAGAAGGCGAAGAAGAGGGCACGTGAAGAAAATACTCAGTTATCTGCGATATACACAGATGAAATTGGAGATCTTCATAATAGAGGTTATGATTTTGTCACAGTAATGCTCCATGCAGAAACATTGAAGAGAGCCGTGCGGGATCATCGGTGTAAAGCCCAAGGAAACCAGCATGAACCAAAGAATTGCGAAGATATTGTTCTTTCAGAAGACATTCTAAAAATGAGCGATGGCAGCAGTTTCCTTCTTAAAGATGACGCATTTGAAGAGAGAATTATCGTTTTTAGTGGCAGGAAAGGAATGTCTAGGAAACTCTTCACATTTTTTTATGGACGGTACATTCAAGAGCTGTTGTAAGCAATTTACACAAATCTACACAATCCATGCAGATTTGTTTGGCGTCCAAGTGTGGTAAATGTAGAATTCGAGACTTCTGCGATTGCGGCCCTTCGTCAAGTTTTCCCCACACCTGAAATAAGTGGATGTTACTTCCACATGAAAAAGTGTTTGTGGAGGAAGGTCCAAGATGTAGGCCTAACAGAGGACTATCGCCAGAATGAAGAAATAAGGCTTCACGTCAGTATGTGTGCAGCGTTGGCGTTTTTAAAGCCGGAAGACGTCAGTGAAGGATGGGTCGAGATACATTCGCAAGCCCCGGATAATCAAAAGCTCTCTACGTTTTTTGACTATTTTGTGGATACGTGGCTACATAATGAGCAAACACCCATCGTAATGTGGAACTGCCACAGAAAAAAACACAGAACAACAAATGCAGTTGAAGGGTGGCATAACAAGATAAACACCATTGTTGGAAATCCTCACCGTAGAATTAACTATCTGATAAGAGTGTTTGAAGAAGGAGGCAGAAATCACAAACTGCATGTACATGAAGCTTGAGGTCAATCTCGAAGGGAAAAAGAGGAGGAAAAAATATATCAAGCTTTACAGCAGGATTGAGGAGACGATCGTGAAGTATGAAGAGACTGGCAACATCAGGACCTGTTTGAAAGCCATTGCACATATCCAGAAGTTGGACTAAATGCTTGCGCCAGAAAAATCTGCAAAGAAGCAGACAATGCAGTCCTTCCAATGTGTAAAAAAAATGACGATGCTTATTAACAGCTGATTTTAAACACGCCAAAATGATATATGGTTATCGTTTGACAGTCCAAAGCCTGTACAAAGTGTGATGGGAATCAGCCGTTTTATTGACATATTAGGCCTGTTGTTATGAAATAAGATTGATTTTAAGGTTCACCCCCCTTTCCTCTTGCGAAGGTGTCCGCAAACCTCCGGTATAGAAATACTTTTGGAATTTTGTCATCCCTCTCTCAGGTAGCAAAAGGCCTTGTGTCCGCAAATCTCCAGAAATAGCTTGTGTTCCCAAATCATGTGATCAATTCCCCTCCAGAACTATTCGAAATTTCAGCAGAATTCCATAATTTCCTAAGTAGACCCATTTCTAAGCCAGTTTTGTTTGTACAAGTAATACTTATAAATAATTATAGAAATAAAAGTAATTACAATATTGTAATGTTATGTTTTCCCCTTACATAAAATAGGCCCCAACTTAAACCATTTCATGACCATGATACATGAAGAACAAAATACTAAGTCGTTAACTAAATTGTATACTATAAATATTGTCTGAGATAATAAAAAGAGATAAGAATAATGGGGAAATGAAACTGATAAGAACATTATCAATAAGAAGATTTTACTCCAGTAAACTCCATTAAAAATTGTTAAAAAAGATAAAACCTATACTCCATACTGCAGTAATAAACTGGATACTCAATAAAGAAAATTATTAATTCAATAATTAGTTTGCCTTTAGTAGTACCTGTTCATTAGACAACAAATAATAACTATAATTTCCATTAATTTTGTTAATGTTCTTTGCCATTCATTATTTTTTAGGAAAAGTTCTGATGTAATTTCTGTACGTGTTATTTTTGGTCTCTCTCTCTCTCACCCCCTCTCATTGTTATTTATTGAAAAAACATTAAAAAACAGACACTCCTCTGTATGTGTCCACATTGCATATAATTAAAAAAATTAAAAACATACTTGAAACATACTTGTGATCTTGCAAAAGAGGATCAGTCCTCTGTGTGTTTTAATGATAATTAGTTAATCAATGAACATGTCATGGACAACAAAATGCAAAAATTTACAAATGAATAATGAAAACACAAAGATTAAAAACTAATAAGAAATCATTATAGACATAAAGAAACAAATTAGTAAGATTTATTAATGATTCAAAGGAATTCAGAAATTCAACTGATAATCACACATTAGTACATAGTGTTACTAATTTCACAATTCCACAAAATTTGTAATTATTGGATAGTGAATATTGGATTTCAATATAGTAAGCGTACACATATTAATTTTAAGCACGTTTTACAAATAGTGAATGGAAAAGAAAATAAATACACGATTTCAACTTTCTTAAACTGAAAACAAGAAATTCTTTTGAGTTAGTGTAATGTGTTGTGTTACTGTAAGACAGAGCAGTGCTGTTAGTGTACTAATTAAGATGCATTAAATGTATAAATAAAGCTAATGAGTTATTCTTAGATGACATCATTAATCTAATTGGTAATGGTGTAAAAGCCTTCCCACAGTGGTTGCAGGTTTGGGCTGATTTCTTTCTTCCTTATCATGTTATAGAACTAAGCCTGGCAGCAGGTGTGAGCCCTGAAGAAATTGCAACCAGTCTTCATCTTTGTATTTGCCAAAATAAAGTTGTTCTGAGCCAGGTCATGTAAATTCAGGTTAGGCCAAGTTGCTCATTAGACTTTGTCTAAATCTTAAAGATATAAAATGTTGATAAAGATTTTAGGACCGTACATTAAAAACATTGTTTGCACATATGAGTAGGAAGCAGATGTATTAATATAATATGTTACCCAACAAGATACAGGAACAATTATGTATATTTAATTAAGTAGTTAGTGGACTTAAAACCTGCAGTAGAAACTCCAGTTTTTATAAAACAAATAGGGAGAGAATTGAAGATTTTATGTTTGTAAAAGTTATATCTATTTTCTTCACAAGTAACTAATGGCTGGTTATTTGTAATCACGTTTTCTCATAATGTATGTTGTTAATGACCTTTTTTTAAGGGTATGAAAAAAAACAACAGATATTGGTATTTGAAAAAAGGTGAATTTTATTGGTACATACTAAAGTGTAGAGTCAAATTTGCTTCTACTCATTAACAAAGGTTCGTATTGTAATAATTTTGTGTGTAATATACAAGCATTCTCTAATATGTTTACGAGATTCTCCCAATTTTATTTGCATTAATTCAGACCGTAGTAACATCAAATTCCACTGTAACCCATTATTAATACTTAATCATTTGCATGTTAACAGAAACTGCACGTTGCTTTTTATTGCATTATGTTGAAAACAGGATTTTAATGTACTTGTTTGGTTATACATTAGATTGCACTAGGTTCTAAATTAGAAGTACGTTTTAATTCCGGTACTTTGAATAAATATAGCCTTTAATGTTATATACAGCCTTTGAATGTACACTAACTAAGGAAATGTCTGTTAAGTCTAATCAATTTTAAAAATCTAAAAGGTTAAGTTAAATAATTAAACGTAGCCACAACCTCCCAAAATCATCTCTGTACCATAATTATGTGCGATAAATGTAAACTAATTTCTGTAATGCCAATAAATACACCCTTTTAATGTACACGAACAAAGTAAATTTTATTTAAGTTACATTGTCATACATAACCTCCATAAGCTGGCATTACTTACTTTGAATAAATACAGCCATTAATGTTATATACAGCCTTTTATCCATACAATAAATACAGCCTTTGAATTTATACTAACTAAGGAAATGTTTGTTAAGTCTAATTAATTTTAAAAATGTAAAAGGTTAAGTTATATTGTTAAACGTAGTCACAACCTCCCAAAATCGTCTCTGTACCGTAATTATGTGCGATAAATGTAAATTAATTTCTGTACTTCCAATAAATACACCCTTTTAATGTACACTAACAAAGTAAATTTTATTTAAGTTACATTGTCGTACATAACCTCCATAAGCTGGCATTAGTTACTTGTGAAGAAAACAGTTGGATGTACACATCGGACACCGAAATATAGTACACGTGCGGCGACGGAAGTTACATTTTGCCGCTGACTATTCCCCAAGACCCAACTTCTCATAATTATGTATATTGACAATTATTAAAACAATAAAAAGCTTATTACTATCATAAAACAATTACACCTATAAATTGATCACAAACTGCAAGACCTATAACACCATGCATCAGCTGATGTCTCATCATTATATGAAAATAACCATGAAAATATATGAAAATATACCCTTAATACAAGTAAACCCAATACACAAAATTATCTATAATATACGTCCTTAATGTTCTTGTTAACCCTAAAGTCATTACAGTATTACGTTCAGTATTCAAAACCATTAACTCTCATCATTGAATGTTCATTAATAATCATTTAACCACACGTATTAAAAATTAACTTTCTTTTAACACAAAACAAAGCGTAATCATTACAGAACAGTAATTGAGTCACATCAATAACAACTTCTCTAGTCAGAGCAAAGCAAACTTGATTTTACTGTGATTATGGTCTAGTAATTCTCAATTGAATATTCAGTTACTTCTTCTACTTCCATTTCATTTCATCGTATCCCTCCCCTAACCCAGTTACAATTAGGTAAATCACCTGCCGGGTAAACCGGACAAGGCATTTAGCTGGTTCAATAAATACTCTATTATTTATGCCCCTGGCTTGTAACGGCCAGCTCCTGTTCCACACACACTCTATTGCTTACTGATGTTGGACTGTAGCGCCCATTTGCGTCCACAAGAACTGAAGTTTGTTTAGGGTGTAGACGCTGCCTACACCGTTCTTGCTTCAGCGTTACAAAACATTTGGCATTACTGATGTCCGAGGACACCAGTAATCCTACTAAAAATTAGTTATATGCCCTTAAGACGGTCTATATTTTACTTTTTCTTTAGGCATGTCAATATTTATTAGTCTATTTTGTTTCTTATTTATTATTTTATCTATTATGTTACATTTATAACCATTGGCTATTGCTATGTGTTTAATAATTTCGACTTCATTTTTATGGTCTTCTGTTTGTCCTCTCAACAGAAGACCATAAAAATGAAGTCGAAATTATTAAACACATAGCAATAGCCAATGGTTATAAATGTAACATAATAGATAAAATAATAAATAAAAAACAAAATAGACTAATAAATATTGACATGCCTAAAGAAAAAGTAAAATATATAGCAATAGAGTATGGCGAAATGTTACATTACACTTTGAAAAACCAATTGAAAAAACAAAATATAGTATTGGCTTCAAAAGCAAATAATAAACTCGAGAACAAACTTAAGTTTAAAAATCAAATTAAGTCTTTCGATGAATACGATGGTACAGGTGTATACAGGCTTAATTGTTCGGATTGTTCAAATTTCTACATAGGACAAACGGGTCGTTCGTTCAAATTGCGTTATAAAGAACACCTCCCAAGCTCTAAATCAAATATAGGAAGATCCACATTTGCTGAACATTTAAGTTCACAAGATCATAACATAAAAAGTATTAGTGAGAATTTGGATATATTACATAAATGCAGGAAATCTCTTAAACTGGACACTCTTGAAAGGTTTGAAATATATAAGGCCACTAAAGCTAATTACAATCGCATCTTAAATGAAAAATCGATCCATAAAAATAATATTCTATTTAATAGAGTGAACGATATCGAACGAGATACTAGCTGTGTCAGATCGATAAAATTTATCAAAGGTCAAATCGGTATCGATTGATTTTATCGCGCATAACGTGCTCCTGTGCAGGTCCACGTCGGCCACGTGTATCGTGTTTTCATTCTGTTTTGTCTCGTGTTTTAATATGTGTTAAATTATTTAAGTATTTTTGTTGTTATGTTTGTGTTGTTTTTATTATCTGACGGGATGTGCATACATCAACAAATGTATTTTTAACTTATATTTATCGAGGATCTGAAGATGACACTTAATGTGTCGAAACTCGAGTAATCCTATTTTCGGATTTCAAAAAGCGTGACGGTAGGTAATTAACCTGTTTTATAGTCTTAAAACGCTTTTGGAGGCAAATACAATGTTTAAAATGTCCAAACTGTAAGATAACAGTCTCAACCTTTGTTCTCTAACCATTTACCAAAATTGTCCTACTTACCATATTCCATCGCCAACCCCTACTAACATGCTGTTGTTCCATACACACCATTTCCTCAGTTCAAATCTAAGCTCTGAAGCAACCGTAACTGATAAAACAATTGTCTGGACTAATAAAAATATCTGTATAACTAAATAAAAAGTATATTTATTAACTTTAAATATTACTAAAATGTGCTACCAAGTGGTGAGTGACCATTCGATCAATGTAATTAAACGAATTATATAAAATAATTGTATTCTGCATCACAGTTATTTTATATAGTTAATGATAATGTTGGGCATACCATTGAAAACAAAATCCAATAAGTAATTAAACTGTTGTCAGCTAATAACCACATATTTTAAACAGTGAAATTGGCTACTTTATGTAATGCATTTAATGGTAAAATTACAGGTATAAATTAGACTTGTATGTACTATCAAAACGTTTTGATATACAACATACTACTACTACTCTACAGCGCTACAGCTCATAAAGAGCCCTGGATTCCAGAATGACACGGCTCCACTCCTCTCTATCCTGTGCAACTCTTTGCCACCTTCTGAACCTCGAGTCTTCTCATATCTTCATTTACATCATCCACCCATATTCTTGGCCTCCCTCTTGCTCTTCTTCCTCCTGGTCCTCCAATGAATACTTTTTTCACTACCCTTTCCTCTGTCATTCTTTGTACGTGACCCGCCCACCTAATTCTGCCTTATTTTATTGCTGTGACGATGCCCAGTTCCTTGTATAGGTCATACAATTTGGTGTTTGTCCTCATACACCACATTCCAGTATCTAGTACACCTCTATATATCCTCCTCAGAATCTTTCTTTCCCATCTTCTGATCATATCTTCTTGGGCTAAGGTCATGGTCCAGGCTTCTGAAGCATATAATACTACTGTCCGCAATACAGTTTTGTAAATCTGGACTTTGGAGGTTCTAGAAATGTTTGCTGGATAGGCAGCAAAGAAAAGTAATACCTATTTCCCATGGCCAGTTAGTCTTTATTTCCATTGCCATCTGATTTTTCAATGTTAAGAGGATCCCAAGATATCTAAAACTATCTACCCTCTCAAATTCACTGCCCTTAACTTTAATTTTTGGGACTATTTCTTCTCAGACATTCTTCTTCATCAGAATATATTTTGTCTTTTGGCTGTTCACTTGCAGCCCTAGATTGGTCGAAGCATACTCCAGAGAGGGGTATGTAAGCGTACTCCTCTTCCAGTGCCTGTTGTTTTCTTGTCACGAGAACAATATCATCAGCATATGGAATACACTATGACCATCTATTCATAATTGTGCCACCAGGGTGTAACTTTACAAAAAAAGAAGAGAATATACTTACCCGTTTACTGCGATCTTATTTCGACTTACCTTTAACAGAAAATTCTCAACACTTCCCAGGGCCTCCACTACATTTTGAGGAGTAAATGTAGAAACCAATTACACTCTTCTCCCAGAAACAATTTATTAAATAATTAAAATTGAACTCCCTTAAATAAAAAATTCCAGGGTCGTTTAGACGAACTCTTGGTACAGAATAGGTTATGGGTTTTGGCGTAATAATTATACTAACACATGGTTAGATCCAAAACAAATCTTATTTTATTTTTCTTAACAAACATTATTAATTGCTTGGTAATTTTATTAATTACATAATATGCTGGTTATTAATTAAGTAATGAAATAATTCAAAATAAACATGAGACAATAAAATTTATAAATAACAAATCAGTACTTTTCTCTTTTTCTTTCTCTTGCCCACCTTTTTTCTCTCACATGCTCTCTCACTCTTTCTCTCTCTATTCACCCCCTTTTTATTGAGATCTCCTTTTGTTATTGATTTTTTACCATATAAACTTTAAATGATTTTGAATAATGTTATGGTCTTTATTATATTTCTTGATAATCAGTTATCTGCATGCGGTATCCAAATTGTTGCACCACCTGTTGTACTACACTTTTTGGTTAAAACACTCACAATAAATGGTTCAAAACTGTTATATCATCGTCACTGTCATCTTCACTACTTCGTTACAATTTTAATACACAATATTTGGTAGGCCTACTATGCCTGTAATAACCATAATAAAAATTGAGTAATGTCAGTCATTATTAATAATCAATTATCATTATTATAATAAACTCAATCAAAATTATAAACATTACTACAATACAATGTATCCTCAGATACCCTACCATAACAATAACATAACCTAGTACATAACACATGTAAACCCAATACAAAATTATATAAAACCTTCTTCACATAAAATGTCATTGTTTTCCAAAAATCATTATATTTTCCGGCCAAGTATTAACACCATTAAGCTCAAATAATTAAATGTCCATCAACACCATGTGTTTAACCCCCATCATCAAAAATTAGTCTTATATTACCCATGCACATTTCATTTTTATTTAAATTCATTATATTACCTTGATCAATATAATCGTAATTTAAACTCTCATATTCTACCACAATACCATAATAACCCACCGGATTATTCCATATTATTACATCATATACCTTGTCAACATCGTGTATAATCAAATCGCCCTTAGTATTATTTGTCACTATCAGGTAAGTCACAACGTCATCATCATCCACTGCTACACTAGTTACCCCAGTCTCATTACCAGGTAAGTCATCAATATCATCATCCACTGCTGCACTAATTACATCACAAGGTAAGTCCATTTTCTCACCTCTCTCAATATCTAAACTCTGCACTAACATTTCATAACCTCTATTAACTTTAAAAATCTCTATCTCTCTCTTTCTCTCTCTCTCATCACAATACCTCTAACAACCCCCCTGAACTACCTCACTCCATGCAAAGGGCAACACAAAATCAATAAAATACTTCCTGGCTTTACCAGGTATATCACCACAAAAAATTAAGGGACCATTTGGAGACACCATGTCTCCCACATAACCTCTGGAGGAACCTTTGTCCTCAAAAACCATATGTGGAGTCTTTACTCCACTTATACCACAGGGAAAATTTGCCCTCTGCCCTCCATACTCACTTAACTTCTCTTCACGCTCTCTCTCAATCTCATCAACAACAAATTACCTCATCACTAATTTCTATTCCCATTATACTCTCATCACCACTACTATTATTCAACATTTTACTCTCTGATACCATATTTTTATTTATAGCATCATTATTATTCATCATATCACTATTATAGTTATCACTATTATTTTCACTATCAGAATCACTTACCTGGTTATCTATTACCTTGTTTAGTTCACTTTCTTTATTGTCCTTTAATTTCTCTGCCTCTCGTTTCCGCTCTTCCTTTCTTTTTCTAATGTCATTTACATTATCTTGCATTTGTTTCTCCCAGGCACTAAGACAACTGTTTATTGATGCTAATCGTTCATCAAAAGCATCAAAATGGCTATCAAAATGTTTTACTAAACTAGCATTCATTTCATTAAATTTTACATCTTGTTGTTCTTTCATCGTCATGTCATTATTGTAGCTATCACTTATATTATCATCACTTACCTTATTATCTATTACCTGATCGTCTTTGTTCTCATTAAATTTACCTGCATCTCTACCATTTTCTACCACCACTACAATCTCATCATCATAATCATTATTCAATGTTTTATTCTCAATAACACTACCTCTTCAACTATGTTACCATTATTATTTGTCATATCATTATAGTTATCATACACTAACACCTTCACTTACCTTCTCATCCATTAGTGATTTAGTTTGCTTTCTTTGTTCTCATTTACTTTATCTCTATCTCTATTCCACTCCTCTCTTTGTCCTTTCATTTCCTTAATCATTTGTTTGATGAAATTTCTCACATCTTCCTTGGTTGCATCTGCTTTGGTTTCCTTTGTTGAAGTGTACCCCAGAATCACTCATTATGGCAGAATCAGTTAAACTAGTTTTGTTTTCTTTATCTTTCATCTTTTTTCAATTACATATATAAAATTTTATAAAAAATTTTAATCACAATGTGTTATATCATAACCTCTAATCACACACACTTCATAACTTATACAAACAATACAAAAAACGCCATTAACAAAAACCTATTTCTGTACCTCAAGTAGGCCTAACTTATATAAAACAAATTCTATATAAGCATCCTGGCAGGGTCGCCAATTGTAACTTTACAAATAAACACAAGGAGAATACTTACCCCGATTATTGCGATCTTTTTTCGACTTACCTTAAAAGAAAATTCTCAACACTTCCCAGGGCCGCCACTACCCTTTGAGGAGTAAATGTAGAAACCAATTACACTCTTCCCCGAGAAACAATTTATTAAATAATTAAAATTGAACTCCCTTAAATAAAAAATTCCAGGGTCGTTTAGACGAACTCTTGGTACAGAATAGGTTATGGATTTTGGCGTAATAATTATACTAACACATGGTTAGATCCAAAACAAATCTTATTTTATTTTTCTTAACAAACATTATTAATTGCTTGGTAATTGTATTAATTACATAATACGCTGATTATTAATTAAGTAATGAAATAATTCAAAATAAACATGAGACAATAAATTTTATAAATAGCAAATCAGTACTTTTCTCCTTTTCTTTCTCTTACCCACCTTTTTTCTCTCACATGCTCTCTCACTCTTTCTCTCTCTATTTACCCCCTTTTTATTGAGATCTCCTTTTGTTATTGATTTTTTACCATATAAACTTTAAATGATTTTGAATAATGTTATGGTCTTTATTATATTTCTTGATAATCAGTTATCTGCATGCGGTATCCAAATTGTTGCACCACCTGTTGTACTACACTTTTTGGTTAAAACACTCACAATAAATGGTTCAAAACTGTTATATCATCGTCACTGTCATCTTCACTACTTCGTTACAATTTTAATACACAATATTTGGTAGGCCTACTATGCCTGTAATAACCATAATAAAAATTCAGTAATGTCAGTCATTATTAATAATCAATTATCATTATTATAATAAACTCAATCAAAATTATAAACATTACTACAATACAATGTATCCTCAGATACCCTACCATAACAATAACATAACCTAGTACATAACACATGTAAACCCAATACAAAATTATATAAAACCTTCTTCACATAAAATGTCATTGTTTTCCAAAAATCATTATATTTTCCGGCCAAGTATTAACACCATTAAGCTCAAATAATTAAATGTCCATCAACACCATGTGTTTAACCCCCATCATCAAAAATTAGTCTTATATTACCCATGCACATTTCATTTTTATTTAAATTCATTATATTACCTTGATCAATATAATCGTAATTTAAACTCTCATATTCTACCACAATACCATAATAACCCACCGGATTATTCCATATTATTACATCATATACCTTGTCAACATCGTGTATAATCAAATCGCCCTTAGTATTATTTGTCACTATCAGGTAAGTCACAACGTCATCATCATCCACTGCTACACTAGTTACCCCAGTCTCATTACCAGGTAAGTCATCAATATCATCATCCACTGCTGCACTAATTACATCACAAGGTAAGTCCATTTTCTCACCTCTCTCAATATCTAAACTCTGCACTAACATTTCATAGCCTCTATTAACTTTAAAAATCTCTATCTCTCTCTTTCTCTCTCTCTCATCACAATACCTCTAACAACCCCCCTGAACTACCTCACTCCATGCAAAGGGCAACACAAAATCAATAAAATACTTCCTGGCTTTACCAGGTATATCACCACAAAAAATTAAGGGACCATTTGGAGACACCATGTCTCCCACATAACCTCTGGAGGAACCTTTGTCCTCAAAAACCATATGTGGAGTCTTTACTCCACTTATACCACAGGGAAAATTTGCCCTCTGCCCTCCATACTCACTTAACTTCTCTTCACGCTCTCTCTCAATCTCATCAACAACAATTACCTCATCACTAATTTCTATTCCCATTATACTCTCATCACCACTACTATTATTCAACATTTTACTCTCTGATACCATATTTTTATTTATAGCATCATTATTATTCATCATATCACTATTATAGTTATCACTATTATTTTCACTATCAGAATCACTTACCTGGTTATCTATTACCTTGTTTAGTTCACTTTCTTTATTGTCCTTTAATTTCTCTGCCTCTCGTTTCCGCTCTTCCTTTCTTTTTCTAATGTCATTTACATTATCTTGCATTTGTTTCTCCCAGGCACTAAGACAACTGTTTATTGATGCTAATCGTTCATCAAAAGCATCAAAATGGCTATCAAAATGTTTTACTAAACTAGCATTCATTTCATTAAATTTTACATCTTGTTGTTCTTTCATCGTCATGTCATTATTGTAGCTATCACTTATATTATCATCACTTACCTTATTATCTATTACCTGATCGTCTTTGTTCTCATTAAATTTACCTGCATCTCTACCATTTTCTACCACCACTACAATCTCATCATCATAATCATTATTCAATGTTTTATTCTCAATAACACTACCTCTTCAACTATGTTACCATTATTATTTGTCATATCATTATAGTTATCATACACTAACACCTTCACTTACCTTCTCATCCATTAGTGATTTAGTTTGCTTTCTTTGTTCTCATTTACTTTATCTCTATCTCTATTCCACTCCTCTCTTTGTTCTTTCATTTCCTTAATCATTTGTTTGATGAAATTTCTCACATCTTCCTTGGTTGCATCTGCTTTGGTTTCCTTTGTTGAAGTGTACCCCAGAATCACTCATTATGGCAGAATCAGTTAAACTAGTTTTGTTTTCTTTATCTTTCATCTTTTTTCAATTACATATATAAAATTTTATAAAAAATTTTAATCACAATGTGTTATATCATAACCTCTAATCACACACACTTCATAACTTATACAAACAATACAAAAAACGCCATTAACAAAAACCTATTTCTGTACCTCAAGTAGGCCTAACTTATATAAAACAAATTCTATATAAGCATCCTGGCAGGGTCGCCAATTGTAACTTTACAAATAAACACAAGGAGAATACTTACCCCGATTATTGCGATCTTTTTTCGACTTACCTTAAAAGAAAATTCTCAACACTTCCCAGGGCCGCCACTACCCTTTGAGGAGTAAATGTAGAAACCAATTACACTCTTCCCCGAGAAACAATTTATTAAATAATTAAAATTGAACTCCCTTAAATAAAAAATTCCAGGGTCGTTTAGACGAACTCTTGGTACAGAATAGGTTATGGATTTTGGCGTAATAATTATACTAACACATGGTTAGATCCAAAACAAATCTTATTTTATTTTTCTTAACAAACATTATTAATTGCTTGGTGATTGTATTAATTACATAATACGCTGATTATTAATTAAGTAATGAAATAATTCAAAATAAACATGAGACAATAAATTTTATAAATAGCAAATCAGTACTTTTCTCCTTTTCTTTCTCTTACCCCCATTTTTTCTCTCACATGCTCTCTTACTCTTTCTCTCTCTATTTACCCCCTTTTTATTGAGATATCCTTTTGTTATTGATTTTTTACCATATAAACTTTAAATGATTTTGAATAATGTTATGGTCTTTATTATATTTCTTGATAATCAGTTATCTGCATGCGGTATCCAAATTGTTGCACCACCTGTTGTACTACACTTTTTGGTTAAAACACTCACAATAAATGGTTCAAAACTGTTATATCATCGTCACTGTCATCTTCACTACTTCGTTACAATTTTAATACACAATATTCGGTAGGCCTACTATGCCTGTTTCGGCCTACCGCTCATGCCCGAGGCCACTGTTATAACGTCCGTACGGTCTGATGGTGAGCTGGAGACTGGGGCAAGCTTAGCGTGACCATGCCAGATTTCCGTTTTTATTGCACCTTTGAAAATTGGTTTGAGGCGGAATTCCACACCTCATCCTGTCCTGGTGACTGGCTGTTTGTATGATTCACTGGTGACGTGAATTCAATTAGCTGCATTCCTCGCCTTATTTGGTCATCGTATGTCAACCCACACTGCACCGTATGAATCATGCACGCTTTGTTACATTACCTTATTTGGCCATCGAATAATCGGTTACATTACCTAACACATCTCTAACTAGATCACAAAAAAATGTTTTAAAATTGTACATGAATTTTGGTTATACTAATTTTGTCCCGTTACAAGGGTTTATTGGTAGCTCCCTTAATACTTTCTCTAGGCATATATTGAAAAGGAGGGTAGACAAGACATCCCCTTGTTTTACTCCTCTTTGAACTTGGAAGTCCTCTGTTAATGCTCCTTCTAATTTACATTACATCTTGTATCTTTCAGGGTCATGCGAACCAGATGTATTAATTTGTTGGGTATTCGGAAGCATTACAAGATGCGACATATCTCCTTTCTGTCTAAGGAATCGAGTGCTTGTTTGTAATCAACAAATAGGTTGTGCAGTTCAACATTATGTTCATAAAATTTCTTAAATATTTGTCGCATCATAAATGTTTGGCCTGTGGTGGAACGATTTCTCCTGAAGCCGCACTGATAGTCTCCGGTTATATCTTCCATAAACGGTTCCGGCCTTACTGCCAATACACTACTGAACACTTCATAGGCTAAATTGAGGAGAGTTATGGTCTATAGTTTTAACACAAGATCTTATCTCCTTTCTTGAATACTGGGTGTATAACACCCACGTCCCACTCAACTGGAATTTTCTCCTCCTTCCAAATGGCTGTTACAAGTTCGCGAAAGCACTGAACTATGATGTTGCCTCCAAGTTTCAGTATGTCTGCTGTTATACTGTCATCACCACGTGCCTTATTGTTTATCAGTTTCATAATTTCTTGTTTTACTTCTTCCATACTTGGGCTTCTAGTACTTTCATCATCTTCATAGTTTCCTTCGTTTTCATCTAATGTAATCGGATCATCATCTGCTTCTTCATCAGTGTTTGCCCTGAGTCCACCATTCAGGGCATGCTTGAAGTGTTCCATCCATCTGTTCAACATTTTTTCCATGTCTCCTATTCAGTTTCCTTCAGCATTTTTACAGAAGACAGCACCTCCTAGGCTGGTATCCCTTGTTATTTCTTTTGTTCTTCTATAAAACTTTTGGACTTCCTTAAGTTATCTCATTATTTCCATTTCTTGTATTTTTTCATTTTTAAACTGCCTTTTATTTCTCCTACATATTCTATTGGATTCCCTTCTTCCTTGTCTATATTCCTCAACTGTTTCACATGTTTTCCTGTGGAGCATTTTCCTTCTTGCATTGTTTCTTTTTCAACTGCAAGTGTACTTTCATTATTAAACCATTCTTCTCATTTGTTCCTTATGACAAAACTTACAGTGCACTCAGTTGCTGTTAAAATGTTCTTCAGTGCACTCCACTTTCATTGCAAATTACTTATTTGCCACTCATCTTTAATTTCTTCAAATCGTTTAGATATTTTCTCTGAATATTCTCTTTGTTTCTGTTTGTTCCTGCTTAGCTCTTGGACATTTTACCTCCTTAAAACATTCTTCTTCATCAACCTGCTTGCACTTATCTTCTGTCTGTACTTGATTCTGACAAGATAGTGGTCAGAGTCCCAGTCGGCTCCTCTACAGCTATGTATGTCACAAATGTCAGATACACATCTCCGGTCTGTAAGCATATGATCAATTTGGTTGCAGATTACTCCATCAGGGGACTGCCATGTGTCTTTCTTGATGTCCTTTCTCTGGAGACAAGTACTCTTTACAAAATATCACTATTACATTAACGACTCGGAACACTAGGTTTTTTAATAAGTAAAAGCATAAAGTTTTACCTTACAGCCTGAACCGGTTTTCTCCTTTAAAAGGCTTCTTCAAAGGCTGCCGCTGGTAGCGCTGTCCGTCTTGTTGTGGGTGACGGAATCGAATTTTGAAAGATTGTGTGTGTGTGGGGTGAGATATGTTCGAATAATGCGTGCGATTTGAATTGTGTCTGTTCGTTTAGGATGTCGTTTTTATTTGTTTTTGTGTGTTTGTATATTTCCAATTGTTCTAGAGTGTCTAGTTTTCGGCCTTTTGTGTGTACGTGTAGAATGTTCATGTTATTGTCGATGTTTTTATATGTGTGGTTTGCTTCAATGAGGTGGTTTGCAAAGGTGGATTCTGTAGTGGAGTGGAGTGCCTTTGTGTGTTCAATGTATCTCTGTTTGAAGCTACGTCCTGTCTGGCCTATGTAGAATTTATTGCAATTTGAGCAATTTAGCTGGTATACACCGGGTAGATCGAATTTGTTTTGTGCTTTGTGCATGCGTTTTGATAGTGTGTGTTCCGTTTTGTTAGTAGTTTTTTAAGCGATTCTGTATCCTGCTTTTTTGAATTTGTGGGCAATTTTTTTCAGTTTGTTTGTTGATGTATGTTAGTGTTATGAATTTGTTGTTTTCTGTCTGTTGTTTGTTTTGTGTTTTGTGTAGGAGTTTATTGACTATTGTTCTGTCATATCCGTTAAATTCTGCTAGATATTTTATCGTGTTTAGTTCATCTTTGTAGTCTTTTTCATCTAAGAGGATGTTGTTAAGTCTATGTATCATGGTTCTGAAGGCAGCTAGTTTGTGTTGTATTGGGTGATTGGAGGTGTTGTGTATTAGTGTGTCAGTTGTAGTTGGTTTTCTGTATATACTGAATTTGTGCCTGTGTTCTAGTTTTGTGATGGAGAGGTCTAAGAAGTTTATGGTATTCTTGTGTTCGTATTCGGCAGTAAAGGTTATGTTTTATGTATTTTGTTTATGTTCGTTAGTAACTGTGTTCACATTGTCTTTTGTTTCCCCTGTATAGTATTAGAATGTCATCAACGTATCTGTGCCAATATAGTATTTTATGTGAGTGTCTGTCATTGTTTGTGATTATTTTTGTTTTTTCTAAGTGTTGGAGGAAGACTTCTGCTAGAATGCTGGATATGGGGGAGCCCATGGGTAAGCCATCGTTCTGTGTGTAGTATTTATTGTTATAAGTAAAGTAGTTTTGTTTTGTGATAATTTTCAGAGTTTCTGTTATTTCGTTGATAAGTTCGTCTGGTGTGTTGTTCTGTTTGAGTTTGTTTTGTAGGATGGTGATTGTTTCAGAGATGGGGTAAAACATGTTTTTGTACAGATTTTTAATGTCTAATTAAGACATTAGACATTAGATTAAAGGAGGCTAATGTGGCATTATGGGGGATGTGTATGTCTTTTATTTTTGTTACTAGGTCTGTGTTGTTTTTTACTGCAATGTTGTTGTCTAGTTGTGTGTGTTGTCTGATAATTTTGTCTAGTATTTTGCGAGTTTGTGTGCAGGGGCATTACGGTAGTTGATAATGGGGCGGATCGGAATATCTTCTTTATGGATTTTGGGAAGCGCTTGGAGGGTACGGGCTGATGGTCGGATTTGTTTCATGTAGGGCTTTTGTTTGTGTGTCATTATGTGTTTGGCTTTGTTGACTAGTTGTTTTACTGTGTTTTGGTATCTGTCGGTGGGGTCGTGTTTTAGTTCTGTGATGTTGTTCTGTTCCATGAAGTTTTGTACTTTTTTTGTAGGTTGTCTGTGGGGATGATTACAGTCATGTTGCCTTTGTCTGCTTTTACAAATGTGATGTTGTGTTTGTGTGCCTTTTCCCTCAGTTTGATGGCTGTGTGTATTTCTGAGTTGTGGTTGTTGTTGTCAGGTGTCTTATGTGCTCCTATTATATTGTTTATATTATGTCTTAGTGTGTCTTGATGTTCTGGTGCTGTGTTTTGTATATTTGTTTCAGTGTCAACTATGAGTTTTGTTAGTGTTTGGTTGTGTTGTAATGTATGTTATGTTTTAGGCCTTTATTAAGGAGTGTTTGTTCGTTTTTAGTGAGTGTGACGTTCGTGAGGTTTACTGTACGTGGGTAGAATTTGTGTGAGGGAATTATATTTGTGTTGATTGGTGTCAGGTTTTTTTTATTTTTCTGTCGTGTTTTGTCTGTATGTTATGTATTTGTTTTTTTGTCCATTCATTTGTGTGATGTATTAGTTCAGTCATGTAATTGTGTCCGTATATGTTGGGGATCTGTAGGTGTAGCGTTAGTGCTTTGCGGTTGAGAGTGTCTTTTTTCTTATATAGCTGTTTTATGGATTCTTTTATGTATGTCCTTTGTGCGATGTTTTGTGTTATTTGAGCGGCCTGGTTGTTGTGTTTAATTTTGATTTGGTCGTATTTTGGTGTTATTGATTTGTTTAGGCATGTTTTGTTGAATGTTATATGAGCAACAATTTTTCTAACCTTCAAAATTGTGAATTTGTACGTTTGGACTGTAGCCCGTCTTGCTGAGTTAAATTCTGGGATTTCATTGTCCATGACGTGTCCGTTACTTAACTAAATATCACTATTACATTAACGACTCGGAACACTAGGTTTTTTATAAGTAAAAGCATAAAGTTTTACCTTACAGCCTGAACCGGTTTTCTCCTTTAAAAGGCTTCTTCAGAAGCTGCCACTGGTAGCGCTGTCCGTCTTGTTGTGGGTGACGGAATCGAATTTTGAAAGATTGATGCTGTGTGTGTGCAGTGAGATATGTTCGAATAATGTGTGCGATTTGAATTGCTTTTGAAACTCTTTACAATCAAATTTTTACTGGTAGCAAAATTGATTGCTTGCAGGCCATTAGGCCCTACTATTGCTCTCTAAATGCAGACTTTCTTTACCAACAACCTCTGAATAACATTCTTCCCTTCCAGTCTTGCCATTCATGCCTCAGCATATAATTTTTACATCATGTTTTGGAGACTTCCCATACTCGTCATCCGGTTTTGTGTAAAATTCATCTTTTTCAGCACCACCTGCATCTTCCGTTGGTTCATAAACAGAGAATAAAGTGATATTGAAGAACTTTGCTTTAATTCGGAGTGAACACATTCTATCATTGATTGTTTTAAATTTTAGTGGAGCAGGTTTCAGACTCCTGTGTACGATAAAGCCAGTCCCATTTCTTTTCTCTTGTCCTAAACTTTAAAACACTACATAGTCATCAGATTTTATTATGCCATTCCCCGTCCATTTTATCTCTTGCACTGCACCGATATTTACTCTATATTTCTTTAGTTGTCCTTTTATTTGTTTTAACGCTCCTGGTTTCCCCATAGTTTAGACATTCCATGTTGCCATGTAAATCTCATTTTTCACCTTGCTCAGTCCTGTAATATACAACATAACGTCTTGATAACACATTCATTAAATACTAATTTATTAATACTTTAAAAGAAGGAACTGCATCTCGTTAAAAGAAAATTATACACGGATGTTTCACAAATTGAGTCTCTATAACCAGAACTTATGAACATATTGTCTATTGTAGATTAAAAAACTTACATAGTACATTTTTAATTCTTTGATGATGCTGATTCAATTTCTGAAAGATGCTTAAGTCAAATAAAATACACTTCCATCTTGAAAGTAATTATTATTGTGACAATTATGGTATAGCATAACTGCAGAACCTTTGAAATAAGAATTACCACACTGTACGTGTGTTCATATGGTGTTTTGCTATGTGGATACCACTCCTATCTACAACATGCCAAAATGTATGTTTCAGTCTTGTTCACCCTCCCTTCTTCTCTCCTTCTGCTTTTCCCTGGAAACCAATAATATAATCTATTTGCTCTCAGGATACGTCAAATCCAATTTCCCTTCCTCTTTTTTATAAAGTGATCTACACACCTCACTTAAAATTATTATTTTAAGCACTTCTTTTTGCTTATTTTATCCACCCACCTTATTCCTTACATTTGCCTTATAATCCACACTTCCGATGCATCAAGCCTGTCTCTGTTCCTTACCTTATTGGTCATGTCTCTCATAAAATAAAACATTCCTTGTAAACAGTTCACCAGTCTCCTCCTCAGGTCAAAGTCACTCTGCTCCACAAAATTTCTTATACCCTACTGAATGTTTCCTTCACTTTGGCTATTCTATTTCAAAGCTCTTATTTGTACACTCCTTAATCAAAATGCTTCCTAATTATATGTATTTATCTACATGCTATATTTTCCTCCTTGTTATTTCTACACTCATATTTCCTTCATCATTTATTCTCTTCACTTTTATTTTTTCATACATTTTTTTATTCCATTCTCTTTCATTCTAACTTAAATTTTTGTAGCACTCTTTCTACAGTTGCTGTCCCATCTGCTAAAATCATCATATCATCACCAAAATTTAATATTTTCAACCCGATGCCCAGAGAAAATATGGATGTAGTAATTTTCAGTAAAACATAGTGATTGAATGGACCACTGAAGAGGCAGTAGGAACAATTAGAAAGGAAGAAAAGAATCCCTGATTTGATGTTTGCATACAGAGAAGCTGTTGAAGTGCAGCAAGAAAGAAATTATTGGCAGAGATGGGGCAGAAATACAGAACAATGGTACTGTGTACAAGAAGGGAGGCCAGGAGTTTGATAAATGAAAAAAGCAGATTGCATTTAAAAGAAAAATTGATCAGATTGGAAGTCTTAGACAGTAATGAAACACAGAAGTTTTATAGGAAAGTGGGAATTACCAAAACAGGATATTTCCTTGACAGTGCTGTTCCTTAGATATAAAAGGGGAAACCATCTAACCAATGAGAACAAAATGATGTTGAGATGGAAAGAATATTACTCACGACAACCTCTTAACTAACAGGGGTGTAAAGATTTAACAAAGGAGTGTTATAGAGATAGGACAAAAGTGATGAAGTACGTCAACAGTGGAAGATATTGGAAGGAATTATTAAACTGAAGAGATACAAATAACCAGGATTACCAGAGAATGGATTATCAGGAATTTTTTAAAATGGTAAGCACAATGGTGCCACATATTAATCTGGCAAATACGGAAAGAAGGAATTGTGCCAGAAAATTGGAGCTGTGGAAACATAATTTTGAGAAAGCCAGTGGACACACTGTACTAACTACCAAGGAGTCACACTACTTGACATGGCATACAGTATTGTTTTACAATAGAATTACCCCATACTCAGAACAAAAAGATTAGGGATTTTCAGTTTGACTTCAAAGCAAACAGGTCAATGATAGATCAGATTTTGTGCCTAAGATAAATGCTAATGAATTTGAGAGCAAGAGATAACAATGTAGCACCTGTTAGTTGATTTTAAAGCTTCTTATGACAGTGTATATTGAAAAGCTGTTTATGATTGTTGCATCATATGGGGTGGTCAGAGCGCAAGCAGACCAAATCCATTCTGTTATATTTCGAGAAACATAAGGATAAAGTTAATCATCAATGATTAGTTCTGGGGAGCATTTTCAATCTCTGTTGACTGTTATAATTGCATTTAAGATATTAACTTAAATAATGATCATGGCCAAAAGTGCTGTTATAATTATTTTAATAAGATTTTCTTTCTTTAATACTAAATATGAGGACTTGGTTCACTTGTGCTCTGAAAATATATGTGAATTGAAACCATGACTGCCACTAGTGCTGCTATAGTTGGCTAAATAACAAAGCATGAGCTTAGTCTGTTGTTGCTCTTAAAAGTATTCATTCTTGTGCTAGTACTGCATGCAAAATAGAGAATATGACAAAAATGGACTTGGTCTACTTGTGCTCTGAACATCCCATATAATCATCATAATAGTACAAAATACCCTCCAATGTCATCAGATTATGTAGGATGATGATAGAAAATTCTAAAGTCAGGTAAAAATAAATGGGCTAATGACAAGACTAGACACATGAAGAGGTCTCAGGTCCTTGATAGGGCAATAAAAACCACAGAATGGAATTAAGTGGCACAATCATTAACAAATGCATCCAGGTCCTGTGATATGTAAATAAAATTGACATTAATGGGTAGTTATCTAAAAGCAATGAAGGATGCCTTCTTAGATTTAAATAAGAAACCAGTAGTTACGTGTTTGTAAGTTTATAATCAGCAGATAAAAGTGACAGCAGTCAAGAGAAATAGAAAGAATCAGCTTTATATTTTGAAAATACCAATTTGAGACTGTCTTGCCTTATGGCATGGCAGATGAGGTAGAGGAAGTTGTATAGAGGATTAAGCTCATAACAGAGAATATTTTTCATTAACAAAGAATTTCAGGAACCATCTAGTAAGACGGCAAACAAAGCTGCAACTGTATAAAATGCTTAACCGACCTACACTTTTATATGCCAATGAGACATGGACTTTCAGGAAGAAAACTTGATAAGGTTTGAAAAGAAACCCCGAAGAATAATAATTGGTCCAATCAAGAAAGGCAGCAGAAGATGGCACCAAAGGAACAATCAAGAATTATGTGAGCTACATAACGATCTCCCATTGTCTGCATACATAAAAATGCAAAGGATAAATTGATATGGCCATATACAGCACATGGATGAAGCACAACACGTGAAAAAAGTATTTCAGGGACCACTGTTATTCAGAAGGCCAGGTTGCCCTAGAGCAAGATGAAAGGATACAGCTGATGAGGATAGTAGAAGGTTGGGCATCCACTTTGTTGAAGGTGTAGTTTCTTAACTTAATGTGGATTTTTGAAGTTCCTAGCCTTCTACAAAATGAGTATAGTATCATTAATTATATTTTATTATATTAACTGTAGTGTACTAATCAGAATTAATTTTTGTGGGTAGGTAAAAGAATTTTAAGTCAAAAGGTTTAAAGTAAACAATTTCTTTCATTAAAAAAAAAAACATTTAATGCTTATAGGCTACTCTGTATTAAACTCTGAACTATGTAGGCCTTGCTTCATAAAAATTGTATTTATTTTCCTTCAAAGGTAAACAATTATGTGTTTTCACTTGTGAAACTTACTTGTTTTTCTTTCCGTATGCGTTTCGGCATGGTGTTCGCCTTCGTCAGCAGTCTGAGACAGACTGGTCAGTAACTCGTAACGGTCTTTGTTTGGAGGTTTAGTGGGGGGGTGTGGAGGAAGGGGATTGGCGCGGGGATCCAAAACATGACCCCCACTAAACCTTCCAAACAAAAACCGTTACGAGTTACTGGCCAGTCTGTCTCAAACTGCTGACGAAGGCGAACACCATGCCGAAACGCGTACGGAAAGAAAAACAAGTAAGTTTCACAAGTGAAAGTTCTATATTATTTAGTACTGTGAAAAAAGAAGATGAACAATCAAAACAACAATTATGTGTTCTACAGAAAATGGTGGGTAGAGTAAACATTAGAAAATTTACATTAATTTGTAGGACAATTCAGCTGTTCGAGATTGGAAGTTGGAATGTTTGGTCACATTACTGTACTTATAATAAACTATCGACCTGTTTGGGAAACGTTACAGTCTAAAGTTACCTCTTGAGAATTTTTCAATAAGTGATCAAGCATAGACGAGTTTATAGATTGTTGAGACTATATTTGTTTTTATAATATGTTTTCCATTTTATCGTATATTAAATGTTCATATGATAAATACAAAATCGATCCACTTTATTTATGCATAATTATTTAACATGGGTCTTGGGGAATAGTCAGCGGCAAAATGTAACTTCCGTCGCCGCACGTGTACTACATTTCGGTGTCCGATGTGTACATCCAACTGTTTTCTTCACAAGTAACTAATGCCAGCTTATGGAGGTTATGTACGACAATGTAACTTAAATAAAATTTACTTTGTTAGTGTATATTAAAATGGTGTATTTATTGGAAGTACAGAAATTAGTTTACATTTATCGCACATAGTTATGGTACAGAGACGATTTTGGGAGGTTGTGGCTACGTTTAACAATATAACTTAACCTTTTACATTTTTAAAATTAATTAAACTTAACAAACGTTTCCTTAGTTAGTGTACATTCAAAGGCTGTATTTATTGTATGGATAAAAGGCTGTATATAACATAACGGCTGTATTTATTCGAAGTAAGTAATGCCAGCTTATGGAGGTTATGTACGACAATGTAACTTAAATAAAATTTACTTTGTTCGTGTACATTAAAAGGGTGTATTTATTGGACGTACAGAAATTCGTTTACATTTAGCGCACATAATTACAGTACAGAGACGATTTTGGGAGGTTGTGGCTACGTTTAATTATTTTACTTAACCTTTTAGATTTTTAAAATTAATAATATATATAATACTTTCACTTATGAACTTACTGTTGTCACTTCCCAAACGTTTCAAGATGTTGTTTCTCTTCTTCAGTGGGTTGAGTACTAACTGTCGATTACAAAATAACCGTTACGGAATGGAGTGTGTGGTGGGGGTTTGTAACCCCTCTTTCCTTTCATGTCTTTTATGAGTATAAAACAACTTATTTCATTTTAATTTTTTTTTTGAAAGAGAAGCCACAAGTCAATTAGGACTAGGCTGGAGCCTAGAGAAGCAAAAATTGTGCCGGGTCCAGTATGACGGGACTTGCAATGAAACTCAGCTGTAATGTAACAATAACAAGTTTATTGTATGCCTAGAATTCATACATGCAGGCCAACTCTATGACATAATTATCCCCCCCATGAATCATAAATATCACGACTAATTTAATCCCACCTTTAACAGTATTAAAGAAAAACAACATGTGTTTATAACAGGTGTGTATAAATTCAGTAAATACATATATATATATATATATATATAAATAGAATAGCACAACAAGTGTGTATACATTCAGTAAATATATACAATATATACATATATAAATATAATGTTCTCCCCCATCTTGTGGCTAGCTAGACACGGACAAACATAACACACAGAAACATAAGGCACACAAACTCACAATTACATCAATTCTAACACGAATGCCCCTGGAATGCCCCCGCCCTGCAGGCAGTGTAACTACAATACTCAGAACCCAGCAGTGATAAAATGTTCGCTCATCAACAACCCGTTTATGTAGATTTATATAAAAGCCAGAACCCCCAGAAAGGATGATAAAAACTCATAACGCATAAATAAACCCGGACCGCCCATTTGTATAGCATTCCACTGATCAATGACCCATCATGAGCGTATGAACCTTAAGTTCCTTTCACAGCATTAAATAAAAATTTACAGAACTACATCACCTGATTTCAAACAGTGTTATACAATTCTAAACGGTTACTTTACTTCACAAATTCCGAAGGACTTAAAAATCAATATGTCCTTTCACAATCAGAAATTATTCACTCGAGGCTTTACAATGTCAGAAAAATTTAGACAATATATGTTTTACAAAAAAAATAATGAGTATATGTTTTATAGTTAATGAAAATTAAACAGCAGATACTACAAGTGAAAGTTAATCAATATGTGTTTTGCCAGTTAAGAAAGACAATCATTATAGCCCTTTTGTAAGGAGCAAAATCAACTAATATATGTCCAGAAGAAAAAACAAATTATTTTCTATTAACCCCGAATGGCTCTATAAATATAATTAAAATGAAAAAATACAATAAGGTGGTTGTGTCCTAGCAGCTGTGGCAGCGCGCCAGCATGTAGTTGACAAAGTTTGACAGGCCTCCCACCTGCCTGAGGTTGCACCAACATGTGTCAGAGAAAAACTAAGTCCCCTTTTAAACCCCAGAAAACGGCCAAAAAAAAAAAAAAAAAAAAAAAAAAAAAAAAAAAAAAAAAAAAAAAAAAAAAAAAAAAAAACACACAAGAAACCCCCAGCCCTTAAATGTTAAACCCATCGTGAAGTTAATATTTATTCATTCCTGTTCCAGCCGGAACAGAGCTACTAACTTGTTCTAGAAATTTTGTACAGAGTTAAATGATAATGAGATGCAAACTGTAAAATGTCCTAGTGTAAAAAAATATCTGGCACGCTCCCCCAGTGCAGCACACAATTACAAGCAGTGCACTTAGTGTTATGTAAATCAGTTATAAAAAAATGTTCTTGAATTTAACTTATAATGTTCAGAGTCATGATCAGCTGCTCCCCTTTCTAGCAGACAGTCTGGACACATGCTCACATGGCTTCAAAGATATTTAATGTAAAACAGGCGCACTGCCGGCCCGACCCCAAAAGTAAAATAAAAGTGTTAATATCACCTTAGTACTGCTGGCAAGTGCTACATCGAGAATCAGTCACCAGCTCCCTCTTCGGACAAGATCTGTTTAATGGTCCATGACTGATGCAGGTGTACGGCGATCAGCAAGGCCAAATCTCCGGCTTAATTCAAGAACCCTGTTAAATCATATAAATTAGAGAAATGTTCACCAAAATTGTACACCCGAGTTCAAGTAATTAACCTCAGAACGGGCCTCCAACTAACTCTCAATAAAAGCACAATTTTCATTAATAAGTTTTGCAACCAGCTTAAAGGGTAGAAAATCAGCCATGGAATAAGTAAATTTGAATAATGAACAGACTTTATTAAACGTGCGTAATATAAACGTCATCAGCTCACTGGCAACATGCCTCGACAGAACTTTGCAGGTTAAACTGCCACATGGTGAGCGATAATCATTATTTGACCAAAAATTCAACTGCAAGGCACTCACAGCATTAAGAATGTTTTAACATTAATAAAATTTCATCTAAGGAAGTTCACACAAAGAAACTCTCTACTGTACAGTTAATTAAATAGCTCCCCGACAGTCTACTGCATGAATGGACATAGTTGACTAACTGACTACGCACTAACATTTAGCCCTTAATTTTTTAATGTAGTACTCCTCCATCATGACAATGACCATTGCAATCCCTCTCACACTATTCTAGTAATAATAAACGGAACATAAGCTATATGCTGAACATTAAGTAATTTACTGAACAATGAGTTTTCTCTTAATATAGAACTTGTCGGGTCGCACACACATAATTACGTGTTTTATTTACGGTTGCATACACCTAGTTATTAATCATCCATTTAATATGAATTACTTATGAGACATAAAATAATGCAATTCTTACCGGGAGTCGTTTAAGTTTCAGCAAGCCATGAAGATGGATACAAACTATGCCGTAATTGTTCGAAGAGAGAGCGACCGATGTATTTCTTAGCTGGGCGATGAATTCGGACTGCCTTCACAGGCAGAGCAAAGCCACCCCTCACTGCAGTTGCGCGCGCAACCGTACTCTCTGCCGTTCACTTACACCGCAGAACAAAGGTCGCTCCGACTAACCGGCATTATTTTACAATTAAACATTCCTGAATATTCAACGGCCGGCAATTACCGGCACAGGTTGATGGTGGGAAGGGATTGGCGCTGAGGTTCGAATTATGTGTGTGGATCAGTGTGTCAAATAGTGTATGTGATTTGTAATGTATCTGTTCATTTAATATGTTGTTTGGTTGTAGTGTGTGATATCTGTATATTTCAAATTGTTCAGCTGTGTTTAGTTTTCTACTTTTTGGTAAGTAGTGTAATATTTCCATGTTGTGTTCTATGTTTGTGTAGCTGTGGTTTTCGTTATGTAAATGTGTGGCAAATGTGGAATGTATGTAGTTTGTGGTGAGGGCTTTTAAATGTTCAGATGGGAAGATCTTTTTCTTCCAGGTTTTCTGAACATTTAAAAGCCCTCACCACAAACTACATACATTCCACATTTGCCACACATTTACATAACGAAAACCACAGCTACACAAACATAGAACACAACATGGAAATATTACACTACTTACCAAAAAGTAGAAAACTAAACACAGCTGAACAATTTGAAATATACAGATATCACACACTACAACCAAACAACATATTAAATGAACAGATACATTACAAATCACATACACTATTTGACACACTGATCCACACACATAATTCGAACCTCAGCGCCAATCCCTTCCCACCATCAACCCCCACCACACACTCCATTCCGTAACGGTTATTCTGTAATCGACAGTTAGTACTCAACCCACTGAAGAAGAGAAACAACATCTTGAAACGTTTGGGAAGTGACAACAGTAAGTTCATAAGTGAAAGTATTATATATATTATTAAATTAATAAGTGAACGAAGAGGATGCAACAACAAGATAATTTTAAAATTAATTAGACTTAACAGACATTTCCTTAGTTAGTGTACATTCAAAGGCTGTATATAACATTAAATGCTGTGTTTATTCAAAGTACCGGAATTAAGACGTACTTCCAATTTAGAACCTAGTACAATCTAATGTATAACCAAAAAAGTACATTAAAATCCTTTTTTCAACATAATGCAATAAAAAGCAATGTGCAGTTTCTGTTAACATGCAAATGATTAAGTATTAATAATGGGTTACAGTGGAATTTAATGTTACTACAGTCTGAATTAATGCAAATAAAATTGGGAGAATCTCGTAGACATATTAAAGAATTTATTGCTTGTATATTACACACAAAATTATTACAGTACGGACCTTTGTTAATGAATAGAAACAAATTTGACTCTATACTTTAGTATGTACCAATAAAATTCACCTTTTTTCAAATACCAATATCTGTTGTTTATTTTTCATACCCTTAAAAAAAGGTCATTAACAACATACATTATGAGAAAACGTGATTACAAATAACCAACCATTAGTTACTTGTGAAGAAAATAGATATAACATTTACAAACATCAAATCTTCAATTCTCTCCCTATTTGTTTTATAAAAACTGGAGTTTCTACTTTAGGTTTTAAGTCCACTAACTACTTAATTAAATATACATAATTGTTCCTGTATCTTGTTGGGTAACATATTATATTAATACATCTGCTTCCTACTCATATGTGCAAACAATGTTTTTAATGTACGGTCCTAAAATCTTTATCAACACTTTATATCTTTAAGATTTAGACAAAGTCTAATGAGCAACTTGGCCTAACCTGAATTTACATGACCTGGCTCAGAACAACTTTATTTTGGCAAATACAAAGATGAAGACTCTGTACACCCTGGTTGCAATTTCTTCAGGGCTCACACCTGCTGCCGGGCTTAGTTCTATAACATCATCAGGAAGAAAGGAATCAGCTCAAACCTGCAACCACTGTGGAAAGGCTTGTACACCATCACCAAGAAGATTAATGATGTCATCTACGAATAACTCATTCGGTCATTTAGCATTATTTATACATTTAATGCATCTTAATTTAGTACAGTAACAACACTGCTCTGTCTTACAGTAACACAACACATTACACTAACTCAAAAGAATTTCTTGTTTTCAGTTTAAGAAAGTTGAAATCGTGTATTTATTTTATTTTCCATTCACTATTTGTAAAACGTGCTTAAAATTAATATGTGTACGCTTACTATATTGAAATCCAATGTTCACTATCCAATAATTACAAATTTTATGGAATTGTGAAATTAGTAGCACTATGTACTAATGTGTGATTATCAGTTGAATTTCTGAATTCCTTTGATTCATTAATAAATCTTTCTAATTTGTTTCTTTATGTCTATAATGATTTCTTATTAGTTTTTAATCTTTGTGTTTTCATTATTCATTTGTAAGTTTTTGCATTTTGTTGCCCATGACATGTTCATTGATTAACTAATTATCATTAAAACACACAGAGAACTGATCCTCTTTTCCAAGATCACAAGATGTTTCAAGTATGTTTTTAATTTTTTTAATTGTATGCAATGTGGACACATACAGAGGAGTGTCAGTTTTTTATGTTTTTTCAATAAATACAATGAGAGGGGGGAGAGAGAGAGAGAGACCAAAAATTACATCAGAACTTTTCCTGACAGTAAAAAAATAACTAAATAATGAATGGCAAAGAACATGAACAAAATTAATGGAAATTATAGTTATTATTTGTTGTCTAATGAACAGGTACTAGTAAAGGCTTCATATACTTCACATCTTAAATTATAAACCTATTACAAACATATTTGGTATACTCAGCTTGAAACAAACGTTCAGACCAATAAAAATGGTTTAAATTTTGCCATGCTGCATTATTAGTACTGTTGAAACAGCAGTTTGATTATAATTGTTTTTAGAACTGACTTCTGGAATGATGTGTGCAAAATGATTAAAACATACCTCCTTACAGTGTGCCTTAATAAGTTGTTGATTATTCTAACTGATACACTGTCATCCCATTATCATATGACAGTTCTCAGAGCTTCAGTAATAGTCATCTTTGCTGTTAATATGGACACAAGTCTCTTTTTTAAAAAGACTTTTCATTAGTAAAGTTACTTATAAGTAGGCATACATTTGTTCTCATAATATGTGGTTAAGAATTAAGAAAATTAAAGAATGATATTTACTTACTAACCATTGAGTGTAACATTATTTACAGTAATTAATAATGTCCCAATTTATAAAAGTCATGTTTGGCTAACTAGGCATAACCCAACCTGGGTTCCTGACATCCTAATTCTCTTTCTTCTAATAATATTACTTAACTTTATTGTGATATAACTGATCACAATTGTTCCTTATAACTCCCTACAACTTTTACAACAATACTAATGACAAAAATCAATAATAATGTCTTACAATTAACATACATAATTTGTCTAGGCATATTGGCCCATTATAGTTTGAACATTATTTTTTCATATTTTAACAATTCTTGTTTTTAATACAAGACAACTATTCTAAATTGTTCTTGATCCTTGGCTTTCACTTTTGTTACACTAATAATGACAATTATTAGCAATAATTGTTTACAAATAGTAGAAATAAGTTTTTCAGGTATAGGGCCTACTGGCCCATTGTAGTGGACACCTTAGTTTCTTTCGTATGTTTAAAATAATTACTTTTGCTATCAGACAATTACTTTACATTGTTCTTGATACCCTTATTCAACTTTTACTACAATAATAATGACATAACTTAACAATTATTTACTATGAATAACATAACAAATGTTCTACGCTCATTTGCCTATGATATTGACCCTTAATTTCATTCATACTTTGAAAATACATGTTTCTTCCTATTACATCATTATTCTAAAACATTCTTCACAATTTACTGAAGCTTTGACAACATAGTTTGTCCTTTAATATTGTTTTTCTTACTTATTCTAGTTGTTATTATCTTCAGTATCAGTATCCTGAAGGTTTAGTCCATGTATCTTGTTTCATTATTTACTTTGTTTATACTTATTGGTTAATCACATCTTCCTTACTAGAATATTATTCTAATAATAACGATTCTAGTATTATTTATACAGTATAGTTTGTTTAATAAGTTTACATTAAAATTGTTCTTTTTACATACAATTACTGACAAGTTTTAGTTTCTCATCTCTTATTCTTCATGTTATAATTCAAATTATAACCATTATTATGTAGCTATTATAAGCTTATTTACTACTTCATCAGTAGTTTTCACCTTCTGTTTACAATTCATGCATTTTACAATGCTTTTTTGTTCTTTCTGTTGTTTAAAACACTATAATGTTACATAACCTTACATGTAGGCTTAAATTTAGCTTTATTGTTGTTTTATTATTACATTTTTGTAATACTCTTTTTGATTTACATTATTCTATTCATAATCATAAATAAAATTTGATTTCATTATTTTAGTACTTAGAAACTAATTATTGAATTAATAATTTTCATTATTGAGTATCCAGTTTATTACTGCAGTATGGAGTATAGGTTTTATCTTTTTTAACAATTTTTAATGCAGTTTACTGGAGTAAAATCTTCTTATTGATAATGTTCTTATCAGTTTCATTACATTATTCTTATCTCTTTTTATTATCTCGGACAATATTTACAGTATACAATTTAGTTAATGACTTAGTATTTTGTTCTTCATGTATCATGGTCATGAAATAGTATAAGTTGGGGCCTATTTTATGTAAGGGGAAAACATAACATTACAATATTGTAATTACTTTTATTTCTATAATTATTTATAAGTATTACTTGTACAAACAAAACTGGTTTAGAAATGGGTCTACTTAGGTAATTATGGAATTCTGCTGAAATTTCGAATAGTTCTGGAGGGGAATTGATCCCCTGATAACCCCCTCCACAAGTTACTCCACTGATCCCACTCTACACAGTTCCAGGAAATCCTGTATTTAGAAGTTCAAAAGAAAGTGATACAGACTCTAAAGATCTCATTGTAGCATTCACTACTGGGACAGGAGAAGGGATCTGTTTAACGTGCAAGTTGAAGAATATATTTAATTATTGCACTTAACTTGATATAAGTACTAATTACATTTCAGGATTATTATTTTCAGAAATAATGTATATAAACCAGTTTTCCCCATATAAAGTTAATTAAAATTCTTTAATGCATAGCATTTATAGTAGTAGATTCGTATTACTAAATTTGAATTTACACAAATAATTCTCTTTGATTAACCAGAGTTACACACACAAACTAAATTCTGAGTGTCCTCCTAGTGTATAAATTCAGCTAAAACAGTATTCCAAAAACTTACCTTGTTACTAGAATATGTGACACGATGAACTTTCATCATGTGTTCAACTTTGTGTTGGGAGTTAAGCATTTTAATAATTTTTATTTATGCAGGCGTATAGCAAAATCTGATCATCATGGAAAAGGAATAAGGCATTTTGTAATAGCAATTAACTGATTAGTTCCTGCTCTATTACCGAATCATATTACAAGACAAATTTTTGTTTAATTGAAAAGATATATTTTGAATGTTTCTTTTGGTGCAATCTGTAAATTCCAAGACACATGTCCATAAAGGTTTGAAAATATGCTTACTCAAGTTTGATGGGAATAAATTCTCAAAAAACTAATACAACAAATTTGTTGTCTGATCACACCAGCTATCCTTTCTATTGGAAATGAGCCTTTTATCCGAATTTATCATATAGTATTGTGCCAAGATATTACACTACATTTGTATACTGTAATACAGTATATTATTTGCAGACTGACAGGGTTATAAAAAATTCTGAAAGAATTGTTGCTTTTACAACACCATCCTTTATCAAGTGACTACTCAGATCTGCCAGTTTTTCACAGAAACTGAAGTTTGATGATTAGATCCATCATGACCTAGTGATGCTCCAAACATTTCAAGGATTCTCCTGGCCTTAAAAAACTGGACTGGTCTCATTGATTGACATGACTAATGTTAAATTTACTTTGGGATACTTCCAAACATAATACAGTTTACAATAAACAAACAAAATATTATGCCTGTCTAATTTTTCCAGAACTTTATACACATAATTTGATCTGGATAGAACATTTATTAAACAATAATACTATTTGATGCAAATAATTAAAATATCGGTATGGAGAACCATACATGACTACCATGTTTTAAGATTTATATTTGAAATCATTTTAGAAATGAAATATTTCCACAGAAACTACTTCTATCTTCAGCCTCAACCACAGAATTGTGATCACTAACATATACCACCTCATGTTAGCGCACTCGATTTTCACTGACGATGGCACTTCCGAAACGTCTGGTTTTGCAGAAAACATTGGATCACGGCCAAACAGCCTGGGAAGGAATTTTATCAACAAAGTACTTCAAACATTGTATTTGCCTCCAAAAGCGTTTTAAGACTCTGACGGGATGTGCATACATCAACAAATGTATTTTTAACCTATATTCATCGAGGATCTGAAGATGACACTTAACGTGTCGAAACTCGAGTAATCCTGTTTTCGGATTTCAAAAAGCGTGACAGAAGGTAATTAATCTGTTTTATAAACTACTTCAATGTTGCTGATAACGTAGTACACGTATAAAAAATTATCCCCTCCCCTTCACCTATCATTTTCATTTATAAAAAATTATCCACTCCTTCTACCCCTTTTCATTTATAGATATTAAATCTACCTTTCTATAGTGGATTATTATGACCTTTTCAGGATACTTTATTTATCAAAATTAAGTACTCTACTCTTGTTAAAACAAAACGTTGCAGGTAAACTACCCCTTCTCCTTAACCGATCTTCACCAAAATCAACAGACCTTGAGTCCTCTACAATATGCAAAAAATTATTTGAATTTGCAGGAGTTATCATTCACCATAGACAAAATTCTATACACAGACATCTTTCTAAAAATGACTTTTCCTTATGTTTTGAGGGTAGTACAATCAGAATCAGCCCTCACGGGACACTAATTATTAGATACAATTTTTACCTTCATTTAAGCCAGCTTCCACTCACTGTGTACTTTCTCAGAGGCCATAACATGTTCTTGTTAACGTTGCCGAACATAAATTGATGTTAAATTAAAAATAAAGTAAAGGCTTAGCACCTTAAGTTTGCAACGTGCAAGTTGAAGAATCTATTTAATTATTGCACTTAACTTGATATAAGTACTGATTACATTTCAGGATTATTATTTTCAGAAATAATGTATGTAAACCAGTTTTCCCCATATAAAGTTAATTAAAATTCTTTAATGCATAGCATTCCAGGCATTTATGGTAGTAAATTGCAACCAGTCTTCATCTTTGTATTTGCCAAAATAAAGTTGTTCTGAGCCAGGTCATGTAAATTCAGGTTAGGCCAAGTTGCTCATTAGACTTTGTCTAAATCTTAAAGATATAAAGTGTTGATAAAGATTTTAGGCCCGTACATTAAAAACATTGTTTGCACATATGAGTAGGAAACAGATGTATTAATATAATATGTTACCCAACAAGATACAGGAACAATTATGTATATTTAATTAAGTAGTTAGTGGACTTAAAACCTAAAGTAGAAACTCCAGTTTTTATAAAACAAATAGGGAGAGAATTGAAGATTTGATGTTTGTAAAAGTTATATCTATTTTCTTCACAAGTAACTAATGGCTGGTTATTTGTAATCACGTTTTCTCATAATGTATGTTGTTAATGACCTTTTTTTAAGGGTATGAAAAAAACAACAGATATTGGTATTTGAAAAAAGGTGAATTTTATTGGTACATACTATAGTATAGAGTCAAATTTGTTTCTATTCATTAACAAAGGTCCGTACTGTAATAATTTTGTGTGTAATATACAAGCAATAAATTCTTTAATATGTCTACGAAATTCTCCCAATTTTATTTGCATTAATTCAGACTGTAGTAACATTAAATTCCACTGTAACCCATTATTAATACTTAATCATTTGCATGTTAACAGAAACTGCACATTGCTTTTTATTGCATTATGTTGAAAAAAGGATTTTAATGTACTTGTTTGGTTATACATTAGATTGTACTAGGTTCTAAATTGGAAGTACGTTTTAATTCCGGTACTTTGAATAAACACAGCATTTAATGTTATATACAGCCTTTGAATGTACACTAACTAAGGAAATGTCTGTTAAGTCTAATTAATTTTAAAAATCTAAAAGGTTAAGTTAAATAATTAAACGTAGCCACAACCTTCCAAAATCGTCTCTGTACAACCACCCTTTTAATGTACACTAACAAAGTAAATTTTATTTAAGTTACGTTGTCGTACATAACCTCCATAAGCTGGCATTACTTACTTCGAATAAATACAGCCGTTAATGTTATATACAGCCTTTTATCCATACAATAAATACAGCCTTTGAATGTACACTAACTAAGGAAATGTCTGTTAAGTCTAAGTAATTTTAAAAATCTAAAAGTTTAAGTTATATTGTTAAACGTAGCCACAACCTCACAAAATCGTCTCTGTACCGTAATTATGTGCGATAAATGTAAACTAATTTCTGTACTTCCAATAAATACACCCTTTTAATGTACACTGACAAAGTAAATTTTATTTAAGTTACATTGTCGTACATAACCTCCATAAGCTGGCATTAGTTACTTGTGAAGAAAACAGTTGGATTTACACATCGAACATCGAAATATTCTACACGCGCGGCGCCGGAAGTTTAATTTTGCCGCTGAATATTCCCCAAGACCTGAAAGAAGTGCAATTAGAATATATTACAATGTAAAATAATGGTAAAACATGTACATCAATTACATCCAGCAGCAGTTCCCAGTTTTCAGACAACGGGTCTTGGGGAATATTCAGCGGCAAAATGTAACTTCCGGCGCCGCGCGTGTACTATATTTCGGTGTCCAATGTGTACATCCAATTATTTTCTTCACAAGTAACTAATGCCAGCTTATGGAGGTTATGTACGACAATGTAACTTAAATAAAATTTACTTTGTCACTGTACATTAAAAGGGTGTATTTATTGGAAGGACAGAAATTAGTTTACATTTATCGCACATAATTACGGTACAGAGACGATTTTGGGAGGTTGTTGCTACGTTTAACAATATAACTTAACCTTTTACATTTTGAAAAATTAAATAGACTTAACAAACGTTTTCTTAGTTAGTGTACATTGAAAGGCTGTATTTATTGTATGGATAAAAGGCTGTATATAACATTAACGGCTGTATTTATTCGAAGTAAGTAATGCCAGCTTATGGAGGTTATGTACGACAATGTAACTTAAATAAAATTTACTTTGTTCGTGTACATTAAAAGGGTGTATTTATTGGAAGTACAGAAATTAGTTTACATTTATCGCACATAATTACGGTACAGAGACGATACCGAGACGATTTTGGCAGGTTGTGGCTACGTTTAATTATTTAACTTAACCTTTTAGATTTTTAAAATTAATTAGACTTAACAGACGTTTCCTTAGTTAGTGTACATTCAAAGGTGTATTTATTGTATGGATAAAAGGCTGTATATAACATTAACGGCTGTATTTATTCGAAGTAAGTAATGCCAGCTTATGGAGGTTATGTACGACAATGTAACTTAAATAAAATTTACTTTGTTCGTGTACATTAAAAGGGTGTATTTATTGGAAGTACAGAAATTAGTTTATCGCACATAATTACGGTACAGAGACGATTTTGGCTGGTTGTGGCTACGTTTAATTATTTAACTTAACCTTTTAGATTTTTAAAATTAATTAGACTTAACAGACATTTCCTTAGTTAGTGTACATTCAAAGGCTGTATATAACATTAAAGGCTGTCTTTATTCAAAGTACCGGAATTAAAACGTACTTCCAATTTAGAACCTAGTACAATCTAATGTATAACCAAACAAGTACATTAAAATCCTTTTTTCAACATAATGCAATAATAAGCAATGTGTAGTTTCTGTTAACATGCAAATGATTAAGTATTAATAATGGGTTACAGTGGAATTTAATGTTACTACGGTCTGAATTAATGCAAATAAAATTGGGAGAATCTCGTAAACATATTAAAGAATGCTTGTATATTACACACAAAATTATTACAGTACGGACCTTTGTTAATGAATAGAAACAAATTTGACTCTATACTTTAGTATGTACCAAAAAATTCACCTTTTTTCAAATACCAATATCTGTTGTTGTTTTTCATACCCTTAAAAAAAGGTCATTAACAACATACATTATGAGAAAACGTGATTACAAATAACCAGCCATTAGTTACTTAGAAGAAAATAGATATAACATTTACAAACATCAAATCTTCAATTCTCTCCCTATTTGTTTTATAAAAACTGGAGTTTCTACTGCAGGTTTTAAGTCCACTAACTACTTAATTAAATATACATAATTGTTCCTGTATCTTGTTGGGTAACATTATATTAATACATCTGCTTCCTACTCATATGTGCAAACAATGTTTTTAATGTACGGTCCTAAAATCTTTATCAACACTTTATATCTTTAAAATTTAGACAAAGTCTAATGAGCAACTTGGCCTAACCTGAATTTACATGACCTGGCTCAGAACAACTTTATTTTGGCAAATACAAAGATGAAGACTGGTTGCAATTTCTTCAGGGCTCACACCTGCTGCCAGGCCTAGTTCTATAACATGATAAGGAAGAAATAAATCAGCCCAAACCTGCAACCGCTGTGGGAAGGCTTTTACACCATTACCAATAAGATTAATGATGTCATCTAAGAATAACTCATTAGCTTTATTTTTAACTTTCATTAGTTTTATCTTTTTTAACAATTTTTAATGCAGTTTACTGGAGTAAAATCTTCTTATTGATAATGTTCTTATCAGTTTCATTACATTATTCTTATCTCTTTTTATTACCGTATCTCAGACAATATTTATAGTATACAATTTAGTTAATGACTTAGTATTTTGTTCTTCATGTATCATGGTCATGAAATGGTTTAAGTTGGGGCCTATTTTATGTAAGGGGAAAACATAACGTTACAATATTGTAATTACTTTTATTTCTATAATTATTTATAAGTATTACTTTGTACAAACAAAACTGGCTTAGAAATGGGTCTACTTAGGAAATTATGGAATTCTGCTGAAATTTCGAATAGTTCTGGAGGGGAATTGATCCCCTGATAACCCCCCTCCGCAAGTTACTCCACTGATCCCACTCTACACAGTTCCAAGAAATCCTGTATTTAGTAGAGCTTCCCTTATGTTTGCCTGGTAAGTGAAGGAGAAGGGATCTATTTAACGTGCAAGTTGAAGAATATATTTAATTATTGCACTTAACTTGATATAAGTACTGATTACATTTCAGGATTATTATTTTCAGAAATAATGTATGTAAACCAGTTTTCCCCATATACAGTTAATTAAAATTCTTTAATGCATAGCATTCCAGGCATTTACAGTAGTAGATTCGTTTTACTAAATTTGAATTTACACAAATAATTCTCTTTGATTAACCAGAGTTACACACACAAACTAAATGCTGAGTGTCCTCCTAGTGTATAAATTCAGCTAAAACAGTATTCCAAAAACTTACCTTGTTACTAGAATATGTGACATGATGAACTTTTCATCATGTGTTCAACTTTGTGTTGGGAGTTAAGCATTTTAATAATTTATATTTATGCAGACGTATAGCAAAATCTGATCATCATGGAAAAGAAATAAGGCATTTTGTAATAGCAATTAACTGATTAGTTCCTGCTGTATTACCGAATCATATTACAAGACCAATTTTTGTTTAATTGAAAAGATATATTTTAATTGTTTCTTTTGGTGCAATCCAGGGGCGTATATAAGGGGGGGGCCAGGGCCCCCCCCAAAATAATGAATATAAAGAAAAAAATAAGTAACGTAATCTGAATTATTTTAATGAATCATGCGCTATGGCATCGCCGTGGCAGACAGTGATAATTCCCCGTATTGGTGAGGGGAGTGGGGTGGTAGTGGTGTGAAGTTCGTGCCAGTTCGGGTTGATTTGGTCCGACTCGGGCTCCCGCCCGGCCATCTACGCGTGCAGACAACTGAACAGTTCAGTGGCAGCCATTGTTTTTTTGTTTACGTTTGTTCGACATCTGTTGTACTGAAGTATGGTGGTGTTTTAAGTGTTAATGTTTACGTACTTTATCAGTATATTGAAGTTGGCCGTAAGTGAACCACAATTGTAATGAAGAGGCAAGCTTCTATTCAAAACTTTTTCGCCAAAAAACCAAGTGTCAATAAGCCTGTTGGTGACAGTCCTGAAGTCGGTAGTGTTATGAAAGGACAAAGTGCAAATAGGCCTGATGGTGACAATGCTGAAGTGGGCTGCATTGGTAGAATTGCTTCTTGTGATGTCGCTACTTCGAGCTCAATTAATGTAGTTCCGGTTATGGAGGATAGTAGGCCTAATCAAGTAAGGAAAAATATCTATGATATTGGAAACTATTGTCAAAACAATTCCATTCAGTCTTTCACAAACGAAAAAAAAATTTTTTTATTAGAAAATGTTTGGAAACCTCAGCCTGGATACAAATTTCCCTCCATTACTAGTTCAAACCATACTAGATCTTTTCAAATGAAGTGGCTAGAAGAATTTACGTGGTTAGCTTATTCAGAGGAAAAATCTGGATCTTTTTGCAAGTACTGCGTGTTATTTTCCCATTCTGCGTGTTATAGGTTTGGCTAACACAATATTGGAGACCTTGTCAACATTAGGGCTTGATCTAAACAAAATGAGAGGCCAAGGGTACGATGGCGCTGCCACGATGAGTGGGCAATTCAGAGGAGTACAAGCTTCCATCAGAGAAAAGCTACCGTTGGCGCTGTATACACATTGTTCTTCACACACTCTAAATTTGTGTTTGTCAGATGCGAGCAGAATACCTTCTATAAGAAACTGTATGGGTGTCATAAAAGAAGTCTGTGGATTCTTTCATATGTCAGCCAAAAAAAAACAGAAATATTGAAATCAATGATTTCTGAATGTTGTCCAGAACAAAAGAAAAAGAAACTTATTTCACTGTGCGAAACCTGATGGGTAGAAAGGCACGACTCAGTAATTTTATTTAAAGACATTTTGGAACCTATCTTTCTCTCCCTTTCCAAAATAGAAGAAGAGGAATTAAGTGACTCAGCTTCTAAGGCTCACATTCTAAGTAGTGCTATTAGTCAATTTGCATTTCTTATTAATCTTTTTGTTTTGAGCCGGATGCTATCAACCACGCATAACTTATCTGAGCAGCTTCAAAACAAAAATATAGATCTTCCACAGGCCTTGACTAACGTTACGAGTGTCTTACACCTTCTGTCGAAGGAGAGGGCAAATGCTGATGACTCATTTAAAGCCTTGTATAATCAAGTAAAGTCATTCGCTGCCAAACTTGACATTAAGGAAGAGATTCCAAGAATTTGCCGCCTTCAAACAGCACATAGCAACGTCCCTTACACCACAGAAGAAGAATACTATCGACGAGCTGTTTATGTGCCATACCTGGACGATTTTTGTAACTCACTGAAAGAATGCTTTGAATCTCACAAGGAAACAGTTGCATCCTTACAAAACATCCTTCCACAATTGTGTATCATAACAGATTTCGGTTCATTGGAGGCTGCTTTTGATTTCTACGAAGAAGATTTGTCACATAAAGAGATTGTGCAAAGTGAGTTTATGTTGTGGAAAGAAAAGTGGAGTCAGGAAAATCCTTCAAATCTTCCAAAAACGGCTATAAGTTCTCTAGAAAAATGTGACAAGGCTTTCTTCCCCAACATTTATACCCTTCTGAAATTACTCGCAGTTCTTCCTGTTTCTGTCGCAACCGTAGAGAGAACTTTCTCCAGCCTGAGAAGACTGAAGAAATACCTAAAGAACAGCACATCTGAAAGTAGGCTTAACGGGCTTGCTTTACTTTCTATCCACAGAGACATTATAGTTAGTGACGATGAAGTTCTTGATAAGTTTGCAAGTGTACCAAGAAACCTGGACTTTGTTTCGTAACCATTGGTCTATACAAAAAGTGGAGTTCCTTTTTATGTATTCTTTTTATTGTCAATTGGATAAACGATTAATAAAACAAATTTTGTTGCATTGTTAAACAGTCACTTTATTAAACCTTCTTTTAAGGTCTCTCCAAAACCATACTCAAAACAGTCTTTTGAATGATAGTTGATAAAACACACATATGCGTGTATACACAAAAAGAAAAAAATAGGGGTCTTGGCAATTTATACATACATGACAGAATAAAACAATATTTATAGCTAGAACCCCTCCAAACACGATAATCACAATCGCGTATTTCACTCTTTTAGTTCGGATAAGTGTTTACAGATGAGACATTGTTAAAATCTTGACCAATGTTTGAAATATAGTAACAGATCTTTTCATCATTTGGTTTGTTTAAAAATAGATATATTTTTTATGATTTAATGTCAACAATAAAGAAGCGTGATCTCGGTAAAGTAAAAGGGGCATTCAGCGCAAATTGCCCTCTGAATATGAGCAGCAAAACTGATATAAAGTATCATGGGGTGTCTACTTAAAATTACTTAACCTAACCTTACATTAATCTTGGCCCCCCCCAAAAATATATTCTATATTCGCCACTGGTGCAATCTGTAAATTCCATGACACACGTCCATAAAGGTTTGAAAATATGCTTACTCCAGTTTTATAGGAATAAATTTTCAAAAAACTAATACAAATTTGTTATGTCTGATCACACCAGCTATCCTGTCTATTGGCAATGAGACTTTTATCCAAATTTATCATATAGTATTGTGCTAAGATGTTACACTACATTTGTATACTGTAATACAGTGTATTATTTGCAGACTGACAGGGTTATAAAAAATTCTGAAAGAATTGTTGCTTTTACAACACCATCCTTTATCAAGTGACTACTCAAATCTGCCAGTTTTTCACAGATCCCCTAGTGATGCTCCAAACTTTTCAAGGATTCTCCTGGCCTTAAAAAACTGACTGGCCTCATTGATTGACATGACTAATGTTAAATTTACTTTGGGATACTTCCAAACATAATACAGTTTACAATAAACAAACAAAATATTATGCCTGTCTAATTTTTTCCAGAACTGTATACACATAATTTGATCTGGATAGAACATTTATTAAACAATAATACTATTTGATGCAAATAATTAAAATATCGGTATGGAGAACCATACATGACTACCATGTTCTAAGATTTATATTTGAAATCATTTTAGAAATGAAATATTTCTATAGAAACTACTTCTACCTTCAGCCTCAACCACAGAATTGTGATCACTAACATATACCACCTCATGTTCATAAAACAGTATTCCAAACACTTACCTTGTTACTATGGTGTCTTCAACAGGTACATTGGTGTATAAATTCGTTATGTCAAATGATGCTAATGTTGAGTTGTGTGGTATATGGATGTGTTCTAGTTTTTTGACAAGTTCTATGTTGTTTTTAACATAAGTGTTGTTTGTTGGTTAGATTTATGTTGTTTGTTGGTTAGATTTATATGTTTTCTGATTAGTTTATCTAGGTGTCTGGCGATTTTATGGGAGGGTGCTTGTGTGTTATTTATCAAAGGTCAAATGGGTATATTGGGTTTGTGTATTTTTGGTAATGCGTTTAGTTTTGGGGGGTTAGGTTTAATTTCTTTTTAGGTATTTTATGTTTTCTGTTTGGATTATGTATTTTGCATTATTTATGAATTTGTTTTTGGTATTTTATTGTGGGATCTTTGGTTATTTGAGTTATATTGTTTTCGGAGAAGAATTTCTGTTATATTGTTTATTTCTTAAATATTAGAATTAACTTGGTTCCTTCTTTGCAATTATGTTTATTTCTTGTTTGTTCATTATGACTGTTGTAATTTCTATAGGTACTTTTGGTGTGTTTGTTGTAATTTTGTGTTTTACATAAACTTTTGTGATTAAATCATTTGGTGTAAAATGTTCCAGATTATAAAATACACCTAACAGTTTTAACATACAATATATATAGTAACACCTCTATACATAGTAACAGGTATATCAATATACCTGTAATCACAGGTATGGGAAAGTAATGGCAAATCTTGCATAATCTTGTTATCAGTTATTGTTATTATTCGGCTAGTGCTATTAAATTCATATTGGCCCAAAGTGATCACAAAAGGAATTTATTATATTTGTTTACAGTCATCGGTGTTGATTCCAAGTGGATTTGAAATTTATATAAATTAATTTTCACTCACATGAATGAAGTTGCAACCGTAAAGAAATACAGAATATATTTTCTATGACAGCAGACAAGACAGGACACTTGTATTTTGTCTTTTATGTGTGTACATACATTCAGACATCATTTATTTGGATTGACTTCTGCAAGCTTGAAATCAAATACTAATAATGTTTTATGAATATTAATTACTACACTTTCACATGTGAAACTTACTTTGTTTATTTTCCTCGTACGACATTTCAGTGTGGTGTTCACCTTCATCAGTGGGGTATGATACAGAATGTCCGGAACTTGTAACGGTTTGTTTAGTTGGTAGGTTGTGTGGGGGAGTGTGGAGGTGGAAGGGGGTTATGTAAAATTATAATCCTCAAAGTATAATATTGAATTAATTGGGATGTTTTGTTAAATTGTTACGACGGTCTCACCGATCGTCACATAGTACAGTGGAAACCAAAATAAAACACACTTATGAATTTGCAAATTACATTTATTATATTTTTAATTGGTGTTGTTACATGCTTGTTCACTTCTTTTGTTACATTTTAAATCAGTGTTGTGTTGTGATTAGCTACGATGGTAGTGTTATTAGTACAGACGAGGATGCTGCAGTTTCTTTCTTAAAGAAAAAGATTTGGTTCACAATCCTCGTCAATGTGGTAATGGACATGATATGATTTTAGCGCTTGGGCAGCAACAGTGTTGGTGTTGTAATAAGAAGACTTGCCGTGAGTATAAGCCAGTTTGCAAGGACACATTTTTAGAGGGGTCCAGATTACCCCTGAGAACAATAATAAAATTTATTTATGACTGGTATGAAGGCCGTAGTAGTGTGAAAAACAGTAAAAATCAACTGAAAATCGACAACATAACACACACACATTGGACGGCTTACTTAAGACATATCTGTGCTGAAGACATCATGAGCAACCCACAGAAAATTGGAGGACCAAATTTAACAGTTGAAATCGACGAGAGTCTCTTTGCCAAGAGAAAAAATAATGTTGGCCGGGTGTATCCACAACAGTGGGTTTTCGGAGGATTCTGTCGAGAAACAAAGGAATGTTTCTTGTGTCCTGTCGAAGATCGATCAGCAGGTACTCTCCTACCTCTCATAGTGGCAAATATTGAACCAGGGTCCATTATAATGTCAGATGAGTGGCGTTCATACCGTCAAATTGTTAATTTGCCACAACAGTACACTCATTTGACTGTAAACCATAGTTATAACTTTGTGGATCCTCAAACTGGAGCGCATACACAAAGCATAGAAAGCATGTGGCGGTCCTGTAAACGCCGAAACGTGATTGAATGTGGTACGAGAAGGGATCGCTTAGATTCCTATTTAAGTGAGTTCATGTGGCGAACAAGAAATGCAAACCAGGATTTGTTCGAGAAAATGCTTGAAGATATAAAAAAATATGAAGCCCCTTTATGATTCTTGTTTTACATGACTTTGGTAAGTATTATCAATTTGGTATGTTCTATTTAGAATACGTAGTTAATTATGATATTGACTTTGAAATCATGTGCTTAGTTTAATTATTCATTGCTCAAGCTTAATCCAATACCATTTTCAAGGATTTTAAGTACTCTGTAAAAGTATTTCGTTTCCTTATTGAACACAGTACATGACACATTAAAAGTATTCAGTACTTAAAAGTAGGTTAGGTTACATTATTATTCTAAATAACTTCACAACAGCTGTAACAAAGTTAATTATAAAATAATAATCATTTTGTATTTTTTCTTTTACAAGTGGATATTAAGCCTAAAAGCTGATATCATATAAAGTGTAATAATCATGTTCAGTGTATTATTATGTTTAATATCATAGGTACAGCTTAAACTAACCTTATACTCACGAGGTACAATTGTACTGATTTCACCTGTAAAAGAACGGTTAGCTGAAAATAAGACACAATTGTAACACATACCACAACCTGTGTGTGTGTGTGTGTTTTGGTGGATGCGTCAATAATCTGTAAACCCTTTAATATTGGTCTCTTAGAATGTTGACTGATTAAACAAAATAATTGATTAATGTTCATATGTCAGTACTTGGTGTGTCCGGTGATGTAATTAATTTTTTTTGCAGGCATTCGTGATTTAATGCGAAACGTGGCTGTGAATGGAAAAATTGATTACCGTATGTATTCCAGGACTATATTCAGGTTTGTAATTTACACAGTGAAACCAGTCAAAACAAAGTATTAAAATCCTTTGAAAATATTATTAAAAGCAGGCACATTACATGGTAAGAGATGTGATGAAATAAGTGATACACACTATCATCATTGTATGGTGTTCTGTTGTGTGACAGGTCCCAGATATTACCAATCATCTCCATTCATATGTATTTGGTTTGAACTGTTGAGCTTTCATCTCTACATAAGATACTCCACTTTGCATTTCGTACACAAGCTCATCTTCTCTCCTTTCATGGTTCTTTCAAAAACTGGTGTTAATTGTTCATGTTCTCTGAGGATTAAATATACTTATACTTAATATTAAATACCTAAAAGTTGGTTAGGTTACATTATTTAATCTAAACAACTTCACAGCAGCTGTAACAAAGTTATTTATAATAATAATAACTGTATTTTTTCCTTTACAAGTGGGTATTAAATAAAAAACCGATATCATATTCTTATACCATAAGAAGTAATATAATCACGTTATGTTCATGATGAGTTCTATTTCTTGTGTATAGTGTGTTTCAGTGTTTGCATTAAACAAAACATTTTTAAATCAGTGTTGAACCTTTGCCAAGTAGTGTGCATGATATTTTCCAACAAATTCGTATACTGTATGAGAGTAGACTATTGATGTATACTACTTTACATGTCAGAAGTATAACAATATATTTACAAATTACTTTATTTTATATTCTTATGTTATTATTATTATTCAATAAAAAATAAAATACTTTTTAACAACAATATACTTTTATTTTAATTATTGTATTGTATTCAATTATTCAGAAACATAAATATAATTAAAGTAAAAATAAATAGTTGTAATAATTTAATTAAAAAGTATATTTTTGTTAAAAGGAATATCTTAATTATTCAACAATGATATATAACTCTCTCTCTTCCCCCTCCCACTCTCTGTGGGGGGGGGGTTGAATATATGAGTGATAGTTTAATCTTGTTTTCAACAAATTCCAGTTACATTGCAATCTGATAGGTTAGAGTCTGTACTTAAAATGGACAAATTTTTGGTTAAGTGACCAAAATACTAGGTAAAGTGGTAAGTAAACAGCCATTCCATTCTAATCAGCCTACACATACATATTGTTACATTATTACATTACATTTAATGCAAACAGTCTTCTTTACAATTGAATTAAAGGTACACAATTTAACTATAACGTTAGGTGAGACTGACAAATACAAAAACAATACCAATACATCTATTACAATATAGAATACTACAAGGACAAGATACTACAGATTTAAAGGTAAGAAAAAGGGATAAACGTTACAATATATATTATTGCCCATCTTCTTTATTTACAGTGTGGAACAGTAGATCCTGTTACAGTATACTGGACTTAGTACTTAGTTGAGGCACAGATACTTCCTAAATAATACATCTACTCTACATGAGTGTTGTAGTTGGTTAGGTAATGATAGTACATTGTTGTGTGTAATGATAGTACATTGGGTTTGATGTTTCTTTACAAACCCAATTGACTCTGTAGTGCTCAATTCTACGTCTTTCGACCTCACTGTAACTGTTTATTCTCCGTTTCTTCCAGCGGTTGTTCATGTAACCTGTCTTGTATGTTACTGTACTAATTTTTAAAATAAACACTTATGTATCTTGTAGCATAAGCTATTAACCGTAGTGCATACTCCTTCTTTATCTAAAAAGTGGTAGATATTGTTAAGCCCCTTACCTTTTACTTCCATGTCCTTAAGGAAATGGAAGTATGGTGATGGCAAAAAAAAAAATCGTGTTCGAGATTTTTGCAGATTCTGATTGTACTACCCTCAAAACATGAAAAGTCATTTTTCAAAAAGTGTGTGTGTGTGTGTGTGTTTGTGTGTAGATTTTTTTCTATGGCAAACGATAACAGCCAAAAATTCAAACAGAATCGAATACTTGGATTTCGTTGTCCATGACGTGTCCATTAATTAACTAAATATAATTATTACACTACGACTCAGAACACAATAGTAGTGTAATAATTATATTTAGAATCAAATATTTTTTTACATACAGCCCTGATTTGTATAGTACTCAAGACCTATTGGTTTTGGTGAAGATCGGTTAACGGAAAGGGGTAGTTTACCTGCAACATTTTAACAAGGGTATTTTCTGTGGCAAACGATAAGAGCCGCAAATTCAAACTGAATAAAATAATTTTCTGCGTACAGCCCTGTGTAGAGTACTCAAGACGTATTGTTCTTTGTGAAGATCGGTTAAGGGAAAGGAGTAGTTTGATTATGTGATTTGATTAATGCTTGTGATTGTGGTTTGATTATCTGAAATTAATGCTTCTATTACCTTCCAACACTAATATTACCTTAAAACAGGAATTATAGACATGCTACTTTAGAGTTGTGTCTTTATGGCTGGGATTACATTGATTGATGGGATTATTACTTATTACAAACTGGTTTACATTCCATAGTAGTAATTTTTTCCTTAGTTTGCCAAATTTTGTTGACTGATTAATTCTATTTAGTGTGTCTGAGCCTAATTTAGGTATCTATGGTATTTTATACATAACAGTGTGTCTATTTTCTTACAACCTTTTTCTTCTTTGACAATTCATAATAGCCATAATAGCATAATATTCTTAATAGCAACATTACTAACATTATTACACACAAAACATATTTAAACATAACTAACTCTTAATACAATTAATTAAACAAATTGAACCTTCTAATTGTAGTCTTTTCCCTTGAAACAAATATGGGACTTGGGTTTAAATCCTAATTAATACAATGTTGCTGAACATTCAGAATAATATAAATCATGTCTCCCTTAATCTTACTTATAGTCTATGTTTCATACATTTGGGGTGAATCATTAATTTTAACAGTCTTTTCTGTTATTACTGATCATTCATTATATTACACTTTTTCTTCCTTCACTTAGCACTTTTTCCCACAGTGTTCAGCTTATAATTATTTACAATATTGTTACAGGTAGTCGTGAGTGGTAAGGAGGTGACTCTACACACTTCTACATTAATACAACGAGTTAAGTGTCTGTGAATCCCCAGATTGTTCCAGTAACTACACAATTATTGTCGATGCATCACCTGGAAAGATATTCTGGACCTCTGCAGACCTCCACATGAACTCGAACAAATCCTGGTTTGCATTTCTTGTTCGCCACATGAACTCACTTAAATAGGAATCTAAGCGTTCCCTTCTCACACCACATTCAATCACGTTTCGGCGTTTACAGGACCGCAACATGCTTTCTACGCCTTGTGTATGTGCTCCCATTTGAGGATCCACGAAGTTATAACTATGGTTTACAGTCAAATGAGTGTACTGTTGTGGCAAATTAACAATTTGACAGTATGAACGCCACTCATCTGACATTATAATGGACCCTTGTTCAATATTTGCCACTATGAGAGGTAGGAGGGTAGCTGCTGACCGATCTTCGATACGACACAAGAAACATTCCTTTGTTTCTCGACAGAATCCTCCGAAAACCCACTGTTGTGGATACACCCGGCCAACATTATTTTTTCTCTTGGCAAAGAGACTCTCGTCGATTTCAACTGTTAAATTTGGTCCTCCAATTTTCTGTGGGTTGCTCATGATGTCTTCAGCACAGATATGTCTTAAGTAAGCCGTCCAATGTGTGTGTGTTATGTTGTCGATTTTCAGTTGATTTTTACTGTTTTTCACACTACTACGGCCTTCATACCAGTCATAAATAAATTTTATTATTGTTCTCAGGGGTAATCTGGACCCCTCTAAAAATGTGTCCTTGCAAACTGGCTTATACTCACGGCAAGTCTTCTTATTACAACACCAACACTGTTGCTGCCCAAGCGCTAAAATCATATCATGTCCATTACCACATTGACGAGGATTGTGAACCAAATCTTTTTCTTTAAGAAAGAAACTGCAGCATCCTCGTCTGTACTAATAACACTACCATCATAGCTAATCACAACACAACACTGATTTAAAATGTAACAAAAGAAGTGAACAAGCATGTAACAACACCAATTAAAAATATAATAAATGTAATTTGCAAATTCATAAGTGTGTTTTATTTTGGTTTCCACTGTACTATGTGACGATTGGTGAGACCGTCGTAACAATTTAACAAAACATCCCAATTAATTCAATATTATACTTTGAGGATTATAATTTTACATAACCCCCTTCCACCTCCACACTCCCCCACACAACCTACCAACTAAACAAACCGTTACAAGTTCCGGACATTCTGTATCATACCCCACTGATGAAGGTGAACACCACACTGAAATGTCGTACGAGGAAAATAAACAAAGTAAGTTTCACATGTGAAAGTGTAGTAATTAATATTCATAAAACATTATTAGTATTTGATTTCAAGCTTGCAGAAGTCAATCCAAATAAATGATGTCTGAATGTATGTACACACATAAAAGGCAAAATACAAGTGTTCTGTCTTGTCTGCTGTCATAGAAAATATATTCTGTATTTCTTTACGGTTGCAACTTCATTCATGTGAGTGAAAATTAATTTATATAAATTTCAAATCCACTTGGAATCAACACCGATGACTGTAAACAAATATAATAAATTCCTTTTGTGATCACTTTGGGCCAATATGAATTTAATAGCACTAGCCGAATAATAACAATAACTGATAACAAGATTATGCAAGATTTGCCATTACTTTCCCATACCTGTGATTACAGGTATATTGATATACCTGTTACTATGTATAGAGGTGTTACTATATATATTGTATGTTAAAACTGTTAGGTGTATTTTATAATCTGGAACATTTTACACCAAATGATTTAATCACAAAAGATTATGTAAAACACAAAATTACAACAAACACACCAAAAGTACCTATAGAAATTACAACAGTCATAATGAACAAACAAGAAATAAACATAATTTCAAAGAAGGAACCAAGGTAATTCTAATATTTAAGAAATAAACAATAAAACTGAGAAATTCTTCTCCAAAAACAATATAACTCAAATAACCAAAGATCCCACAATAAAATACCAAAAACAAATTCATAAATAATGCAAAATACATAATCCAAACAGAAAACATAAAATACCTAAAAAGAAATTAAACCTAACCCCCCAAAACTAAACGCATTACCAAAAATACACAAACCCAATATACCCATTTGACCTTTGATAAATAACACACAAGCACCCTCCCACAAAATCGCCAGACACCTAGATAAACTAATCAGAAAACATATAAATCTAACCAACAAACAACATAAATCTAACCAACAAACAACACTTATGTTAAAAACAACATAGAACTTGTCAAAAAACTAGAACACATCCATATACCACACAACTCAACATTAGCATCATTTGACATAACGAATTTATACACCAATGTACCTGTTGAAGACACCATAGTAACAAGGTAAGTGTTTGGAATACTGTTTTATGAACATGAGGTGGTATATGTTAGTGATCACAATTCTGTGGTTGAGGCTGAAGGTAGAAGTAGTTTCTATAGAAATATTTCATTTCTAAAATGATTTCAAATATAAATCTTAGAACATGGTAGTCATGTATGGTTCTCCATACCGATATTTTAATTATTTGCATCAAATAGTATTATTGTTTAATAAATGTTCTATCCAGATCAAATTATGTGTATACAGTTCTGGAAAAAATTAGACAGGCATAATATTTTGTTTGTTTATTGTAAACTGTATTATGTTTGGAAGTATCCCAAAGTAAATTTAACATTAGTCATGTCAATCAATGAGGCCAGTCAGTTTTTTAAGGCCAGGAGAATCCTTGAAAAGTTTGGAGCATCACTAGGGGATCTGTGAAAAACTGGCAGATTTGAGTAGTCACTTGATAAAGGATGGTGTTGTAAAAGCAACAATTCTTTCAGAATTTTTTATAACCCTGTCAGTCTGCAAATAATACACTGTATTACAGTATACAAATGTAGTGTAACATCTTAGCACAATACTATATGATAAATTTGGATAAAAGTCTCATTGCCAATAGACAGGATAGCTGGTGTGATCAGACATAACAAATTTGTATTAGTTTTTTGAAAATTTATTCCTATAAAACTGGAGTAAGCATATTTTCAAACCTTTATGGACGTGTGTCATGGAATTTACAGATTGCACCAAAAGAAACAATTAAAATATATCTTTTCAATTAAACAAAAATTGGTCTTGTAATATGATTCGGTAATACAGCAGGAACTAATCAGTTAATTGCTATTACAAAATGCCTTATTCCTTTTCCATGATGATCAGATTTTGCTATACATCTGCATAAATATAAATTATTAAAATGCTTAACTCCCAACACAAAGTTGAACACATGATGAAAAGTTCATCATGTCACATATTCTAGTAACAAGGTAAGTTTTTGGAATACTGTTTTAGCTGAATTTATACACTAGGAGGACACTCAGCATTTAGTTTGTGTGTGTAACTCTGGTTAATCAAAGAGAATTATTTGTGTAAATTCAAATTTAGTAAAACGAATCTACTACTGTAAATGCCTGGAATGCTATGCATTAAAGAATTTTAATTAACTTTATATGGGGAAAACTGGTTTACATACATTATTTCTGAAAATAATAATCCTGAAATGTAATCAGTACTTATATCAAGTTAAGTGCAATAATTAAATATATTCTTCAACTTGCACGTTAAATAGATCCCTTCTCCTTCACTTACCAGGCAAACATAAGGGAAGCTCTACTAAATACAGGATTTCTTGGAACTGTGTAGAGTGGGATCAGTGGAGTAACTTGCGGAGGGGGGTTATCAGGGGATCAATTCCCCTCCAGAACTATTCGAAATTTCAGCAGAATTCCATAATTTCCTAAGTAGACCCATTTCTAAGCCAGTTTTGTTTGTACAAAGTAATACTTATAAATAATTATAGAAATAAAAGTAATTACAATATTGTAACGTTATGTTTTCCCCTTACATAAAATAGGCCCCAACTTAAACCATTTCATGACCATGATACATGAAGAACAAAATACTAAGTCATTAACTAAATTGTATACTATAAATATTGTCTGAGATACGGTAATAAAAAGAGATAAGAATAATGTAATGAAACTGATAAGAACATTATCAATAAGAAGATTTTACTCCAGTAAACTGCATTAAAAATTGTTAAAAAAGATAAAACTAATGAAAGTTAAAAATAAAGCTAATGAGTTATTCTTAGATGACATCATTAATCTTATTGGTAATGGTGTAAAAGCCTTCCCACAGCGGTTGCAGGTTTGGGCTGATTTATTTCTTCCTTATCATGTTATAGAACTAGGCCTGGCAGCAGGTGTGAGCCCTGAAGAAATTGCAACCAGTCTTCATCTTTGTATTTGCCAAAATAAAGTTGTTCTGAGCCAGGTCATGTAAATTCAGGTTAGGCCAAGTTGCTCATTAGACTTTGTCTAAATTTTAAAGATATAAAGTGTTGATAAAGATTTTAGGACCGTACATTAAAAACATTGTTTGCACATATGAGTAGGAAGCAGATGTATTAATATAATGTTACCCAACAAGATACAGGAACAATTATGTATATTTAATTAAGTAGTTAGTGGACTTAAAACCTGCAGTAGAAACTCCAGTTTTTATAAAACAAATAGGGAGAGAATTGAAGATTTGATGTTTGTAAATGTTATATCTATTTTCTTCTAAGTAACTAATGGCTGGTTATTTGTAATCACGTTTTCTCATAATGTATGTTGTTAATGACCTTTTTTTAAGGGTATGAAAAACAACAACAGATATTGGTATTTGAAAAAAGGTGAATTTTATTGGTACATACTAAAGTATAGAGTCAAATTTGTTTCTATTCATTAACAAAGGTCCGTACTGTAATAATTTTGTGTGTAATATACAAGCATTCTTTAATATGTTTACGAGATTCTCCCAATTTTATTTGCATTAATTCAGACCGTAGTAACATTAAATTCCACTGTAACCCATTATTAATACTTAATCATTTGCATGTTAACAGAAACTACACATTGCTTATTATTGCATTATGTTGAAAAAAGGATTTTAATGTACTTGTTTGGTTATACATTAGATTGTACTAGGTTCTAAATTGGAAGTACGTTTTAATTCCGGTACTTTGAATAAAGACAGCCTTTAATGTTATATACAGCCTTTGAATGTACACTAACTAAGGAAATGTCTGTTAAGTCTAATTAATTTTAAAAATCTAAAAGGTTAAGTTAAATAATTAAACGTAGCCACAACCTGCCAAAATCGTCTCTGTACCGTAATTATGTGCGATAAACTAATTTCTGTACTTCCAATAAATACACCCTTTTAATGTACACGAACAAAGTAAATTTTATTTAAGTTACATTGTCGTACATAACCTCCATAAGCTGGCATTACTTACTTCGAATAAATACAGCCGTTAATGTTATATACAGCCTTTTATCCATACAATAAATACAGCCTTTCAATGTACACTAACTAAGGAAACGTTTGTTAAGTCTAATTAATTTTAAAAATGTAAAAGGTTAAGTTATATTGTTAAACGTAGCAACAACCTCCCAAAATCGTCTCTGTACCGTAATATGTGCGATAAATGTAAACTAATTTCTGTACTTCCAATAAATACACCCTTTTAATGTACAGTGACAAAGTAAATTTTATTTAAGTTACATTGTCGTACATAACCTCCATAAGCTGGCATTAGTTACTTGTGAAGAAAACAGTTGGATGTACACATCGGACACCGAAATATAGTGCACGCGCGGCGCCGGAAGTTGAATTTTGCCGCTGAATATTCCCCATGACCCAACTATTAAAAAAGGAACATGAAGTAAATTGCTCGCTTTGCGCGACATTAACTTATATCTTTTACAAGAACTTTATAGTACATATAAAGACTCGACTAACGATAGAATTAAATTATTTCGATTTACTCTGTGCTCATGTAATCAAAAGTTGAATCGATTCATTTAACCGTCAACGATAAGAGGTCAAGACATGAGAAGTTTGGTTAACTCGTCTTTCACTTACGATGTGTTTAAAAAGACGTTTTTGTTGTGCATTTCATAAATAAGTGTAATCTGTTAGGTGCATAATTAAAGTACGTTAATTCTAGTGGCTTCAAAGTACTCTCGAAGTTAAAAGTTGAATGTGAGAAATGGCTGTTCCAGAGCAATATAATCAAAATTTAACGGACAGTGATACAGATGCAAATGATTCTTTTACTTGTAGTTCAGCATTCCAAAAATCAGCGGGTCCACGAGCAGAAGATGTAGGTACAGCTGTGGATTTAGACGAGGAAATCGTAAGTTGACAGGAGAAATGTCATGTATCATTTTTCAAATGTATCTAGTTAATGGTTTTGAGGTTATGTAGATGTTTGGTTATGTTAATCCAAACAGGCAGTGGATACACAATTACGCACAGAGCAAACAGGCTTAATGTACCTCTGACTGGCTGCCTGTACAGTCATGTGGTATTCGTGTTGTAACTTGTATAACTTGTAGTCCTGCCCTGTTGTAAGTCAGTCGTGCAAAATATTTCAATGATATATCAAATGTAAACTTTGATATTTAAGTAAATTTAAATGATGACATTAAATAACCCATGACTTTTATTTTATGCTATTATAGTACATTTCATCCTATGCCTATAAAGAAAAGTGTTATATTGAACCAATTTTGGAGCTAGATGATGACAACCAAGATGCCTACATAAATTTTATGCATCCTCACTGGCCATCAAAAACTTTTTTTGGCCAGAACACAGAAATGTTGGGAGAGAGGATAAGTGCTGAGTCCCTTTTACAAACATAATTTGCTGTATAGATGTACCTGAATTAAGTGCTTAGGTGGGCCGAATGCTTTTCAGACTATCCAAAAAAAGTATTCAAAATATTAATGCTGCCTGGACAAGGAAAAATTAAGTTTCATATCAATCAAGAAGCACCTGTATATTATTATAAATATCCTGTAATACCATTTAAGACTGAAAAGGTAAGCTAACTCAACAAGTAAATACCTAAGCAAGATATTATTTTTAAAATATGGACAAATCTTTAAAATCTATATTTTTTTAGTTGTGACAGGTAGGCCTAGTTAGCCCTTGTTACACTGATAAGCCTAATTTTAACTGAAGGTTTTAGTACAGAAAAATATAAGCATACCTTAAGTAAAAAAATCCTCATTGGCTACACAAGATAGTGTACTACGCAAAACATTTCAATCAAATATCAAATATAAACTTTGTAGTTAAATTATAAAATGATGTCATTAAATACCCATGACTTTTATTTTATGCTGTTATATTACATTTCATCCTCTTTCAAATGAGACCTTTTTCAGCCTCATAGGACAAGACAGGAAAAAGTTATAAACATTTACATAAAAGCCTGCATGGACAAACAAAATTCACAATTGCCAACTTTGAAGTGGAAAAACAAGTTTTATATGAGTCTAAATGTTATTTTTGACTTTATATTTGGAATCCTTGTGAAATTTCAAGTAAATATTGTGAGTTTCGTAACTTAATATTAAATAATAATCATACAAGTAGAGTTTTCATTTAGAAGTGCTCTTTAGATCTCGCGCTGCGACTAACAATCTGCTAAAAATGGACTTTTTTCAAAAAATCATTTAAAAAAACCTAAAATGAATTTGGCAAAAATGAAAAATACGGGTTGTTATATTTGTCCATAGTTGCTGTAAAAAAATTTCATGAAAATCTGACAGGGTGGGGTGAACACCCCTGGATGATTTGACTTGGAATGACCCTGCTGTCTGTTCTGAGGTCTTGCAACATTTTTTCACCCTACAAGCTGATATTCCAATATTAAAAAGTCACTATAAATACAGATCAGTTTGGTGTTTGAGATATGAGTTTGTCTTGTCTCTAAGGATTTGTTAGCTTAATTTTGTTAATAATAATTTTCTTAAGAGAACAATTATTTATTTATTACAAATATTTAGCACATTGATGATTACTTGATATTTTTTATCTTCTTTATTACTTCAAAAACTTCATACACATTATAATGTCTTTAACTACTTCAAAGAATTATTGTTTCCTACAGTAACTCATAGCTTTTATGCTTAACTTTGTTTGGATCAGTGAATTAATTAGAAACAAAAACATAAGGAAAAATATTTTTGAAAGTATTAGTTTTGGCAAAAAATATTTTTGTATAAATGGTAATCAGAGTTTGGCTCCTCCTAAGGTAAACTGAAACCATCATGTGTGTAATCTTAAGGTTTAACAGTCCTTAGCGAGTGTTTCCTATCTGATGGGACTACATTCTAAAACACAATACAAGAAATACGAAAGGAGAAACAGTGTGTGTGTGTGTGTGTGTGTTTTGTATACTGTATTTATAAATTATAAATAACAAAATTTTCAGTATATGTTTCTTGTAATGCATTTACAGTACAATTTTTTTGTAATGAAGTTGGAATATAGGCAGGATGATTTTTTTGTCGTACCTACACAGATTCACTTATATGCAGACTGGACTATCCAAACACAAGAGCATGAGATGCAACATGCATAAAATGTGAGGACTTTCTCTGCAACAAGCAGCCTATATAATATGTAGATATAAACATTTGCTATATTTTTTTGCAATATTCTATCAATTTGATATTTTTAAATCTTCAACTGTGGTGGTAAAAACATTTTGCATTCAACAAACACTTACTGCATACAATATCGTATGTAATTATTTTATATGGCCATGAAACATTTAAACTTTCCATGGTTTCTTTATGTGTAGCAGTTGCATAAAAAATATGTTCTTGAACACCTTTAAGACTTTTTTTTATTTTTTCACCATAAAAATCAGGTGTACAGTTTATTCTGATAGGGGAAGATATTTGTGAAAATATGGTATTTACTACTTATGGCATACTTAAGCCTATATATGTACTTTTCCAGAAATTATTTGAACATCAGTTCAGAGGAAATTTCAGAAAACCTTCACGTCTTCCACGTGCAGCAACAAGGGTTTTCGATACACCTAATGTTTAACAGTTTCTTCCAGTATGTTTTCAACCACATACACAAACAGTGCCATTTTCAGCAGACTGAAGTATTCTGTGTCACGGCGCCTGAGTGTAGTGTATGAAAAACTAGTACAGCGACAGTGAATGTTGTGGTCTATCAAGACATCTGGTGTCATGACAGCAGCATATATGATTGACGCCTAAGTCCTCAAATTGATACAATGCAACTTTCAATTAAGTTTATGTCACATTCTGAAAATATAATAATCCATAAGTTATCTCTGAAAAATACGTAAGTGCAGTGGCATATTTACTTTCTCTGTAGTTGAATCAACTGTTCGTGTTAATGTACAAGTACCTTGTGATGTAGCTGTGGGTGGTGACGTGATGATGAGAAAATTATTTGGAAAGTGCACATTTCATAGCATTCTAGAGCTTAATGTATTACAAAATAGAATTGTAAATCTTATTTTTTAAACACAGCTTGTATTTTTTGTAGTTTTGCATATGTGTGAGGTTTTGGGTGTTGTTTGTTTAATAGATGCTGTCCGTCCAATGTATGGTTTTAATTCTTCGTTTTTACAATAATGCGAGATTTACCATAATAAGCTTCAAGGTCATGCAGTAGTAAAAGCTCTTCCTCGCCCCTTGCCCACCAGCATTGTCACATGTTACACTTGGTTATGCTCATGCATCAGTAGGGAGGGAAGGTCTCTTGCAAACACTTGACATCCATTGACAAGTCATTCCACTTGTCCCCTTGCTACTGTGGACAAGGGGACATTCTCCATCTTCTCTACATTACCCACGTACATATTGCATTTAGTAGTTCTAGGATTACGTGTGTAAAGTTTTTACTAATTATTTTTATTATTCTGTGTTGTTGTTATTTAATAATTATATAAGGCTTACTCACAATGAATAATGATAATCATTTTCAAATTGTTGAGACTCCTTGAACTCTTACAGTGTCACTATCTGGTAAAAAGGACTTAGAGAAGCAAGGTAAACACATCATTGCCAATGTTTACAACTTTTTTTACAGTGTCTTGCGGACAATCTAAAGAAAGTTGAAAAGTTGTATTTTAAAAAGGTTCAAGAGTTGGCTGCTCAAGCTAGTGGAGTAAGTCGATCAAGGCGTAAAACGTGACGATGACTGTGAAAGAAATGAACCTAAGTTTGGTATGCCACGGAGGCATTTTAGAAAGAAGCCGACAGTAACAAATTTGGAAAACTTCGACAAAGATGTTGTGCGAAGATATTTTTTTAGTTTTTATGAACACAGAAAATACGAACATTGAAAAAAAATTCAGTAACAGTTGGTTGAACAAATAAATTTGATGGGTTCCAGGAAATCAGTGCAGCGAACTTTGAGACATATTGGATTTAAATATAAAAAGTGTTATGACTGCCAAAAATATTTAATGCAAAGAGTAGATATTGCTTGTGCTCGCACTACTTTTCTGAGAAAAATGCATCATATTCGGATTGACAGTTTAAATAGGCCCATTGACATTATATTTGGACGAGGCATGGGTGAACCAAAATCACAGCAAATCAATGATGTGGCAAGACCCAGAGGAAAGGGGTGGTTTAAAAGTGTCAGTTGGAGAAGGCTGTAGATTAATTATACTTCAGTTGGGGTCATCAGAAACAGGGTTCGTGAAGGAATGCAAATAATTTTCCATGCACAGAAATCTGCATTAAATACAGATTATCACAACTAAATGAATTCAGAACTTTTTAAAGAGTGTTTCCTGAACTTCTTCTATTTACTGGAAGAAAGTTCTGACATAGTAGTGGATAACGGAAGTTATCATTCCACACTTACTGAGAAAGCTCTTGAATCAAACTGAAGAAAAGTAGAAATTCAAGAATGGCTGAGAAATCATAACATTGAATTTTCAATGCAAGATGTGAAGGCTTAGTTGCAAAACAAAAATGAAATAAAGAATGCGCCAAAAATATATGAAATAGATCAACTAGCCTACGAAATGGGTCATGAGGTTGTACATCTTCCACCTTACCATGCCCATTGCAACCCAATTGAGTTGTTGTATGCACAGGTGAAAGGATATGTAGCCGATCATAATAATACTTTTAAAAAGGCTGACCTTGAAAGACTGATTGGCAAAGTGATAGCTAAAGTAACAGTTGAAGACTGGAGAAAAGCTTCATTACGAAGAGCTTCAAAAGGAAGAGTACAAAAAAGAATGTTCTCAGCTATAGACTTGGCTATAAAATGTATGGTGATTACAATGACGGAAGAAAGTTCAGAAGATAGCGAATTCAGTTCTGATTGAAAGAATTTAAAAATAATTGTAATAAGTAAATTTGTATGTATATTTTATATTATAATATGTATAATTTTTCTTTACTAAATTTGTTTAAAAATTAAGTGTTTTATTAAATAACATATTATGTAAAACACTGTTTTAAGAACAAATAAAATGTAAACAGAAGTCTTATATTAATAAAAAATAAAGCAAATAATTATGTAAAATTGAAAACAACACAAAAATTATATAAAGAAAAGAAAAAAACAGAGGAAAAGAGAGGATTTGTCTCTCTTTGTTTGTAATAGCGTGAGGTGTGTGTGTGTGTGTGTGTGTGTGTGTGTGTGTGTGTGTGTGTGTATGTGTGTGTGTGTGTGTGTGTGTGTGTGTGTGTGTGATATGGCAATACTGCAGTGGGCTCCAGTGACCTTGAAACTTATTATGATGTGTCTCACATAATAGTGCAACAGGTAATGTACTGCCTATCTGCTATCATCCTATGGGTAGCTTATGTGTTTGAGGTCATCCAGACTGTTATCTCTCCACTGGCGTAGGTAAGCTTAGGTATTCCTCATATTAATATACTCTTCAAGACTTATACAAAGGCAGTCTGAGAATTTTAGGCATACAAATTATTACTATAAAATTACAACAATTGTATTATATATAACAGTAATTATTGTTGTATACAGTCTTCATGCAAATTGAGAAACTTGCTGTATTGTTTTACAGTTTATTGTATTCTGTCATCATATAAATGTGTCTCCTATGATATTAGCCGCTCTTTGCAACTCCTTGTCATCATAATGCTTGTGTGCTAGCCAATTCTTCATGTGCGTATACAGATGGAAATCACTGAGGATGATTGATAACTTTTCACCTGAACTTTTCCAAGAAAATATGAGGACATGCAGCAGGATTGAAGATGATTCCATCCTCTGATAATTGTTTTGAATTGGTGTGCAGAAGTTACTCAGAGTTTTACAGTAAATCTTCAAATTGTTAATGGTGCCATGATCAATAAAATCCACCGAAATTACAGTTTGTTTGTCCCAAAAACAATTACCATGTATTTCTTGCCTGACAAAGTTTGTTGATATTTTCTCAATTTTTTTTGTAAGCAAGCCCATCTCATACACTGTTTTTTTGTCTTGACCCATGGATTTACATACCTGGCCCATGTTTTATCACTAGTTATGATGTGATAGGAAAATGAATCTTGTTAGCATATTGCTCAAGAAATATTATAGCTGACTGCATTTATTGTTCTCAGAGGAGTTTTAGCAGCCACCAAGAGTAAAACTTTAGTAGCCTAGTTTTTCTGTTAGATCTTTACGAAGAACAATTGTAGAAATTTGAGAAAAATGACTCAATAACTCAGAATTGGTAAAGCAGAGATTTTAAACTTTTATTGATTTTTTTTGCAGTTGACCTCTCATAGCATTCAATGGGCCACTGTTTTCTCATTATCAACATTGTGTTTGACCATTTTGAAAAATAAGATACCTTAACTCATTACTACATTCTTCTCAAAGACTTCATACATTACTATTGGATGTCAACTGATTTTGCATTTTTATATTACGAGAAATGTAATTACACAGCACTCTTCGTAGGTAGTAAGGTTCTCAATTGCAGTGGATATTTTAAACAGTATATGTAGACTAAAGTTTATCCTGTTTCTGGTACTTTTTGTCACCTGTTCCAACAATGCAGTCTTCATTAATGACTGAGTCAAGATACTGAAAGCTGGTTAGTGCACTTTCCAGACACATACTGCTGATTAAAATGTGGCAGTACTCCTGTGAACCAGAACTTTGATCTGTCTTTTTTACATTCAGTCCACTTTTGCATAGTTTGTGTACAGGTTTTGGAACATTTCTTTAACCATGAAAGGTAAAAATTATAATAATAATCAACATCATTTATTATTGTCTACAACAACTTTGTTAGCAAGTATTTTAATAATCTTATTGGTGATAGTATTGATTGATTTACTTATTCATTTATCGGTGATTTAATATTTCACTGATTTTGGAAAGACATTATGCTTAGAAACATAGTGCTTATATAATACATTCTGCACCATTAAGGAAAGTTTGGAAAGTTTTATTTGTTCATGTATTTTTGTCCTTTATGGACATTGTGCTCTTTTAAGCTCCATGTACCAGCAGACCAGGAACTGCACCACTCAGCTGTGCCAGCCTTCATAGGTACAATATACCGCCATATATATAAAGCAATTTGTCAAGGTAGTATACACTATGTTGTATACAGATGTATATCCATTTCAAAATAGTTTAATTGGATTGGCAGTCTGTAGATTTGAATTCTGGGCTTTTCAATGGTTATGGAATAATTCCAATAATGTATCTAAGATAATATCAAACAATATTCTTATGCTGATGAGATAGTCAAGTGGCATATAGCCCTGCGAGCATATTGTGTCATATTGTGCATATTGGCTGGGTGTTGCAACGTGGTATGTTCTCACAGTTTTTTCAACTACTGTGCACTTAAATTTTCCTTATTATTTTCTGTGTGTTATTAAGAAGTTTGTGGAAGCATCTTGCAACTTTAAGGGACAATTCGCATTATACAGCATGGCACAACACAAGACACGACAAAATATTCTTTAATGTTTTTGTTTATCCATATGCACAGTAATCAGCATAGACACATACAGACAGAGACAGACGTGACAGAATATTTGTCACCAAAGAATTGGTGGGAAAAAATATTTTGTCAGTCTATGTCTATCCATGCGTATCACTGCTGATTACTGTGAATGAAGTAGCGACATGACACATCACGGTCATTTGCCTTTGTAGTGACGTGTAAGCCTACTAGTGTATGAATTTTGTTTACTGTACCTGTGTTGTTTCTGTGTCTATAATAATATTGTGAAGTGTACTGTATATGGTAACATATGAATTATTGAATTGTAAAATACAAAAGTCGGGTAGAGTTACTTGAAGACGACTAGAGACCTATAGAGAAATCAACAGAATGCACAACAACGAGTAGAGTGAAAAGTAATGAAATTAAACAGTCTCATAAAACTAGGCGTACTCATCACTTCCTAAGAAGTCAAGAGTCTATTTAGCAGTCCTAATGAAATAAGTTTTACAAAAGTACAGAGAAGAAGCTGGAAGAAACAAATCCTGTAGATGGGTTTTTGTCCGGGATAATGGCCACACTGAAATTGTTTCGCCATACGATCAGAATACTGTAAGCAGGAAATATCTGCAGTTGTTTCTGAAGTAGATATGCAACCAATAATGAATCCGGTTTCAACTCCAGTAACAATAACTCAGCCTAAGTAAAGCCAGTCCTATCCAACTGCTGAAACACCTTCTGAATCTGAGCGATCGTTTGCAAGTTTAATTCAACTTTCTCACAAAATTTTCACAACTTTACAGAAAATCCCTGAATATAGAACACTTTCACATTTAAACACTGCAGATGTTATATGTAGTTTCATTTCTGTTTTTGTTAATTTTTTTAATTGAACCAAATGATACACTATAAATATCTAATGTTATAAAATTTTGATGAAGTAATAATTTTCAGAGTTCTTTCACATTAATTTGCAATTGATTTTTGTAAAATAAAATATTTTAAGCAAGTTGTCTTTTATTTTGTTAAATATATTTTCCTTAGAATTTGAAAATTATATTTTCAATCGCAATAGCAAACTAATATGTCTGTACCCCAAAAGTATTTCATCTTTAATAATATTGTTATGACGGTCTACTGATCATCGTATGGTACAGTGGAAAACAAAATACAAGACACCAATTACATCACTAATCACCAGCTTTAATTATCACAATAAAACAGTTTGTAATTAACAAGACAGTCTCTTACAACAAATCAAATAAAAATTGTTCACACGCAATAAAAATGTTAACTGATATAAAACACAATTGTATTACAATTGTCTCGCACAATTATAAAACACGTAATACTTCGCCACAATACTTCAAAACCGCACTATGTAAATCACTGTAATCGCCCCACAATAACTGAAAACTAAGCAGCAGGTATGGGCCATTTATAGTCTGCAATGATCCATACTATGCGTCCTTAACAAGCCATCAAAAATTCTAGAGGACACTTCAACGCGACCTTCTCAGAAACACGCACCATTGGGCTAATTGAGATGCTTCTAGAACGACACCATCAAATGCACAAGACGTGCCACATTACGTAATACTGCCTCGCATGTCAAGTTTCATGTACGCATTACAGCTGTGGGAATCGTTCTCCAATGTACCAGAACATTCCGTAATGGCGTAACACGTTTCTGCATTACGTAACAATATGTATCATTTTTAAAATTTTATATCACAGCATTCAAGATAAAATATTCTGTAACTGCAATTTAAAAAAATAATATTAATTATTTTACAATATTTTATATTAATCTTCCTTGTGATTGCGTACAAGATAATGCTTCAATAATTTTTTGAAATTTCATATTTCTTAAATTTGAACTTGACACTTGCCTTCTTCTTCTACTGGCGTTACAAACCAGAATGAGTTTTAGCCTCTTCAACAATTTTCTCCATTCAGCCCCCTCATTACATAGCCTTCTCCATCTTCTTACCCCCATATTCCTTGGATCCTCCTCAACATCCTTAATTCATCTCCTCCTTGGCCTTCCTCCTGACCTCCTACATAGTGGTCTCCATTTTAGAACTTTTCTGGGAACTATATGTTGTTCCATCCTCATTATGTTGTGTCCCAGCCAGACTATCCTTCTACTCTTTATAAACCTTCCTGTGGCAGCTTTGTGTATCAGCTTATTTATTTCTCAATTCCTTTGTATACTCCACGAGCTGTTGTTATTTTGTCCTGGTCCAACAATTTTTCTTAGTAACTTACTCTCAAAGATTCTGATACTGTTCATCTTTTTGTTTAATATTTTCAGTGGAGTTTACTAAAGAGCCTGGGTATGAAATTTCACATGTGTGTTCAGATTCATGATTTTCGAATTGTAGAAGTTGTCTGTCACATGATATTCTTGTTATTTCCATGTGTTTAATTTTATTATCTTTTATTTTCAGTCCTCTCTCCATTACCTCACAATCTATATTAATTACAGCTTCTTTCTAAGAGTTTTTGCTTCTACTTGCAATGGCTACATCATCAGTGTAATTAAGAATTTGTGTGTTTTATTCCTATATGACTCGTATTTTTCATCTTGATGAGTACTGCTTCTAAAAGTAAGTCAAAAAGTAAAGAGGACAGTGCATCTCCTTCTCTAATGCCTGTGGTAATAGGAAATGTGGATCTGAACTGACTACAACTCATATTGTTGCTCTGAAACTTGCCTTTGGTCAGTCAAAAAAATTGTAGGGCTCCTTAGAAAACATTGGTAAAATAATTAAAAATATTTTTTTCAGAAAAAGTTACGTAACGTACTTGAGTAAATGGACAGTTTCTCTTTTGGCCTTATTGCTTCTGTAAAAGCTGAATTCTTTTTTCTTAAGTTAGCCTCAATTTTCTGTATACGACATTGCAAATTCTCCTTCAACTTTGTGCTTTTTTAATACGCCATGGTCTCAAAAACTTTCTGTTCAGTTTCTTTATCTTCTTCCTCAATCAACAGTAAATCTTATAGTGAATGTTGAAATGTTTAACATTATTCAGTCACATGACTTAAAAAAAACTAAGTGAAATATAGCTTATTAAAACTAATTTGGTAATCTTATGACTTCAAACAGCAGTACTGATTTAGTGGGTCATGTCTGTCACTTGCTGGTGTATGTAAATGTATGCATATTTTCTGCCGTTACCATCGGGTTGTGACATGCTGTATAGTGTGAACTGACCTTAATACATCAGACAATGGCCTGTGCTGAATAAGTGGGGTGTTTTGGGAATGGCCAGCTAGTTGTGAGAGACAATTTGGTGCATGATTTGTTGACAGTGGGTTAGTATAAAATGTCATTTGTTGATTATAGCATGCAAATATGTGTAATTGGTAACTTTTATTATTTGTTGTGATAATGTGTTTTTGACAGTTATAAACTTGCAAAATTACTGTATACAAATATTTTTGTTTATTGAAGTGGTTATTAAAATGGAGAGTAACAATTTCTCTGGTATTCAGTTATGTATTCTACTCTGTAAATATGTCGGTCCGTGTGATCATTTTAACAATATGTTGGATTCTTTTAAAAACAGTGAGCAGATAAAATTTGAGGGGCATGCATGGAAAAAGTTTAAACAGCTTATATTTGTATACATTTTAAGACAATATTTATGAACATTTCCATATACTAGAGACTAAACAGAATTTGAAAACTATGTAGGAACTTTTACGTATGATTATATTTATTAATTTCAGGTGCATGGAATGACTGCTTCATATACTGAAATATCTTTCAACACCCAGTCATCAGAGCCAGATGATTCAATTTTGGAAGAGGTAAATGTAAATTTATTACAAGATTTAGAAGCTCCATGTGAATCACAAAAGAAGTGTGAAGAATTTTGCAGTGAAAGACCTAATAAGTTACCATTAAATAATGAATCTGGTTCAGGAGAGAGTACACCTTCGACAAATAAAGCAGTTGGCTACCTTAACCAGTTGAATGGAACTGTAACACAAGAGGGTGAAATGGTGCTTTTTGTGGCTGAAGATTTAGAAAAGAAAATAAAATTATCTAGCCCAGTTAACAAAAAAGAAGGTTAGAAATATGAATTGAGTTAAGTTTTAAATATATTTATTAAAGAAATTATTTTAAAGTTAAATTATAAAATCTATTTGGGTATGCACAGTCTACTTCTACATTACTTTTCAAGGCTTCATAGCTGGCATGTTTAGTACTTTATGTCCCCAGTGGCTATAAAATTTTACTCTGTAAAATTTTTGTATAGTATACATTTAAAAAAATGGTTCTCTCGAAGAGTAGTCTGATTGACAAAACACAATTAGTTTTGGTAAATTATTTAAATTTTTTGCATGTTACTGTATGCAAATTACAGTATGTTTATGCAATAATTTGTTTGCATGTTTGAAGTCAGAATCATTTTTTTAAGGCCAGCAACAGGGAAGTTGTCACTTCTGTACAAGGTGATCAGTATGTTGTCAACACTATATTAATTTTGTTACAGAAATTTATATGCATGTGTACACGTGTGAATGCACACACACACACACACACACACACACACACACACACACACACACACACACACACACACACACACACACACACACACACACACTCGGATCAACACATGACAAAGGTTTTTAAAACTCCAGGCATTGGGAACCTACAAAAAACAAAAGTATCCCACAAACCTATTCACAAATATTTCTTTCAGTTTTGCAGCATTTTTTGTGTTATTTTAATGAATTTATTTTTTCCATTTCTTACTTCAAGATAATTTTTCTTATCTCTGTATTGTTGTTTAGTCCTTTCAGTGTCTTTGTGTCTTTATGGTCAGTATATTAATACACTGACCTATGGACGTACATATTACATCCAAGTGAAACAAGTGTCAGAATCCTAAGGACGTACCCGTGAATTTTACTTAGTTTAAACTAAAATTCAGCTCCAATATGTCACAAAGATTTGGTTTCTGTATAAACTATTTTAGTTCTCCATTTAAACTGTAGAGGTCAGCATGCACTTGGAAATAAGGCTGGCGAAAATATTTCTGTTTGTACTATGTACACGTTTTTTGAGTGAAGCCATTTTTGTTGTTTACTTACAGTTTGTGTGTGAGATATGTTGTTATATTTTTGTTTATTGAAAATGGATTCCGGGAAATATCTTACTGAAGAAGAAATCATCAGCATCATCACTCGTAAGCTGTAAATAAATGATTGCATAACATCGTGAAAGGTGTCACCAAGGGTTATATCCAACTAGTGGATTTGCCCGGCTTCGCTTGGGGTAATGATTATAAAAGTATTGAGTGAATAATTGAAACCTTGTTATGCCGAAAATATATTTTACTTGTTAGACATATTAACAATGTTTATAAGTGAGGATCTTGTAAACAATAACAAAAAGTAATAAAATTTCTTATATTACAATAATTAAATTATAATAATAATTTTTTAAAATAATAGATCCAAAATAATTAAGCATAAAATTTCAGCTAAATTTATCTCAAAGCTTTTAGTGTAAAGTTTACTGTAAAGCGTGACGGTACACTATGTTTTTTGTTTGTCCGTCCGGAGCACAGACAAATAAATTATCTGGCGTGCCAACTCTTGAGCAAGCTACATATAATTGGCCGTGCAAAAAACATGGACTTTCCAAGTAAATGCCTGCCACACAAAGTGATTGCCCCTGTGCCTTGTTGATACTCATAGCGAATGCAAGCCGGATGGGAAACTGCAATCGTTTGAACTCAAAAGACATATTTGTGTCACTGGGTATCAATGGAATGTGAGGGATAAATACGTCTTCTCCTGTGGCATTCCCCGTGATGATCGTGGCTTCTATTACGTTGGGCAACAGATTCTTTACGATGAATCTTGTTCCGTTGCACAGTTTTGGCGGGTTGATGTTATGTAATAGAATGATAGGGGATCTTTTTTTTTAAAGTCAACTTGTGTGGCGGCATTCCCGGGGGTTGCAGAGAATTTAAAAACTCCGTAGGGTAATAAACAGCTTGTTCAGTATCCATTACTGTATCAATGGATGAATAGGTAGTGGAGTTGCCGGGAAGCATATCCTGTATGAGATCGTTAACATATTTAACGCTGTCGTTTTTGAAAGCTAAAATGGCCCTTCCGCACAGCCATCAGTGCGAGTTGTAATTTTCGTGTATATCTGGAAACACTTTAGTTATAAGTTCTTCGAGTGAAGAGACCATGTTGCAGAAATTTGAGGGAAACGAAATTTAGACCGGTAGTGGGGTCTACTGGGAATTCTCCATTACCAAGTATTGCGAGATAGCAGATGAAATGGTGACTCACACTCACAACGGGGTAAAGAACAAAACAGTTGTGCACCAATTTTCAACTTTGATTGTTAATAACTTGGGAACTAAGAACGCTATCAGAGCCAGGAAAATTGCATTTTGTAGCAAATTTTATGGGCTTTCAGAAAATTGCCTTCCACTTTGGTAGATTTCCTCATTGTTTTCGAGATATTTGTGCAAAACCGCAAAGCTGCTCGTTAAAATTTTGTTTAAGGAGTGGAAAAGGAGTGTGGGATAGTTTTTTCAAAATGAAATGTAGATAAGAATTTTCCTCTTGTTTTGAACTGTTAGTGTGCAAAATTTCATCACGATCGGAATAAAACTGTAGATCTGTATAAAATACAAACGGAGACACAAACATTCTTCTTTATATATTACGACGATACTCTTAGACACTTACTTTTGCACATATGCTATTACTCATTTGTGCGCACTTACCCACGTCTCGAAGGTATACTCTTCTTCTGCAGTATTTACCTTGATGTTTCCCAGCTAGGTCGCAGGCTTTGGTAGTTGATTGAGTGTGGATAAGCACGTGAATATCGTAATACAAGTAAAGAGTACAGATGATTTAGTACTGGTTGTGAAATTAGTACGACTTTGTTAATAAAATCATATTCATTTTGTTTATTATTTAAAAAAATGCAATTGTCATAGTATTAATTATTTTGTGGGTTAATTACTATTGGAACCCTTATATTCGATACGAATATAATATAATTATAACGTGGTTAAAAATCTTATCTCTTATATTCTAAGACATATTATACACAAACATAAGACATATATGACCTGGACTCTTTACACAGACATATAATACATAACACATATAATTATTATACTACGTGATTAACACATATGAAATTGAATATTCATCTTGTCTTAGCAAGTGTGGTTTTTATTCTGTACCACTTAATAAAAACATTAACTAATTAAACATTTATTAAAAATTCTAATAGAGACCATTCTATTACTTCAATTAATTATATTACTAATGTCTCAATTAATTAACAATCTTCAATTAAAGTAACTCTCATACTTGAGTTTACTTTATCGTTACATGATTTTAATTATATACAGTGGAGTCGCGATTAACCGAGTCTCGATTAACCGAGCTTCCGTGTTATCCGAGCCTAAAGCAAGAAATAATGGTAAAATAGTTGTCGAAAGTCTGAAATAAATTAACCTAAAAGATGTGATTTATTGGCTGGCGGAATCGTGGGACAATGTGAAAGAATCTAATGTCCTGAAAAGCTATAAAAACATTTCGCCAAAAAGGGAAAACACAAACGACGGTGAAGACAATGAAGATGATGTAGAACTAGTGGAACTTTTAACTCAGCTACCAGTTACTGAGGCAATGACGAATCAAGATGTTAACAACTGGATGAATGACGAAGAACTGTGTGAACTATCCGAAGAGGCCATTGTAAATTTGATTATTCAAAATAAAAACAGTGACGATGAAGAAGACAACACTACTACTGTGGACAAAAAGATAAGCCACGCTGATGGCTTAAGTGCAATCGAGAGGGCATTGTTGTACGCCGAGCAACAAGAAGACACGTCACCAGCTGACATTCTAGTTCTGCGGCATCTGAGCAATATGGTGACAAAGAAGACAGGCAGCGCTATCAACCAAAAAACTGTTAAAAGACTTTTTAAGAAATTATGAGATTTAATTGTTTAAGATTTTAATCTGATGAGAGTTGTACTGTTACTGTTTTTGCCGCTTAGTGTAATTAATAAAGGATTACGTAAGTGATAGAATCGGCTCAGTTTCTTATTTTTCCTTTTTTTTCCAATTATTAATGTTTTAGTGGCAAAGTATTGGCAAAGTTTCACTTACAATATGAAGCAATTACATGTATTACAGCAAATAGGTGCAATAGAAGAAAAGAGCTTATACTAATGCAATTTTTCTTTGAACCTTCCGTTTTGTCCAAGTTTTTGATTATCCGAGGAGGTCTCGGTCCACATTACCTCAGTTAATCGTGACTCCACTGTAATAAAATATAATACAATATGGTTTCTATAATGACCATTTACTTATGAGATTAATAAATTTATATTATTTGTTATCAATTATTATTCTTTGAACATTTATTGATTATTCATTATGAAAAATAAAAATATAAGAAAGTTTATGTAAACTTGTATATGGAATCTAGAGCCTTCTTTCGATAGACCTCAGGGTCATTTATAATATTAAATAAATGTCTGACTTCACCTGCATATTTCTGCAACCATTAAACTGTGTCGTTACCGCCATCTGGACTCTCGAGTTTGGGATCCTCTTCTGGTATCACCTTCTCTGTCTCTGCGTCGTTGAAATTACTCTCTCCATCTACTGGATGCTGAGTTCTGACGTGGACCTCTGGTCGTGATGATGTACGGCTGGATGTAGCTGCATGTGGTTGTCCCTGCGTCCTCTAGTATTTTGCTCTGGTTCCTCTCCTCTCCTCGTCTTGTCCCTCGTGGATGTCTCGAAGTTCTACGTGGGCTTCTTGAAGTTCATCTACATTACAACTCTTCGTAGATGATATTATAGTCTTTTAAATAAATCGTGTTTCACTACTACTTTCACCGACATACTGCCGGTTCCATCGCACTTCAAGTTACGTAATACGGTTTAAAAACATTACTTAACTTTGTAAAATTCGCGGTTATGAGATGCGTGGATTTCATGTACTGTCTGTTAATATGATCTGAGAAAGCGTGTGTCACTCGCTGGGGTTTTATACTCCTGCTGTCGTTCAATTCCTGTTGGAAACTGTTTGGACAAAGTTGAACAGGTCCGCGCGTCGATTTAATTACTAATTACAACCTACATGTCTTTCTATGAAGCGCACACTTTTTTATAAATATTCTTTTACAAATCGTTAGGTACAATATTAAACTTAACCTATGCAAATTATGAACATTAAGGTGTGTAAACTATGGAAGTTATGGCAAAATTTCACACGGTGGCTGAACGGTTCCCACGATCATAGACCACTTAATGTCTAATTGTAGCGCCAGGTGTCAGCTTTATTTTTACATATGTCTCTGATTCGTGTGACTTCTGGTTTTCATTCAGTACGTAAAAAACTGTGTAAAATTTTCCACACTCGTATGCATAATTCAACTTGTTCTTCATTTACACACTACCACTAACACACACACGGCTGCCTGTCGCTATGACGTCACCCTTGCCAGTCAGTACGTGCTTCTTCTCCCCTTGCTGCGTTTAAAAACCAACTAGGCTTTTAATTCCGTATGCAGGCTCACTTACAATTATTTACTTATTTAAAATTAATACGTTTCTTTTATTATCTCTTATACCTAACGCTTAATTATTACATTATTTTTATTATTTACATCTTTTACATCTCATACGTACGTTCGTATGTTATACATCAGTCACGGGTTGATACATAGACTTATGCTAAACGTATTGTTGCATAAATTCCCCTGCTGGGTAAAAATAAAATTTGAATTTTATTCAAATTTTATTTCTTTGCTCAGAAATTTTTTTTTTTTTTTTTAAACTCACACTTAGTGGTTATAAGGGTTCATAACATTTTTTCAATCTTTCCCTGGGTGGATTACATCCCTCCCATGGATCATACGTTGACTTTGGATTTATTTCTTTATCCATAGAATTTACGGAATGCTGATGCATGGTACTTTCCAATAGTTTTCTTCTTGTCGGATCGTAGACGATAAAGGTATGTCCTTTCCTTCTTTGTAATAAGTAGGGTCCCTCGTACAGTCTGAATAGTTTCTTTGCTGTATTGTCGATTCGTTTTCCCACTGGATTGCTTTTAGTAGCACTCTCTCTCCTTCATGGAATGTGATGAGTTTGTGCGTTCTGTTGAACCTCTCGATCTTCTTCTCTCCAAGTTTTTCCATCCTCTTCTTCACATTGTCGTACTTGTGAATCAATGGAATTTGCAGGTTTTGGTTTGGAGGTTTATCAGTGTTTTTCGACCAGAATCTATTAGGTTTTTTATTCGTTTCCAGTTCCACCGGTGTATATCCCGTAGCTTCACTGTATGTAGCATTTATAGCTTGTTCAAAAAATGATATGTACTCTGCCATGATATGTAACATTCATGGGTTATGTTGTTCATTACAGTAGGTGCGTAAATGTTTTCCTAACTCTTTGTTTACCCTTTCAGCAAGGTTTCCTTGTGGGTGTCGTATTGACGTTAACACTGGTTGTATGCCGTGCTGAGTTAGCGTTTCTGCCCATGCTTTATTTTAGAATTGTTTGCCTTGGTCACTCAATATCTTTTTGATTTGACCATACTTCAGTACATATTTGCGTAGTATGACATTCAGTACACTTTTTGTGGTGGGTCTTCGAATAGCGTAGAGTCGAACTGCCTTGGTGAACACCTCTATACATACAAGTATGTTGTGTTTTGTACCCCCGTGAATAGCTCTCGGAAACGTGCCCAGGAAGTCCACTGCTACTAATTCTCCCTTTTCCTGTGTCTTGATATTTTGCGTATCTACGTAGGTGTGAAGATTCGGATGTCGGGCTGTTTGACATTCGTAGCATCCTTTTAAGATTGCTTTTATTCTTCTAAACATATTATTCAAAATGAAGTCTTCCTTTAAAGCTAAATGACATTTTAAAGCAGACACATGTGCTAAACTTTGATGACATGGTATAATTAGTGTTTTTAATCAAATATATTGGAACTTACCGTCTGCGGCTTTTAGAAACAGCGTCTTTACAAAATTGACATGTTTCGGACACTTGTCCCATCATCAGAATTTAAAACAATCGCGTATCATTTAAAGTTGATACACTTGTCAATCACTTAAAACATTAAAATCCAATATAAAACAAATAACTTAAAATAATATGATACTAAAATATTTACAGCGAGTGCGAAGGTTTACCGATGTACATCGTATGGAGACCGACCGCGCACTAATTTATGTCTCGCTCCCACTACGACAATAGAGCAAGGCAGTGTTGTACAATACATTTGACTTGAAAACCAATTTATCATTTAAAACATGCGGCTTGGTATCAGTATTGTTGTATGCTTTATAAATTTCGTACTCTTCAAGAGCGTTCAAATATCGCCCTTTCTTACATATGTGAAGGGGTATCAAATTAGTTTTAAAATTAGTGTAGTTATGATTCTCGGAAATGAGGTGTTCTGCAAATTTTGACTTGATATTGTCCAAATATTGACAAACATATATTGACAAACTAGTCACCATAATAAAACACAATATACAAATATTGTGTTTTATTATGGTGACCACTACTAGATAGTGGTGATAACTTCATGTGACTTATTTGAAGACCTTTGTTATGTTCATTTGCTATATTGTTTAACAAATATTTAACTCTTATCATCTGTTTGATATGTAATGTTTAATATTCGAACATCATTCCACTTAGCTTCATGGTTTCTTGTGTCTCTTGTGGTGGATAATGACTTAGGGTGTCGGCAATTATATTATCCGAGCCTTTACAATATTTTATTGTGAATGAATACTCTTGTATGGCCAGTATCCATCTCATTAGTTGTGCATTTGTTGCTTTACAACTTAATAAAAATGAAAGCGCTTGATGATCCGTGTGTATCTCAAAGTGTGTTCCATACACATAATAACGAAACTGCTTCAAGGCATATACTATCGCTAAGATTTCCTTTTCTGGCATACAGTAGTGTTTTTCTGCTCCTTTGAAGACTCGACTGGCGTATGTGATGACTCGTAGCTCTCCGTATTTACCCTCTTGGTACAGGACACTCCCTGCTGCATAGTCACTGGCATCTGCGTAGATTATAAATCGTCCTTCCCGTTGTGGGTGATGCAGCATAATGTTATGTAGAAATAAATTTTTCACTTCATGGAACGCTTCTTCATGATGTAGCTCCCATTTCCATTTGCTTTTTTTTCTAGTGAGTTCTAGAAGTGGTTGGATTTTCTCCGCATATAATGATGAAAAACGTCGGTAGTATCCCGTGAGTCCTAGGAATGCTCTTAACCCTTTTATGTTCTTGGGTCTTGGGAACTCCGTTATACTCTTTAGCTTGCAAGGGTCTGTTTGTATTCCCTTGTCAGATATTATGTGACCTAAGAATTTTATTGAAGTTTTAATAAATTCGCATTTCTCTAACTTCAGAGAGATTAGCGTCTCTGAACTTTTGAAATATAGTGTTCAGATGCTGAAGGTGTTCTTCCAATGTTGTTGAGATTACAAGGATGTCGTCCACGAAGATCATGGTGTATAGTTCCACCTCTGGTCCTAGTGCATTTTCCAAACACTTTACAATTGCTGCGAGGCTTGTACTCAATCCAAAGGGCACTACTCGATGTTGTTAGCTTTTGTTCTTGTACAGGAATGCGGTGTATTTGCGATCTTGTTTACGAATGGGAATTTTCCAAAAGGACGAGGTCAAGTCTAACTTGGTTAGATATTTTGCTCCTTGACATTTGTTAAATAATTCTTCAGTATTCGGTGCACAATCAAAATCCTTTTCGACGACACTATTTAGATTCCGCATGTCTAAACACAGTCTTATTTCGTCCGTCTTCTTTTTGACGACAACGAGAGGATTGATAAAGCTACTGTTGAACCGCTCTATTATGCCATTATCCAACATTCTTCTGATTTCCTCGTCGACTGGTTCCGCATATTTCATGGGAATCGGATATGTCCTCCGTACGAACTTAGTAGGATCGGTGACCTGAATCTTGTGTTCATAAGCATTCGTAATTGTAGGCATGTCGCTAAATATATCTTGATATTCCTGTATCACATCTTCTATTAACTCTATTCCTTCGTGTTGATTGTCCTCTTGCATATTGATGTCACTTGCAGCATGTTTTACAGCTGGTCTGGAGATGACGATTGGTTCCCGTTCTTCTTCCAAGTTGTTCTGACTTTCTTCAAATTTAATTACATAGAGTCCTCCCTCAACTTTGCATGTCATCGAATTGTTTTCTAAATTAATAACTGCTCCTAATTTATTTTATACTTCGATACCTATGATACAATCATATGTAAGCTTATCTAGTACTATCATAGGAATATCGCATTCAAGTTCATTACACTTAAAATTAACATATATTTGTTGTGTGGCAATCTGTTTAATTTTTGTCGCCGTTGTTATATAATAATTGTTTATCAGTAACACTGGTGCATGTTTGAAATGGTTCCTGTTCCTGTTGATGCAGGTCCGGCTGATTACGGATACCTCACTTCCAGTGTCAACAAGGATTTTCATATTTAAATTGTTTATTGTTCCCCCTAACATAGGACAATAGGTTTTAGCTAACATTATTTCTTGGTGTGTGTCTGTATTGTTTAGGGTGTCACGCAAATTAAGTGTGTGCAGGTCTTTTATTAAGCCTGTCCGTGCTGGCGTTTTGTTACCCTTGTGCAGTCATACAGTTTTCTTGTCGATTGGCGTTCTACAATCACCCCCCTCCTCTTTGGATGTTGACGGGCGAGTCGACTGTTGCACAATTTTATTTTCATAATTATTTTTATTATTATGATTATTGTTTGTGTTAATATTTGGTACATTAGCATTGTACGGTTTTACATGTTTTTGTGATGTAAATGGATGTGCGTACGCTCCTTTATTTGGAGTCGGGTTACTTTTTTCATAGGGTTGTTTATATTCTTTCCACTTCTCTTTCCGTATGTCCTCTTCTTTTGTCTCGAACTGCGGCGATTTGTGGTGTACTGGATTTTGTGTAGAGTACTGCTGCTGCTGCGGCCGGTTGTCTCTCCTTTCGTACTCTTTATTAACAAATTGTGATGATTGCGTCACAAGGATAAGAAGTTCCTCATTGGTTTTAACTCCTTGGGTATATACGGCGAGTCTAATGTGTGTGTCAAAATGATAGCTTAGTTTTAATACTAATTCGTTTTCTGTGAAACTTGGTCTAAGATGCTCACACTGTTCGGCGTGTTGTATAATGTAGTCTTCCATGGATAGTTTGCTGTTGACGTAATACCGCCCATACTTCAGCTAGTCTCGTACCTCTCTCTGGGTATGTATATTTCAGTACCGATTTTCGAAGGATGCCTTGAACTGTTCATAAGTTCATATTTTAGTAGGAATAAACCTGTTTTAGTACCAAGCCACATGTCCGTTAACTATATGAAAAATATATTGTACTAACCGTCTGTGACTTCTCGTATGATGTCCTTTCTTATTGTGACATGTTTCGAGACACTTGTCTCATTTTCAAAGCATAAAATATTTAGCACATATCATTCACTGATATACTTGTCAAACGTTAAAACCATAAATAGCACAATTTAACATATAAACTATACACTTTTTGTAACATGAATCGGGCAAATAGTGTACACTGCGCAGCGGCCCACCGCGCACTAACCACATTACTTCTTGTTATCTTAGTATCTCAACGCGGTGTCATTCAGTATATTAGATTTTAATAATAACTGGTCATTCAAGATGTGTGGCTTGGTACTAGTGTCTCTGAATGCTTTGTACACCTCAAATTCCTCGAGTGCGTTCATATAACGTCCTCTACTACAAAAGTGGAGGGGTTTTAAATTGGTTCCAAAATTGGTGTAATTATGATTTTCATTAATAAGATGTTTGGCAAATTTTGATTTGATGGTATCATAGTTGCGACAGATAGTGGGTGGTTTGTGTTCGTTAAATCTTTTGAGGAAACCACGGCCCGTCTGGCCCACATAGAAAGCGTCACAGTCATTGCATGACAATTTATAAATGCCTGTTTTATTCTCAAGGCAAGTGGATTCGTGGGTGCGAAGATTATTTAAGATATTATTTGTAGTCTTGTAAGTGACTACAATATCACTGTTTTTGTTTATGAGTGATTTTAAAATGTTCGGCATAAAATTGGTGTATGTTGCGGTGTGGTTTTTTCTCCCATGCAGTCATTGATAATTGGTTAATGTTCCTTTTGCTGTTTTCATGTTTCTTGAGAATGTTGTTTACGACGTTGGTATTGTAACCATTTGCAACCGCGATGCATTTGATGGTATTTAACTCGTTACAAAAATCTTTGTTATCAAGGGGCAAAGATAAAAGTCTATGTATCATGCTGTGAAACGCAGCCATTTTTTGCGATATGGGATGAAATGATGTGGCATGTATCACGGTGTCTGTCTTCGTTGGTTTTCTGTATATATTAAAATTTAATTTATTGTTGGTGTTTTTTGTGATTGTCAGATCTAAAAAGTTTAGTTGTCCATTGTCTTCATGTTCCAAGGTGAATTTCATATGTTTGTTAATATTATTTAGATAACTGTGTAATCGATCAATCTGCCGCTGTGTACCCTTATAAATTAAAAACGTGTCATCGACATATCTACCATAAAATATAATATTGTTGCTATATATATCATTCTCAAAGATATAAGAATTCTCGAAGTAATTTACATATATATCGGCAAGAAGGCCCGAAAGAGGTGAACCCATAGCTAATCCTTGTCGTTGGCTGAAATATAATTTGTTATGGGTAAAGTAATTTTGGTCGACTCAATCAATCACTCAATCAATTCGTGTATACTCTGGATATCTAGTTTTTTGGTATTTATGAGGTTCTTCTTCAGTATCTGTAGAGTTTCGGATATCGGTATATTTGTATATAAGTTAATGATATCAAGGGATGCCAGTTTATATGAAGGTTCGATTTTTAGTTTTTTAACTTTATCGACAAAATCAATGCTATTAGTTAAGCTGTAGTTATTCTTCAATATTATATTCTGTTTGATTATGTGGAGTAGTTTTTTAGTGGTTTTATAACCCGGGGCAGTGGTAAAATTCACTAACGGTCTTATAGGGGTATTATCTTTGTGTAACTTCAGTAGTCCTGTTAATAGGGGCGGTTTTGCATTGATAGGTTTCAAATATCTCCTAGTCCGTTCATCAGATAGATGTATGCATTTATTTATACATTGATTTAGACTTTTAGTATATTGTTCTGTAGGGTCAGAAGTTAATCTAACTATGTTATTGTCTGCTATAAAATCTTGTATCTTTTCATTATAAGTATTCGTGTCCACGATAACTACAGTGTTGCCTTTGTCTGCTTTAGTAACTAAAGCATGATTATCAGTTAATTTCTTTTTGAGATTAACTAAAGTTTTTCGTTCTTTGTTATAATTGGTTGAAAAAACAGAGCGAATGTTCTTATTGCTGTTGTCTTTCAATAATCTTATTAAACTTGTCATTTATTAAAAACCGCATCTTATTTTGTTCTTGTTGGTCAGATATCGCTTTGACGACAGTTTTGGCGTTTAAAATTTCTGCAATAATATGTTTGCGGCTAAAATTGGATGTATGTAATAGTAAATTATATTTCAAACCTTTATTTAGTAATTCAGTTTTGTCTAAGTGTAATTCGATGGAAGTTAAATTCTGTAGTCGTGTATAGAATGTTTGTTTATGTTTAATATTATTAAATGTCTGTAATTGATCTTTCATTAATTTTTGAAGTTTGTTTGCCTGTGTGACACTCATGCGATAAGTAATCTGTTGTATATCTCTGTTTATAAAATCAAGATAGTATTCTAATGCGGCATGGTGTGTGTTATCTAGTAAAGTAACCTCAAATGTATTTTATATAATTATGAGTTTAAATATGCTTTTTTGATGTGAAGAGATTTTAATTCCTCCTTAATTCTGTATATTTCGGCATGCTTCTTAGTTTTTCTGTCAGCAATACTTGAGCATTTTATATGTATGGTAGCATAGTTTGGTGTAACACCGTATTTTAAGCAAGATTTATTAAATTTGATATGCAAAATAGTTTTGTGGATTTGGGTTTTAACGTTTTGAAATTCTCGTACTAGAATTATTCGACTAACTGTATTCATATTTTAGTAGGAATAAACCTGTTTTAGTACCAAGCCACGTGTCCGTTAACTATATGAAAAATACAAAACTATTTTGCATATCAAATTTAATAAATCTTGCTTGAAATACGGTGTTACACCAAACTATGCTACCATACATATAAAATGCTCAAGTATTGCTGACAGAAAAACTAAGAAGCATACCGAAATATATAGAATTAAGGAGGAATTAAAATCTCTTCACATCAAAAAAGCATATTTAAACTCAAAATTATATAAAATACATTTGAGGGTACTAGATAACACACACCCTGCCGCATTAGAATACTATCTTGATTTTATAAACAGAGATATACAACAGATTACTTATCGCATGAGTGTCACACAGGCAAACAAACTTCAAAAATTAATGAAAGATCAATTACAGACATTTGATAATATTAAACATAAACAAACATTCTATACACGACTACAGAATTTAACTTCCATCGAATTAAACTTAGACGAAACTGAATTACTAAATAAAGGTTTGAAATATAATTTACTATTACATACATCCAATTTTAGCCGCAAACATATTATTGCAGAAATTTTAAACGCCGAAACTGTCGTCAAAGCGATATCTGACCAACAAGAACAAAATAAGATGCGGTTTTTAATAAATGACAAGTTTAATAAGATTATTGAAAGACAACAGCAATAAGAACATTCGCTCTGTTTTTTCAACCAATTATAACAAAGAACGAAAAACTTCAGTTAATCTCAAAAAGAAATTAACTGATAATCATGCTTTAGTTACTAAAGCAGACAAAGGCAACACTGTAGTTATCATGGACACGAATACTTATAATGAAAAGATACAAGATTTTATAGCAGACAATAACATAGTTAGATTAACTTCTGACCCTACAGAACAATATACTAAAAGTCTAAATCAATGTATAAATAAATGCATACATCTATTTGATGAACGGACTAGGAGATATTTGAAACCTATCAATGCAAAAGCGCCCCTATTAACAGGACTACCAAAGTTACACAAAGATAATACCCCTATAAGACCGTTAGTGAATTTTACCACTGCCCCGGGTTATAAAACCACTAAAAAACTACTCCAAATAATCAAACAGAATATAATATTGAAGAATAACTACAGCTTAACTAATAGCATTGATTTTGTCGATAAAGTTAAAAAACTAAAAATTGAACCTTCATATAAACTGGCATCCCTCGATATCGTTAACTTATATACAAATATACCGATATCCGAAACTCTACAGATACTGAAGAATAACCTCATAAATACCAAAAAACTAGATATCAAGAGTATACACGAATTGATTGAGTGTTTGTTTGAGTCGACCAAAATTACTTTACCCATAACAAATTATATTTCAGCCAACAAGAAGGATTAGCTATGGGTTCACCTCTTTCGGGCCTTCTTGCCGATATATATGTAAATTACTTCGAGAATTCTTATATCTTTGAGAATGATATATATAGCAACAATATTATATTTTATGGTAGATATGTCGATGACACGTTTTTAATTTATAAGGGTACACAGCGGCAGATTGATCGATTACACAGTTATCTAAATAATATTAACAAACATATGAAATTCACCTTGGAACATGAAGACAATGGACAACTAAACTTTTTAGATCTGACAATCACAAAAAACACCAACAATAAATTATATTTTAATATATACAGAAAACCAACGACGACACACCATGATACATGCCACATCATTTCATCCCATATCGTAAAAAATGGCTGCGTTTCACAGCATGATACATAGACTTTTATCTTTGCCCCTTGATAACAAAGATTTTTGTAACGAGTTAAATACCATCAAATGCATCGCGGTTGCAAATGGTTACAATACCAACGTCGTAAACAACATTCTCAAGAAACATGAAAACAGAAAAAGGAACATTAACCAATTATCAATGACTGCATGGGAGAAAAAACCACACAAATATATCACCGCAACATACACCAATTTTATGCCGAACATTTTAAAATCACTCATAAACAAAAACAGTGATATTGTAGTCACTTACAAGACTACAAATAATATCTTAAATAATCTTCGCACCCACGAATCCACTTGCCTTGAGAATAAAACAGGCATTTATAAATTGTCATGCAATGACTGTGACGCTTTCTATGTGGGCCAGACGGGCCGTGGTTTCCTCAAAAGATTTAACGAACACAAACCACCCACTATCTGTCGCAACTATGATACCATCAAATCAAAATTCGCCAAACATCTTATTAATGAAAATCATAATTACACTGATTTCAGAACCAATTTAAAACCCCTCCACTTTTGTAGTAGAGGACGTTATATGAACGCACTCGAGGAATTTGAGGTGTACAAAGCGTTCAGAGACACTAGTACAGGGTGACCAGACGTCCCGTTTTTAACGGGATTGTCCCTTTTTTTCATTATGTGTCCCGTTGTCCCGGCAAATTTATAACGGGACGTCAAATGTCCCGTTTTTCCGTACTTGCAATAACGGATAACCTAATCTTTTATCTTCGCTTCGTTTTGAGTTTTTATTTGTTTTGTGTCATTTTGGTCTCGTTCGTTTAAACTTTCTTACTGAGGTCAAGACGGGTCTCGAATGGTTAAGGGAACGCAATCGCGAAAAGAAATGATGATCTCTGGTTTCCGCCAGAGTGCATCAAGGGAGAGTGAGGCAATCAAGGTAAACTTTTTTTGTTTGGTTAGTTTTAACGCTTGGCGTGGCGAGCTTGCTCCATTGTCTGTTGTTTGCTTGGTTCGAGATACACGTGCATATTAATATGGGGAAAAGAAAGTGTACTTTATCCAAAACCCTGAAAGAAGAGTTTCCTTTCTTGAAGGACGACACCACATCTACAAAGGTAGAATGTACTTTATGTCGTTCAGTTTTTTACTTCCATGTTCCTTAAGGAAATGGAAGTATGGTGATGGCAAAAAAAATCGTGTTCGAGATTATTGCAGAATATGATTGTACTACACTCAAAACATGAAAAAAAGTCATTTTTCGAAAAGTGTCTGTCTGTGTGTGTGTCTGTCTGTGTGTCTGTCTGTAGATTTTTTTCTATGGCAAACGATAACAGCCGCAAATTCGAACAGAATCAAATAATTTTTTGCATACAGCCCTGATTTATAGAGTACTCGCGACCTATTGTTTTTGGTGAAGATCGGTTGAGGGAAAGGGGTAGTTTACCTGCAACGGTTTTTTTTTATCAAGGGTAATTTTGTTTGTTTGGCAAACGATAACAGCCGCAAATTCAAACAGAATCAAATAATGTTTCGCATACAGCCCTAAAGTTTAGAGTTCTCAAGATCTGTCGATTTTGGTAAAGATCGGTTAAGAGAAAGGGGTAGTTTACTTGTAACGTTTTATGTTTTAACAAGGGTATTTTCTATGGCAAACGATAACAGCCGCAAATTCAAACATAATCAAATAATATTTTTCATACTGCCCTGAATTGTAGAGTTCTCATGACCTTTTGTTTTTGGTGAAGATCGGTTAAGGGAAAGGGGTAGTTTACCTGCAACGTTTTATGTTTTAAAAGGGTATTTTCTATGGCAAACGATAAGAGCTGCAAATTCAAACAGAATCAAATACGTTTTTGCATACAGCCCTGATTTCTTGAGTACTAAAGACCTATTGTTTTTGGTGAAGATCGTTTAAGGGAAAGGGGTAGTTTACCTGCCACATTTTTTGTTTTATCAAGGGTATTTTGTATGGCAAACGATAACAGCCGCAAATTCAAACAAAATCACATAATATTTTGCATATAGCCCTGAATTATAGAGTTCTCAAGACCTATTGTTTTTGGTGAAGATTGGTTAAGGGAAAGGGGTAGTTTACCTGCAACGGTTTTTTATCAAGGGTAATTTTTACTTCCATATTTCCTTAAGGAATGGAAGTATGGTGATGGCAAAAAAAATCGTGTTCGAGATTATTGCAGATTCTGATTCTACTACACTCAAAACATGAAAAAAAGTCGTTTTCCGAAAAGTGTCTGTGTGTGTGTGTGTCTGTGTGTCTGTAGATTTTTTTTCTATGGCAAACGATAACTGCCGCAAATTCAAACAGAATCAAATAATTTTTTGCATACAGCCCTGATTTGTAGAGGACTCGCGACCTATTGTTTTTGGTGAAGATCGGTTGATGGAAAGGGGTAGTTTACCTGCAACGGTTTTTTTTTATCAAGGGAAATTTTTTTTTTTTGGCAAACGATAACAGCCGCAAATTCAAACAGAATCAAATAATGTTTCGTATACAGCCCTGAATTGTAGAGTTCTCAAAACCTTTTGTTTTTGGTGAAGATCGGTTAAGGGAAAGGGGTAGTTTACTTGTAACGTTTTATGTTTTAACAAGGGTATTTCCTATGGCAAACGATAACAGCCGCAAATTCAAACAGAATCAAAAGATTATTTGCATACAGCCCTAAATTGTAGAGTTCTACGATAACAGCCGCAAATTCAAACAGACTTAAATAATGTTTCGTATACAGCCCTGAATTGTAGAGTTTTCACGACCTATTGTTTTTGGTGAAGATCGGTTAAGGGAAAGGGGTAGTTTACCTGTAACGTTTTATGTTTTAACAAGGGTATTTCCTATGGCAAACGATAACAGCCGCAAATTCAAACAGAATCAAACGATTATTTGCATACAGCCCTAAATTGTAGAGTTCTCAAGACCTATTGTTTTTGGTGAAGATCGGTTGAGGGAAAGGGGTAGTTTACTTGCAACGTTTTTTTAACAAGGGTATTTTCTATGGCAAACGATAACAGCCGCAAATTCAAACAGAATCAAATAATGTTTTGCATACAGCCCTGATTTGTAGAGTACTCAAGACCTATTGTTTTTGGTGAAGATCGGTTAAGGGGAAGGGGTAGTTTACCTGCACCGTTTTTTTATCAAGCGTATTTTCTATGGCAAATGATAACAGCCGCAAATTCAAACAGAATCAAATAATTTTTTGCATACGTCCTTGAATTGTAGAGGTCTCAAGGACTTTCGATTTTGGTGAAGATCAGTTAAGGGGAAGGGGTAGTTTACCTGCAACCTTTTACGTTTTAACAAGAGTAAAGTACTTGCAAATTTATTTAAAGTTTTTGAAACAATGGTAATTGTTAAAAATAATATAATTTTGTTGCCAGGCAATAAAATTAAAATTTTTTAATTTTAATGTAATATAATATTTTTCATTTAATACGGCAATAAAAAGGCAGGTAAGACACAAACACACAATTCACGTTATTTCTGGCCTTACTCATGTTTATTTTCTTACGTTTGCACGCTTTTTAAATGGAAAGTGCCGAAACCCACACCAACATAACGCGTGCAAGCCGAAAAAATGGACATCAATTTGCTTACTGGCGAAGCTAGTAGTTAATGAATGGGTAGGCAAAAATCTTATCTTAAATTTTTTTTAAGGAATCACTAAAAGGACGGTGGGTCAAATCGTACGCTGAGGTAGAGTTGCTGTAACCGAATGGTTCCACAAACAGCCGTAAGAATTTTACTAGCAGGGAATCTACAGGTTAGCGCAACAGTGGAACTCATGTCTTAATGTTATTGGAGACTTCTTTTAAAATCGTTGAATAAAAAATGCTTTACAGCTCTATACGTGTGTCTATTGAACAATCCTTGTATTAGTCATACACAATAATACAACTGATTGAACTTCAAATTTTTAAACTTTGTTAGTTTCTATATATATGTTTAATGTTACAAATAATTCAAATAACAATCTTGATCATCTGTTAGTTCAGCGGAATAACAGTGACACTTTTAATAACCGCATAAAATAAACACTTAGAAACAACACAGGCGCTTTAACTTAACTGTTTGGACCACAGAAGTGAGGCATGTCTCAACTCTCTATGTGTACAGCGCGGGACAATCCCCCCTCCCTACACTTCCCTATCACACCACTACATTGCTTACATACGATGTATACAAAAAACGCTGAGGCAAGTTCAGGTTGCCTCATTCGCTTTAAACGAACTATGCCGAATCTCACCTGTCACCATCTAGCGGTCGCTCAATAAAGCACGTTTCGGTTTAATAAATTTGACAGTCACAGTAACAATGTATAATCTTTACGTTATGTAGTTCATACGTATTTATAATTTTTATTCTACAGAATTTGTTAGGGTAGGCATTGCCTCAATTGCCTCCATGTAACTTCGCCACTGATATATATGTGTACAACGTTATCGGCAACAAAGAAGTAGTTTTTGTTAAAATTCCTTCCCGGGATATTTGGCCGTAGTCCAATGTTTTCTACAAAACCAGACATTTCGGCAATGCCATCGACTTCCATCATCAGTGAAAATCGAGTGCGATAACGTGAGGTGGTATACGTTAGTGACCACAGTACTGTGGTTAAGGCTGAAGCAGTAAGTAGAAAGAAGTAGTTTCTATGGTAATATTTCATTTCGAAAATGATTTTAAATATAAATCTTAGAATATGGAAGTCATGTATGGTTCTCCATACCGATATTTTACTTCCATATTCCTTAAGGAATGGAAGTATGGTGATGGCAAAAAAAATCGTGTTCGAGATTATTGCAGATTCTGATTCTACTACACTCAAAACATGAAAAAAAGTCGTTTTCCGAAAAGTGTCTGTGTGTCTGTCTGTCTGTCTGTCTGTCTGTCTGTCTGTCTGTCTGTCTGTCTGTAGATTTTTTTTCTATGGCAAACGATAACTGCCGCAAATTCAAACAGAATCAAATAATTTTTTGCATGCAGCCCTGATTTGCAGAGTACTCGCGACCTATTGTTTTTGGTGAAGATCGGTTGAGGGGAAGGGGTAGTTTACCTGCAACGGTTTTTTTTTAGCAAGGGTAATTTTGTTTGTTTGGCAAACGATAACAGCCGCAAATTCAAACAGAATCAAATAATGTTTCGCATACAGCCCTGAATTGTAGAGTTCTCAAGATCTGTTGATTTTGGTGAAGATCGGTTAAGGGAAAGGGGTAGTTTACCTGTAACGTTTTATGTTTTAACAAGGGTATTTCCTACGGCAAACGATAACAGCCGCAAATTCAAACAGAATCAAAAGATTATTTGCATATAGCTCTAAATTGTAGAGTTCTCAAGACCTATTGTTTTTGGTGAAGATCGATTGAGGGAAAGGGGTAGTTTACCTGCAACGTTTTTTTAACAAGGGTATTTTCTATGGCAAACGATAACAGCCGCAAATTCAAACAGAATCAAATAATGTTTTGCATACAGCCCTGATTTGTAGAGTACTCAAGACCTATTGTTTTTGGTGAAGATCGGTTAAGGGGAAGGGGTAGTTTACCTGCAATGTTTTTTTATCAAGCGCATTTTCTATGGCAAACGATAATAGCCGCAAATTCAAACAGAATCAAATAATTTTTTGCATACTTCCCTGAATTGTAGAGGTCTCAATGACTTTCGATTTTGGTGAAGATTGGTTAAGGGGAAGGGGTTGTTTACCTGCAACCTTTTACGTTTTAACAAGAGTAAAGTACTTGAAAATTTATTTAAACTTTTTGAAACAATGGTAATTGTTAAAAATAAAATAATTTTGTTGCCAGGCAATAAAATTATAATTTTTTCATTTTAATGTAATATAATATTTTTCATTTAATACAGCAATAAAATGGCAGGTAATACACAGCCTGGCTGTTTGGCTGAAAATGATTTTAAATATAAATCTTAGAATATGGAAGTCATGTATGGTTCTCCATACCGATATTTCTATGGTAAACGATAACAGCCGCAAATTCAAACAGAAGCAAATGATGTTTTGCATACAGCCCTGTATTGTAGAGTTCTCAATACCTATTGGTGTTGGTGAAGATCGGTTAAGGGAAAGGGGTAGTTTACCAGCAACGTTTTATGTTTTAAAAGGGTATTTTTTATGGCAAACGATAAGAGCCGCAAATTCAAACAGAATCAAATACATTTTTCATACAGCCCTGTTTTGTTGAGTACTAAAGACCTATTGTTTTTGGTGAAGATCAGTTAAGGGAGAGGGGTAGTTTACCTGACAAGTTTTTTGTTTTATCAAGGGTATTTTATATGGCAAACGATAACAGCCGCAAATTCAAACAGAATCATAATATTTTGCATACAACTCTGAAATGTAGAGTTCTCAAGACCTGTTGGTTTTGGTGAAGATCGGTTAAGGGAATAGGGTTGTTTACCAGCAACATTTTATGTTTTATCAAGGGTAATTTTTTTTTGACGAACGATAACTGCCGTACAATAAAACAGAATCAACTACTCTTCTGCATACCTTTTTGAATTATACGGAACTCAAGGTCTGTTGATTTTGTTGAAGATCAGTTAAGGGAAAGGGGTATTTTACCTGTAACGTTTTATGTTTTAACTAGGGTATTTTTTCTATGACGAACGATAACTGCCCTAAATTCAAAGAAAATCAACTAATGTTTTGCATACAGCCCTGAATTGTAGAGTTCTGAAGACCTATTGTTATTGGTGAAGATCGGTTAATGGAATAGGGTAGTTTACCAGCAACGTTTTATGTTTTATCAAGCGTGTTTTCTATGGCAAATTATAACAGCCGCAATTTCAAACAGAATCAAATAATTGTTTGCATACAGGCCTAAATTGTAGAGTACCCAAGACCTGACGTTTTTGGTGAAGATCGGTTAAGGGGAAGGGGTAGTTTACTAGCAACGATTTTTTATCAAGGGTAATTTTTTTCTATAGTAAACGATAACAGCCGCAAATTCAAACAGAATCAAATGATGTTTTGCATACAGCCCTGTATTATAGAGTTCTCAATACCTATTGGTGCTGGTGAAGATCGGTTAAGGGAAAGGGGTAGTTCACCAGCAACATTTTATGTTTTAACAAGGGTAATTTTTTATATGACGAACGATAACTGCCGTAGATTCAAACAGAATCAACTAGGTTTTTGCATACCTTTTTGAACTAAAGAGAACCCAAGGTCTGTTGATTTTGTTGAAGATCAGTTAAGGGAAGGGGTAGTTTATCAGCAACGTTTTATGTTTTAAAAAGGGTAATTTTTATTATGACGAACGATAACTGCCGAAAATTCAATGAGAATCAAATAATTTTTTGCACCCTTTCCTCAGTTGCAGAGAGCTCAACTCAAGGTCAATCAAGGTCTATTGATTTTGGTGAAGATCGGTTAAGGGAAAGGGGTAGTTTACCAGCAACATTTTATGTTGTAACAAGAGAAATGTTTCCATGACGAACGATAACTGCCGCACATTCAAACAGAATCAAATATATTTTTGCATGCTTCCCTGAATTGTAGAGGACGGAAGGTCTGTTGATTTTGGAGAAGATCGGTTAAGAGAAAGGGGTAGTTTACCTGAACCATTTTATGATTTAACAAGAGTAAAGTACTTAATTTTTATAAATAAATTATCCTGATAAGAAGCTCATAGTAATCCACTGTAGAAACGTAGATGAAATATCTATAAATGAAGAATTTAGGTGAACGGGGTGGGGGTAATTTTCTATTATTAAAAATTATACTTCGTATTGTTTAAATTAGCAGCCATCCTTACTTTTCTTTTATAAAATTGCTAAACTGCTATAATTGTTTTTATTATTTAGACAAAGCTTTTCGTCATTACTGACATCTTCAGGTCTTAAACAACCATCTCCAGGTTGTTTAAGACCTGAAGATGTCAGTAATGACGAAAAGCTTTGTCTAAATAATAAAAACAATTATAGCAGTTTAGCAATTTTATAAAAGAAAAATTAAAAATTATAGTTGAAGGTGTAGTGGAGAATTTTTTATATGTGTACTACGTTATCGGCAACAAAGAAGTATTTTTTTGTTAAAATTGCTTCCCGGGCTCTTTAGCCGTAGTCCAATGTTTTCTGCAAAACCAGACTTTTCGGCAGTGCCATCGACTGCCATCATCGGTGAAAATCGAGTGCGAAAACGTGAGGTGGTATACGTTAGTGACCACAGTACTGTGGTTAATGCTGAAGCAATAAGTAGAAAGACGTAGTTTCTATGGAAATATTTCATTTCGAATATGATTTTAAATATAAATCTTAGAACATGGAAGTCATGTATGGTTCTCCATACCGATATTTCCATTGAACATAGAGGACGTGCCGATATTACACAGCACATTAAGAAAAAGAAACACATGTTGGCAGTTTCCACGAGAACTTCCAGTAGTATAACTTCCTTTGTAAGTAGGAATGGACTACAAACTGAGGAAGATAAACGTATCGCTGCTGAAGAAGGGCTGTTTGCATTTCGTACTGCAAAACACAACCATTTTTTCCATTCAATGGACTGCACATCTCTTATCATCAGAAAACTATTTGAGAAGAAATTCACGTGTTCCAGGACAAAGTGCGAGTTGATTTTAGTGAACGTTTTATCGCCGTATGCAATGCATGAAGTGCAATCAGAACTTGAAGATGCTAAGTATGTGTCTGCGATGGTTGATGCATCAAATCACAAAAGCTTAAAATTAGTGCCGATTCTAGTTAGGTATTTCATTCCTACCAAAGGTGTTCAGTGCAAAGTAATCTGTTTTCAGAACGTTGGTGGAGAAACAGCAGATTATTAGCTAATCATGTTCTGGACATCTTAAAGAAACATCATTTAATTGACAAGATCATCGCGTTTTGTGCAGATAACTGTAACACTAACTTTGGTGGGTACAAGAGGGCCGGAACAAACAACGTTTTTTCTAAATTGAACAGTGTGCTCAGAATGAATATTCAAGGCATTGGTTGTGCAGCTCATGTGGTACACAATGGTGTACAAACAAGTGCAGACATTCTTCCTATCGACATAGAAACAGTAGTGAATAAAATATTTCAATATTTTCACATTTATACCGTGCGTGTGGAGGAATTGAAATTATTTTGTGATTTTGTTGCTACTGAATATAAGCAGGTTCTGGGTAGTGTTAAAACTAGATAGTTGTCATTGTTGCCAGGAGTTACAAGGGTTATTGATATTTATGAACCTCTAAAGTCTTATTTCATGTCTCAGGATAGGTGTCCTACATTGCTAAAACAATTTTTTGAGAACCCACAGTCACTTCTTTGGCTTCATTTCATACAAAGCCAACTGAAAATGTTTTCAAATTCAATCCAAAAGTTGGAAAGAACCAACATTTCAGCCACTGAAGTAGCTGAAGAATTAGAATTGCTTACAGAAAAAGTGAATAACAGGAAATGTAGTAAGTTTCAAACTTCAGTTGTTTCTTCAATTTTAATTAACTTAGAAAATGAAGGTATTTTCACCCAATCGAAATATGAAATGATTACCAATTTATTTTATGACACTTTTTAAGTTATTTAAACAAGTGGGTCTCTCCATATCAGCCTCTGAAATCATTTCATTGGATAACATTGAAAAATTCTGTATCTTGGGATGAGGTTTTAAAAAGTCTGAAAATTCTTAAGACAGTAGATTCATGTTCAACAATTCAGGTACATGAAGATGAATTATTTGATGAGATAGGACATGTGAACAAAGTTTTATCCAGAAAATTTGAGGAATGGGAAAAAGTTAATGTGGAGATTGATAAGAAATGGTGTGATGTCTTCCACATACTTAAAAGTATAGGCATTCCATGTAAAAACATAGAGGTGGTTGTGAGTATTGCTCTGGCTGTACCAGGCACAAATGCTGTTGTGGAAAGAGTCTTTTCAATTGTGAACCCCTTTGGATTGATGAAAGAAACCATTTTACTACCAAAACTATTCAAGCAATTGTAATTTTAAAAACTCATTTTCAAGACCTTAGCTGTAAGGAATTCTACAACCTGCTATTAAGTAATTCAAAGCTCTTCGGAGATATCAGGTCTTGTGATAAGTACAAAGTTAATAGTGATGTTCCTGATTCAGAAGCCACAAGTTCATGTTCAGCAGGTTGTTGATATCTATGAATCACATCCCTGTAATTTTATAGTTGTTAAGAATTTGAATATTTATATTTGAATAATTTATAATTCTTGAAAAAACTTGATCAATTATAATATGATCCAGTGCCATGATAAGTATGTTTTTAAGTTGGTTATTAAAATATATGTCTTTTTATATGTAAAAAGTAGTTTTTATTTGACTTAGTGAAGCAGTGCAGTCATATATGAAACACATTTGCTTTGTAACTCGTGTCCTGTTTTGTCCTGTTTTTTATTTCCATATTTCAGAAATGTCCTGTTTTACGTCATAAAATATCTGGTCACCCTACACTAGTACCAAGCCACACATCTTGAACGACCAGTTATTATTCAAATCTAATATATTGTATGACACCGCGTTGAGATACTAAGATAACAAGAATCATTTGTGGTTAATGTGCGGTGGGTCGCTGCGCAGTGTACACTGTTTGCCCGATTCATGTTACTAAAAGTATATAGTTTATATGTTAAATTGTGCTATTTATGGTGTTAACGTTTGACAAGTATATCAGTGAATGATATGTGCTAAATATTTTATGCTTTGAAAATGAGACAAGTATCTCGAAACATGTCGCAATAAGAAAGGACATCATACGAGAAGTCACAGACGGTTAGTACAATATATTTTTCATATTGTGTTCATAAGTTTCTGTTTGGTTCCGAACAATCGTATACCATTTGAATGCTGTTTCCTAGAAATGTCGACATACAAATTCTATATAGTCTATGTCGCTTAGGTTGCTTCCTATTGTTGCCATTTCTCGTTCACACTTTTATAAAAATTCTATGGGATTCTCCCATTTGTTACCTTTAAAACTGATCTTCTCTCGATCTTCTACTTTTGCAGCACACATCATTATAGCACTTGGTCGTCTCTTGACCTCCGCTCGTAGTTTTTCTACCTCCTCTTGCAGTCATCTTTCATGTTGTTAATTTCCATGGAGTGGTGCGTAGTTTTTCTAGTGACCTCCTCCACGGCTATTTCTACTGTCTCGGTCCTCACAGTGAGTTCTTTTGTTCTGTTTGTGTTGTCCAGGATGCGCTCATTTAAGTCCTTGTGTCTGAGATCGTGCTCCTGCTTCGTAATTTTAAAATTTTCATTCCACTGTTCAGTCAGTTGTATAATGTGTTCTTTCGTTTCACGTGTTGTATATTCACGCTGTTCTCTGAATTTGCTATCGATCTTTACAGCTTGTTCATTAAGTGACTGTTGAACACGCTGTTCAACGGCTTCAACGCGTGCAGTAAGCTCTGTTTTCAACGTGTTACTGACGAGTTCTATCTTCTCTTCTAACCTCGTATTATTACTCTCTATATTACTTTCTAACTGAGTTTTTAATTCTTCAATAGTGATTTCTAATCTATTACGACTATCTTCTACTTGAGTTTCTAAACTCGTACTACTATCTTCTACTCTTCCTAATTTATTTTCTAATTTTTCATTGCTACTTTCTAATTGAGTTTTTATTTCTGCATTGCTACTTTCTAATTTACTTTCTAATTTTTCATTATTACTTTCTAACTGAGTTTTTAGTTCTGTACTATTCGTTTTCAACTCCTCTTGCAGTCGTTTAAACATCGTTTCGAAGTCCATTATTGGTGGCTTCGCCATTGTAGACTACGGTGTCCTAACTGATTCGTTATATTAATTATATGTTTAATAATTATTGGTCCACCATGACTTTATATTTCTTTATTTATAATTTATTTTATTTATTTATCAGTATTAATTTCACAACTTTTTTTTCTGTACTTACATTTAACAATTTGTAATATTACTTATTAAATATCACTATAATATTGACGACTCGGAACACAAAGTTTTTTATAAGTAAAAACGTAAAGTTTTACCTTACAGCCTAAACCGGCTTTCACCTATAGAAGGCTTCATCAGAGGCTGTCGTTAGTAGCGCTGCTCGTCTTGTTGTTGGCGACGAGAAAGTGTTTCGAAAGATTGAAGCTGTGTGTGTGTGGTGAGATGTGTTCGAATAATGCGTGCGATTTGAATTGTGTCTGTTCGTTTAGGATGTCGTTTTTATTTGTTTTTGTGTGTTTGTATATTTCTAATTGTTCTAGAGTGTCTAGTTTTCGGCCTTTTGTGTGTACGTGTAGTATGTTCATGTTATTGTCGATGTTTTTATATGTGTGGTTTGCTTCAATGAGGTGGTTTGCGAAGGTAGATTCTGTAGTGGTGTGGAGTGCTTTTGTGTGTTCAATGTATCTCTGTTTGAAGCTACGTCCTGTCTGGCCTATGTAGAATTTACTGCAATTTGAACAATTTAGTTTATATACACCGGGTAGATCGAATTTGTTTTGTGCTTTGAAGCAAACCACACATATAAAAACATCGACAATAACATGAACATACTACACGTACACACAAAAGGCCGAAAACTAGACACTCTAGAACAATTAGAAATATACAAACACACAAAAACAAATAAAAACGACATCCTAAACGAACAGACACAATTCAAATCGCACGCATTATTCGAACACATCTCACCACACACACACAGCTTCAATCTTTCGAAACACTTTCTCGTCGCCAACAACAAGACGAGCAGCGCTACTAACGACAGCCTCTGATGAAGCCTTCTATAGGTGAAAGCCGGTTTAGGCTGTAAGGTAAAACTTTACGTTTTTACTTATAAAAAACTTTGTGTTCCGAGTCGTCAATATTATAGTGATATTTAGTTAAGTAACGGACACGTCATGGACAACGAAATCCAAGAATTACTTATTACTTGAATTTACTATTAATTCTTTATACAATACTTGTGCTAATTATTTATATTCTGGACGTCATTTACTTGTAATGATAATTAACATATATCTAGCAATACGTTGGAAGCGACATTAATTATAGAACGATTCCAACGGTACTTAACATATACCGAGCCACATGTTGGCAGCGCCATTAATTATACGACGATACTCTTAGACACTTACTTTTGCACATATGCTATTACTCATTTGTGCGCACTTACCCACGTCTCGAAGGTATACTCTTCTTCTGCAGTATTTACCTTGATGTTTCCCAGCTAGGTCGCAGGCTTTGGTAGTTGATTGAGTGTGGATAAGCACGTGAATATCGTAATACAAGTAAAGAGTACAGATGATTTAGTACTGGTTGTGAAATTAGTACGACTTTGTTAATAAAATCATATTCATTTTTTTTATTATTTAAAAAAATGCAATTGTCATAGTATTAATTATTTTGTGGGTTAATTACTATTGGAACCCTTATATTCGATACGAATATAATATAATTATAACGTGGTTAAAAAAATTATCTCTTATATTCTAAGACATATTATACACAAACATAAGACATGTATGACCTGGAATCTTTACACAGACATATAATACATAACACATATAATTATTATAATATGTGATTAACACGTACGAAATTGAATATTCATCTTGTCTTAGCAAGTGTGGTTTTTATTCTGTACCACTTAATAAAAACATTAACTAATTAAACATTTATTAAAAATTCTAATAGAGACCATTCTATTACTTTAATTAATTATATTACTAATGTCTCAATTAATTAACAATCTTCAATTAAAGTAACTCTCATACTTGAGTTTACGTTATCGTTACTTGATTTTAATTATATAGTAAAATATAATACAATATGGTTTCTATAATGACCATTTACTTATGAGGTTAATAAATTTATATTATTTGTTATCAATTATTGTTCTTTGAACATTTATTGATTATTCATTATGAAAAATAAAAATATAAGAAAGTTTATGTAAACTTGTATATGGAATCTAGAGCCTTCTTTCGATAGACCTCAGGGTCATTTATAATATTAAATAAATGTCTGACTTCACCTGCATTTTTCTGCAACCATTTAACTGTGTCGTTACCGTCATCTGGACTCTCGAGTTTGGGATCCTCTTCTGGTATCACCTTCTCTGTCTCTGCGTCGTTGAAATTACTCTCTCGATCTACTGGATGCTGAGTTCTGACGTGGACCTCTGGTCGTGATGATGTACGGCTGGATGTAGCTGCATGTGGCTGTCCCTGCGTCCTCTAGTATTTTGCTCTGGTTCCTCTCCTCTCCTCGTCTTGTCCCTCGTAGATGTCTCGAAGTTCTACGTGGACTTCTTGAAGTTCATCGACGTTACGACTCTTCGTAGATTACGATATTATAGTCTTTTAAATAAATCGTGTTTCACACTACTTTCACTGATGTACTGCCGGTTCCATCGCACTTCAAGTTACGTAATACGGTTTAAAAACATTACTTAACTTTGTAAAATTCGCGGTTGCGAGATGCGTGGATTTCACGTACTGTCTGTTAATGATCTGAGAAAGCGTGTGTCGCTCGCTGGGGTTTTATACTCCTGCTATCATTCAGTTCCTGTTGGAAACTGTTTGGACAAAGTTGAACAGGTCCGTGCGTCGATTTAATTACTAATTACAACCTATCTGTCTTTCTATGAAGCGCACACTTTTTTATAAATATTCTTTTACAAATCGTTAGGTACATTATTAAACTTAACCTATGCAAATTATGAACATTAAGGTGTGTAAACTATGGAAGTTATGGCAAAATTTCACACGGTGGCTGAACGGTTCCCACGATTATAGACCACTTAATGTCTAATTGTAGCGCCAGGCGCCAGCTTTATTTTTACATATGTCTCTGATTCGTGTGACTTCTGGTTTTCGTTCAGTACTTAAAAAACTAAAATTTTCCACACTCGTATGCATAATTCAACTTGTTCTTCATTTACACACTACCACTAACACACACACGCAGACTGATACACACGTGGCTGCCTGTCACTGTGACGTCACCCTTGCCAGTCAGTGTGTGCTTCTTCTCCCCTCGCAGCGTTTAAAAGCAACTAGGCTTTTAATTCCATATGCAAGCTCACTTACAATTATTTATTGATTGAAAATTAATTAATACGTTTATTTCTTTTATTATCTCTTAAACCTAATGCTTAATTATTACATTATTTTTATTATTTACATCTTTTACATCTCATACGTGCATTCGTATGTTATCATACATCAGTCAGGGGGAAGAATTAACAGGTCACCAACCAGCGCCCTATCAAACAGTAGATAAAGTTCAAAATATACTGATATAACGTAAATATCAATAAAAATGTATTGGTGTTGATACATGTTTGAAAGTACAGAGCAATAAACAAAATTGTGTTAGCAGAAAACAGGTATAGCCGGTATACATTAGCAGAAAACTGGCATACTCTAAAAGTATGATTGTCATGGGAGTTTGTGTTTGATATGCAAGTCAATTGTGGTTAGACAGCGATAAGGTACAGATGAGTTGACGTTTTCTTGCACTGGGCTGTCCTTCCTAGTGCAGTATGACTATAGCACATGCTCACATTATTTTTTTGCAGTTTTATTAAAATTTTTGCCAATACAACACAGTTATAAAAATTTTTAATACTTTATTTGTATTAGTTAATTTATAATTTAATGCATATTTACTTACCTTCAAAATTGTATCAGAATATGACTTAGTTTTGCCATTTATTAGGAACTCTTTTCACAATACAGAATGAGGTCAGTGATAAAGGCTTACTGTTATGTCTATCTCAGTCATTAGCAAAATTTTCATAGTATGTAGTAGCCTTAATTTAATTACTCATTATTATATGGAAGTCATATTTATCAAACTTTTTTTTTTTGACATTGGCTTTAATTGGAGATAAGAAAGATAGGTATGTAGAATATTATTGGCTTTGAAATTATATAAGCTTCAATGCATTCATTTAAAAAACACGAGGGGTTTTCAGAACACATATAAAAATCAATCAGGTAGACATCATTTATCATACCATTTGAGTAAAAATGTTTGTCTCTTTGTTTTTAAATTTGATTTGACACTTATCAAATTAGCCATCATGTCATTTATACTTAATGATTTATTTGATGAGGTGTGCTCAGATCCAAATAAAAGAAGAGCTGTATTATGAAGTATAAGTTTCTTGGATAAGAAAACTTAAAATTTTAAATCAAAACAAAATCCAGAATTCAGAATTAAATTCTATACATCATTACAAGATAAACTGGTGTATGATTAATATAAGATTATACTGTTGTAATGTAGTGTACTGATTTAATGAGAGTTGAGTTTCTTTCTCATTTGCTTACAACAAAAATTTGAATATATTTTGAGGATTTCTACATATGCCATGGAAAATTTAAAAAAAGGATCTTTTTATTAATGTTTTCACATATTACTAAATTAATCTATACTGAGTTGTATTTAAAAAATAAATCTACTTGAAAAATGTGTACTCTTTTATTTGAAAATAGTTTGATGATGTATTTAAGAAGGTAGCCAGCAGTAGCGTGGCTTCCATGTAACCGCTGTTGCCGGCAGCAACAGTACAGGAAATGAAAGAAATAAAATTAATTATATCAAAGAGTAAATACTTTAGTTATTGATTAATTTGAAATGTGAACAATGTTAGCAAGGAAACCTGAAGAAAAGCGTAGTATTGCTTTTGTACTGCTGGGTGTGTGAACTGTCATTTTAATATTGTGTTGTCAGATCATACATCGGCGATGTTCGACTGTGAGCGGTCATTGACCTTGTAGTAGTTGTCACTGTACATACTAGTGAAGCAGACACGTTCGTCTGCCCAGTGTGTTGCCGTTGTATAAACCGGCAAAACGCTCAACAGTGTGTACTGGTTACGGTTACTACTTGCACCTATTTCTGTTTTGTTCACTTAGTTATGTGTTTCTCTGTGTTACTGTATTATTTGTAATTCGATTGTTTGTATTCTGATTTATTTTGTGTAAGTACAATTGTCTCCAGATTCCATTGAACCAGGATCCTCATCTTCTGCAAGTGAATTTAATTGTGTGATGGAAAATATACCACACTAAAAAATCATTTGATTCGGATATGTTTATGGAAATGTATGATATTATTAATAATGATAGATTTACTCCTAATATAAAGGCTTTAAAGTCAAAATAATCTGGTGGTTATGATCAGCATTTTAACACTGCATGATGCATAGAATATTCTGGCTATGTGGGTGTAGTAAGTTGATGAAACTTTTCTGCTGTATTTTGTTTTCAACAGAGAAAAAGTGCGTGGAATAGTGATGGTGTCAATGACACGGATAATCTTATGACTGCCGTAGTTGACAATGAGGAGTGGAATGCCGAAACACTAGTTTGTCAAGTTGGTTATTATCAGAAATTTGCGACATTTGCTTTTAAATTTTTACTTGAAAAGCTTTCTGCTATATTTCTGAAGTCTGATGTTTTGTTCAATACTTCACAGGAAAATATAATGTATGCAGGCTGGTGTAACAAGAAAACCTGGTAATGTTTAAGCTATTCATTATCTTTGAATGATAGTTTTGATGAAGTTTGGCACAAGATTGAAACTTTAAGTGAACTGAACGAAGCATCATACACAAAAAGGACTTGAGTAAATGAAATTAGTATTTTTTCTGATTACAAAGTTTCCTCCAGATGGCTTTTCTTTGAAATAATTAACATTCAGAAAGCTCAAATTACTGTTACATTTTTAGATATTGATGAACTAAAATCTCTTGCAGTACTAGATTGCAAAAAATACAGTGATTTTTAAAAAACAATTTCTAAACAAAGTAGTTCAGGTGTTATTAAAAAAACTAAGGTAGAATCTTTAATATGACCCATTTACAAAATGATCTTGGGCCATACACGTACACGTTTCCGACAATTTAGAGACAAGTCGATATATATTATAACGTAAATCTATAATTGTATGCCAGTAGACTTACTAAAGTATTACAGGAAATTACAAAACTGTGGGCCTTGTTACTTATAATTCTTGTTACAAGTGCTTCTGCCAAATGGTCATTTTTCAGTCCTGTGGTGAATACATACTTGTCAGAACATACTATCTGGACTAACCTTTATCTCAATTGTAAAATCTCTTTTACAAAACCTAAAGAAAATGCCTGCATGTTATGACTCTTTTATAAACCTCTTTCTAGAGAAGATTGACGAATCGAGCTGCTTTACAAATAGACTACAAATACAACTCTAAGATAAGATACAAATAATTAATTTTGTTTGCCTATGTGTTAGGTGGAACAGCAACTGGCAACAGCTGTTATATACCCACGCCACACCACTGGTAGTCGATTGTTTTGCATAGTTCTAATTGTATACCTTCAACTAGTTGTTAAGTCTCAGGGTGGAGCAGACTGAACTGACAACTGTATCTTTGGAGACAAAAACTGTTGAATGACCAGATTAAAACAGTGCCTTTTTATGATAACTATCATTTCTAAACTCTGTCACTTTAAAAGGAAGGAGAATTGACTTGCCTTTTTGAAAATCATTATAACATACCGTAATTACATGTTGCTTTTAAAACAATTGTAATAATGTATTTAGTGTTTTCTTCATTGTTATTTGTGGAGATATTTGGTCTAGTATTGTAATTATGAATTAAATTGGCATCATCCTTTATATTAACCACAGAAAGGTCTGTTCATTGTATTAGTAATAATACATTTTTATCAAAACTGTTCTTTTGGAAACTACATTGTGATGTACATTTATTACCTGTTTTAAGTATCTAAAAACACATATTTCAAAAGAATATTTAGAGGTATAGTAAAATTGAAAGTTAAAGGCATCATTTCATACTTGTATAGTTAGCTGAACGAATGTTATGTTTATTGTTTGACAAGAAGTATTATTAAATTTAAAATAATACTAATTAAAAGCATAAGATTAAATACAAAGATATATTATTGTGGTGTCAACTGACAACAGTAGTCCCCTCTGAAGGCATGAAGATATCAGAAAATAGTATTATGTATTATTTAATGGTAAACATTACATTTAAACAAAATGAATATAAGCAGGACATAAATTTGTTTACATTTATGAACAAATGATAGATAAATACATGAGTAAATGTAATTAAAATAATACATGCACCTACATTTGCTGCAGTTACATATCAGAATGTTTTATAAACATGTCTCTCTCCCAAATCCTTCTAACTCCCTCTCATTTTCTTTCCACTTTTGCTGTTGGTACAGCCTTTGTACTCCCAGCTCTTATCACAATGGAATGTGCAGACTTTGCTGTTCTTTAATTTCAATATTCTACTTCATTTATTGTTATTTCACAGCGTGCATGCATATTTTACATGACAATACAATTAATATTCAACCAACACTTTTGTATAGGGGTGTTTTTTTATTATATGTAGTTAACAATGGTTTTTAAGCTTTAGTAATGTGGCTAAGATACATGCAGCGTGTTATTAAAAATTCTAAAACATGCTAAAGAATATACAAACGTCAAGCATTAATAGTCTTGGTTTTTTAAATTTAATTTTAATTCAGTGTTTTACTGAATTACTTTAATTGGTTTTACTATGACACCTAGACTTACCTTATCCAGTCATTTGTAAACAAAAATTTGATGGGAACTAATTTGGCTAAAGTTTATATTTTCCATAATTATGGGTAGTAATGAGATTAGTGTTGGATCCCTCTTTTGAGTAATTTAGAACTGATTAACAGTACAACTAATAACTGTAATGGTACAATTATGGTACAATTTGTGATTACCCTAAATATGGTATATAAAACCATAAATATTGTATTCCTCAGTTTGGTCAAAATTAAACAAACATTTAATAACCTGTATGAATATATCGTGAGTGGACTATATAATATTTGCCAGGATTTGGACCGATTCATAGCAAAAAAACGTGAAACATCACAAAAAACAGTATGTCATTTAATGCGATAAAAGCGACGATCCTTGATGATGTCAGCAGCCAAGAATTTGTTTTTGTCAACAACATGATGCTGTCAACAACTTAACAAAGGGCGAGTGACGTAGATTCACCCCACCTCGGAAATATGTAACAAAGACTCGATGTCATTTCATCAGCAACAGTGATCGCAGCCGGCCGGCCTACCGTTCACGAACGGCAACTCGTTCACTAATAAGTGAATTTTAACTTTTAAACCACTAGCAGTGGTTAATAAACTATATAAATAACTACAGTGTACTCCAAGATGTGACCGGTAAAAAATCGACGAACTCGCGGTGCGCGAAGTTCGTACAGACAGACATACAACATATTTGGTGAGAACGTTCCAACACATATATATATATATTTTATTTCCACATCAAACTTAATTTGAAATGACCAAAATAACAAATAACAGAAAGTAAATTCAAGTATTTAAATTTTTAATCTGAAAAATGAGCTCATAAAATAAATTGTACCAGTGTGAGAGAGAGAGAGTGAGAGAGAGAGAGTGACATACATTACGCTGGGTTGTGCGAAAGATATGTATAGCTATATTTACTAAATAATTATCTAATATTATATAATTACACATTTTATATTACATGTATCATGATTTTGGAGGGTTTCAAAGTTCGCTTAATGTTTACAAAAGCATTATGTAAGATGTAAGTCTATAAAAATAAACAGGGTATATCATTGGTAACAATTTTAACCAGGTATTTTATTATTTCAAGTAACTTCCGTTTCTCAAAAGTTCGCGTAACGAATTCCTGCCCTATAGTATTTAGCAATGGTAAGTAAAATGATGACAACATATGTAATCAAGATGGCGCCCGACTTTTGAAAACAGTGTCTTTATGTTTAACCTATGTCGTATATCGTATATTTATTGTCAGCAATAAACGTAAAGTTACAGATGGCGCCCGAACAGGGACATAACTATATGTAGCTATATTATATTAAAGTTACAGATGGCTTCTGGAACAGGGACTCTATATAATATTATTTTATATAGAGTACACCTATAAAGAGAGCGGAAAAGTTATTTGAGGTAATAAACGCCAAAATTTTAATACGTAAACATAACCCAATAGTTAGGTTATATTATTGTATGCATGCATGTATTATAAATAGTAAACATGAATACTGATGAAGATAAAACTGAAACAGTCAGCCTCTCTGACGAAATAGTTATGAGTGAGGTGGATGTTCGACCAACTCAAATTAGTCAGATTGACGAAGCAGATACACCTGTATCTGTTATATACGTAGAAGCAGAGAAGGTCGCTACACCCATGTCAGTTAGTTCAGAGATTAAATCTGACAGTACTGCTGCAATGATGCAGCTCTTGTTAAACAAATTCGATGAACAGAGTGTAAAGTTCGATAATTTTGACAAAAAGCTAGATGAGCAGAAAAATGAAATCAGAGATAGTTTTGACAAACAATTTAATGAACTTAAAAATGAAATCAAAATAGGTCATGATAATCTGGTTAAGAAGGTTGATAAGGTAATCACAAAACTAGACGAGAATTTAAGTCAATTAGAAAGCCAGAAGGTAAATAGTAGTACCCAGAAAAATCCAGTACTGAATAATAACGTAATTAAGAGTGATAACTCAAATAATGAATTTACAGGTAGTAAGAATATTACAGATAGTAAGAATATAAAGTTAGAAAATGATAATGAAAGTATTATGAATGATAATGAAGTGTTTGAGTGTATTGAGTCAGAAAGAGAGTTTGGAGAAAGTATTTTTGTACAAGGAGTGCAGGGGGTAGAATTTTCTTTTGATGTTGTGTTAGGGGGCGAAGAAAAGTCTTCACGTATTTTTCATAAGGATAAGAGTTCCTTCAATTTATATTTGGGAGACGAAAGGTCTACAAATAAAGTTTTTTGGTGTTTTTGTGTACCTAATAAGTGGTGCAATAATTTTAAGATAGGGACCCCTGCATATATGGAGAGAGAAAGTGTAATTTGGTGTTATGGAGAGAAATGTATTAAGAGAGAAAGTATAGAGAGATATTGTGAGAAAAAGAAAGTAATAGAAATTTTTAAAGTAAATAGAAATTACAGAGAATTGGTAGGGAGGTTAGGCTTAGATAAGGTGGATGAAAATAATGAATACTTACCTTATAATAACAATGAAATTGAAATAACAATAAATGAGAATAATGGTATTAAGTACTTACCTGTGGTAGAAAATTATGAGGATAATTATAAAATAAACAACCAATTAATGACATATGATATTACTGAGATAAACGGAACCCTACTCGATCGTGACTTGAAATATTTGTTTGATAACAGTTTTATAAATGAACATGAATATAATGTTACTATTCATAAAATTTATTCATTAAATAATAAATTAAATAGACCTAAGATAAGAATGTTATTCAACGATGGAGGGTAGAGTGTTTCCATTGTGTAATGAACATTAAATATATGTGTAAAGTGGTATTGAATTGGACTGCTATGGACTGAGTTGGATAAATAACAAAATAATGAGTTGGAGTGTATATTTTTCATTGTTTTATATGTATTTATGTATCAATGTATTTATGTGATTTTGATGTATTACAGGTATATTTTATGTACACCAGTATGTATTATTATGTATTCTAGTAACTAACGTGTTTAATAATAATATTTTTAAAAAAATGGAATAACCATTAAAGAGTAATCATTCTTTATGACTAAAAAATTATGGTACAAAAGAAAGTTGTACTTTATCACAGAAGTAAGGTATTAATTGTCATAAAAGTTTCTATGAAGTAAATTATTAATTATTACGCATTGAAGGTAATTCCTTATGAATAATAATAATATTTAAATAAGAATATATATTTGAAAAGTGAGAAGTACTGTTATGAGTAGGTGAGAGATGAATTTTATAAGACAATTGTTAATGATTACAGTAAGGTAGAATGTTTAAACAGGAATAGAGCCTGGGGATAGATAAAATGCAGGTGAGTTATTTAATTAATGAAAAGGGAGTTAGATAGTTAAGAATTTTGAAGTAAATAATACAAAGAGAATTATTAGATATTTAGGGACACAGTAATTAGTGATTATTTGTAGAGGTGAATAAAGTAAAGGTATAAACATATATTTGTTGTTGATGAATTCTGTAGTGGGGGTGAGGTGATAAGGAGTAGCCAACCAATAGTGTTGTGGCAGGTAATAGCGTAGTTTAAGGGAGTGTTTGCCGAATTATTTGGAAGGGCAAAATATTATGAATGTATATAGCCAGTTAGGGAACACCCAACCCATTGCAAAGACGAGCGGTGCCATAGGATTTAAATGAAATTAGTAATGGTGTTTATAATTGAGATATTGGTGTCATGATAGGTAAATTTGGTGGTCAGTTAGAAGAAGGTGAGTAAAAGTATAATGAGTATAGTGAATACAGGAGTCACCCAGACTAAAAAATGATTAGAAGGTGAAAGGTTAGGTAGTTAGTGAGGTAGAAACTCAGAATAGAGAGGTAATGAAAAATGAATAATGAAGTAATAATAATAATATGAATATTAATAATAAATTTAAAATGAATTTTATAATTATAATAAATAAATTGATGTCTAATTAATGAATTAATTGCAATGGTAAATTTTATAATTTTAAATGCAAATTTAAATAGAATATGCAAATCTTAATCAAGATTAAATATGTAATGTAATTACAAAACTATTTCAATGTATTAAATGTATCAACGTGTATTATTATGTAAAATGTATTATGTATTTATGTTATAAAATTTTTAACAGGCTTTTATAATATGGAAATAATGTGTATGAAGGGATAAAAATAATTGGTGCTGTTAATGCCGGAATTTTACCTGTTAATAATTAATAATAATGTTAATAATTTGAATTTAACCATTCATTAAGTATTTTGAATAAATAATACCATACAGATTTATTAATTATTTTGTTTTTCTATAATTTGTTATTCTCCATGTTTGGGAGATTTATAGTGGAATTTTCATATTTTCAATTGTCCTTTAATTCTTTTTATATCAATATGTTTCTTATATAATTTCTTTTATAATTATACTAATTATAAAATGGAAAGAGATAAATATTATCGATAGAAGTCAAAACAATTTATAAATTCAGGGTTGTCAATATTGTGAAAGGAAATTCTTTATAATTCTTGGGAGTTACGTTTTTAGTAGGATAATTTTTATAACTAGATTTTAATCATATATCAAGCAAACCCAGTGCTTATTAGCACAAACCAGCACCTAGCTAAGGGGAACCAGATCAGTTAAGGGTAGAGTAATTTACCAAGCCACTATTTTAATATTTATCATGTATTGTTTCAGTGTTTGGTGATATGACAGCGGTCCTGAGCTGGCCAGCGCGTCAGAGCAGGGGCGTTAAGAGCCTAAGTGGCCTTATGGTGTTGGGATCTCGAAGGAGAAGTCCAGTAAGGTCATGTAGGTACAGTCATCATCAGACCAAGGGTGAGTTGTTATTTTCTTTTATATAAAATTGTAAGGGGGTTGTGGCGACTTATCCTGGCTGATCCCTTTAGGACGTATGAAAGGGTCAATGAAAGTTTTTGTGCTTCGACACACAATCTTTCATTGAGGGGGTTTTGTAATGGTACAATTATGGTACAATTTGTGATTACCCTAAATATGGTATATAAAACCATAAATATTGTATTCCTCAGTTTGGTCAAAATTAAACAAACATTTAATAACCTGTATGAATATATTGTGAGTGGACTATATAATATTTGCCAGGATTTGGACCGATTCATAGCAAAAAAACGTGAAACATCACAAAAAACAGTATGTCATTTAATGCGATAAAAGCGACGATCCTTGATGATGTCAGCAGCCAAGAATTTGTTTTTGTCAACAACATGATGCTGTCAACAACTTAACAAAGGGCGAGTGACGTAGATTCACCCCACCTCGGAAATATGTAACAAAGACTCGATGTCATTTCATCAGCAACAGTGATCGCAGCCGGCCGGCCTACCATTCACGAACGGCAACTCGTTCACTAATAAGTGAATTTTAGCTTTTAAACCACTAGCAGTGGTTAATAAACTATATAAATAACTACAGTGTACTCCAAGATGTGACCGGTAAAAAATCGACGAACTCGCGGTGCGCGAAGTTCGTACAGACAGACATACAACATATTTGGTGAGAACGTTCCAACACATATATATATATTTTATTTCCACATCAAACTTAATTTGAAATGACCAAAATAACAAATAACAGAAAGTAAATTCAAGTATTATATTTTTAATCTGAAAAATGAGCTCATAAAATAAATTGTACCAGTGTGAGAGAGAGAGAGTGAGAGAGAGAGAGTGACATACATTACGCTGGGTTGTGCGAAAGATATGTATAGCTATATTTACTAAATAATTATCTAATATTATATAATTACACATTTTATATTACATGTATCATGATTTTGGAGGGTTTCAAAGTTCGCTTAATGTTTACAAAAGCATTATGTAAGATGTAAGTCTATAAAAATAGACAGGGTATATCATTGGTAACAATTTTAACCAGGTATTTTATTATTTCAAGTAACTTCCGTTTCTCAAAAGTTCGCGTAACGAATCCTGCCCTATAGTATTTAGCAATGGTAAGGAAAATGATGACAACATATGTAATCAAGATGGCGCCCGACTTTTGAAAACAGTGTCTTTATGTTTAACCTATGTCGTATATCGTATATTTATTGTCAGCAATAAACGTAAAGTTACATAACATGAATGTCAAAATCCTCTGCACTTGTTTTGGACTACTTAGGGCTAGGTCTTTTTTGGCTCCTCAAATGTTTGTAATTTTTCTCCCTCTTATGCGAGTTTGTAACTCAGTTGCCAACAGAAATGTTCAAAAACACTTTTAGTTGGAATTTTTATTCTTTCAACTGCTCTTCTCTCATAAATTGTAGTACATTAAAAATTATTTCTTGTGCTCGGTTATGATTAATTTATGACTAATTTTCTCTGTGAAGCTACAAGGAGAAATATACATTTTACCAACAAGAGATGTGTTAAAGGGTTGGCAACACCTTCATTTGATGACATTTGCATGGCAGCTGATTCTTCATTCCCCTTCCTACCATTCAGAATTTCAAAGTGGACTCGTCCATGTTAGTCCAGGCAAATTAGGAAAAATAGGGGAAATAATTTATAAAGTTTTGAAACTTTGGGAAAACACTCATAGGGGGTGTAGTAGTAAGAAACAGAAAATTTCCCCCCTCGGGGGGGGGGGGGGTCCCCCTTCCCACACCCCAAAAGTCCATTTTTTACCTTTTCACCATTTTTGTACCTTTTTTTTTTCAATTTTTACGCAAAAAAGTTCCTATGCATGTTTTAAGTGAGACGAACTGTTTTCAAGATATTGCAGTTGGAAGAAGATTAAAAATCCATTAGCATATGAATTTGGCCTAATTTTCAACTTCGTTTTCTATTTATTTATTTTTGTCTCTTGTTTCTCCCCAACTACTTACCTTTTATACATAAATAAACATATATGTAACACATAAATGTTAGTGCTGAAGTCTGAAGGTACAAAAAACCAAAATGTGAAATTCCTTTGAAACTGACATTTATTGCTTCAATAGAATTCTACAATACAATTTATTTGTTAAATATTATGTACTTTAACATTTAAGTTGGAATCAAAATCATTCATCATCAGAATTAAGAATTATTTGAGAATTAATCAAGAATTACTTTCATTTTAATGCATTTACAATCATCTTATGTACAACATCTACACTACCACAATATCTGTTGAACAATAATCATAATTATTTATAGAAAATCGTCCTCAAAATCTTCCGTTAAATCACTGGGAGTCGTATTAGCGCAGCTTTGACCTCGACAGCTTTTACACATTGCTGTGCGGCGTAAGTCAGCCTTCACACACTTGCATTTTCTTCCACAACCTTGAGTGCAGCCGCATGAAATAAGGAGTAATATCTTTTCCGGAGCTGGTGCCCGTTTCATGTGAATTGGAGAGAGGGATGAGTTTGATTCCCTCCATCCCCAGTTTCTGGGGGTCCAAGCTGTTCCCTAACCACATCTGGATTTGCAGATATACGCGGTAGGAGTGGAGGCATGCTGCATCAATAGTGGGTGGCAGGCGTGAGAGTATGACAGCATTGCTTGCCTGACCCACAAGTACATTAAAACATTGAAATCTGTGATCATTTAATGTGTTATTACCAGTAGCTTTTCCTGTTTTTGTGTACAGAGAAAGAATGAATTTTTCTCCTGCTTTTTCAATGGCCTCAGGAGTTGAGCTTGGATCATTGAATACTCGGGGGGAATGTCATGAAGATGCTGGGATCGGTTGAATAATTGGAAAGTCTGCAATTTCCCTTTCCCAAACATGGCTGAAGTGGTGTCACAACCACTTACTGCATGAAGAAATAGGATTGATTCCTTGCAGTCATGGATGAGTGAGGAATTACGTATATCTTTGTAACTGTAACACCTGGTCTTGACGTTTCCTTTACCTTCCGTCATCATAAGAATGTCTTTGTCTTCTGGAGCAAGAGTTATGAGTATCGCGAGAAGATCAACATCTTGACCGACAATAATAACGTGCCGGTATAATTGTGAGGCATTTATTGCTTTTCCAACAATCTCTACATCTGCATCATCTTTCGCAATACTGGTTTCAATGCCAACACTCCCAAGTTTTTGTGCAAGCTGTGCAACAAACTTTTCTTTATTGCTGAGGTTACCCAGAAAAAGGGACTGAGATTCGACACACTTTCTCTTTATCAAAAAAAAGTCTCGTGATGTCCGCTTCACCGATCGCCTTTGACGTTCAACAGTTTTTGTGTTCAGAGAACTTTCAGAATATCCGTCAAATACGACCACACATTTTCTTTATAATGTCTCTGAATGTAGGAAATGAAGTTAGCATAAATGTCACCAAATGTTCCATGTTTGGGCCACACGACATGGTGGATGAGAAACCCTCCATCTATAACAAAGAACATCTCTTTATTATTGTCAATATTCCATTCAGGTACTTGATTGAAAAGACTGTACAGTGAAGATTTTTTGGTTTTTCTCATTAACCCACTGCTATCAAACAGAGAGATAGGTACACTAGACAGTTCATACGTGAAGCAATCTTTTAAATCATCTGGTGAATGAATCGTGCACAAAATTCTCTGAAATAATTGAGTTGTATCAACTTGAATGACATCTTTGTCAACTCTTGACAGTTGACATGCACATTGTCGTAGCCATGCTGTACCGCTTAAGCTTCAGAGAACCAAATTTGTTCAAGTCAGTTCCTATTCTTTGAAGTGCTTGTTCACCAACTGACACAGCTGTGTAGCAGTTTACGTCCTCAGAAGCAACTAATCCAGATGCTACTGAATATAGTTGTTCCTTGTACACAAATGGAGAATGTTGTTGCTGCCATAGGTGAAATGTTTTGCAAATTTTCTCATCTATTTCTATTCTTCCACCTCTCAATTCAACATGTTGATTACTGGAGACAGCATGTACATTGCAGAACTGTTCCATTGCTTCACATATGTGATGGGCTATTGGCAAACCACAAATCCATCTGTTCAACACACTGTCAGTGAAACCTCTTCCATGTGAAACACCCCCAACACTCTTCAAGTTCTTCATAAGGGTTTGTTCGATTACCATGTCGGTCCATACTCCACACCAATATTTATCAGAACGTCGAATAGTGAAAAAGCTTTCCTTGGTAAATTTATCGAACTCCTCGGGTTTCATGGTTTCTTTTAGTTTTCCATGTCCTGGAGGTACAACTGGCAGGCCTTAGCATAGGGAAAGTGTCCGGTTGCATGGAAGATTGGGAGCATAGCTCTGACACATTGTATATGGAGTTCCCAATTACCCATGCGCTCTGCCTGGATGAAATGCAGTGCCAGGATAACAAGCTCGCAGTACTGTATACATAACTGTGAAGTTTTCCCTCTTTATTTAATACCATCCTTAGTGTCAACAAATTGTTTTCTCAGCTTTTCTATCACTTGGTCTTTTTCCAAATTGCTGAAGGATAGAGCATTTCCACTCAAGTTAGAAAGACAGTCTTTTATATGGTTCTTCTCCTCCTCCATGATTGGCATTTGTTCCAGTATTATGGTGGAAAGTGCGCTTAATGTTGCGCAGTGAGCCTGAATTGCTCTTGCGTATGCATGGCCATAAAGCATATGGGGAACAGAAGCAGGAGCATACACATTCTCCAAAAGTTGAGAAAGTCTGCTGTCTTTCATTAGGAAGCCTATTGCTCCTAGAAAAGACATTATCAAGTGAAAGCCTCCTAATCGAATGACTACATTAGAAAACAGCTCATTCTCACCATTAGTTTCCACGGCAACTACATCTCTAGCTTTCATGTAGAGTGGTTGGTCAAACGTCACGAAAATTGTTTGCTGCGTGGTTTTCTTATTTTCTGTGACTGCATAAGTTAAGGCAGTTAGTGTGGTGTTATAATCTGTGGGTGGGTTGTTGATGAATGGACGCGCTAATACCTGTGATTGAGTATAAGTTTCACTGGATGTGATTTTCTCCATGAAACCCTGCCATGCAGGAATGGAAGGTTGTTGTAAAAATTTCCCCACCATCCAAGCAAATCATGATTGGAGGGTACTGTTGCTTTAGTGAATGTTCCTTCTGGGTAAACATTTTGCAGAGCAACCTCTTCAATTCCAACTCTATCCTGCCTTCAGAATGTTAGCATACCGATTTTCTGGGCACTTGCTGTTTCCTTAGAGCTGGGCATGACAGAGAGTTTTGTTACTTTCTGATTTTCTACACCTCTACCAGGAGTCACACACCTGATTCCACCCATAGCATGGAATGTACCTTTACCCGTCATTGTTGCAATGTTGAAGTCCACATTATCGAAAGAGAACTGTGAAAACGAATCCTTTGAAATACCTGGTTTCCAGGACTGAACAGCAGAAGCCTCAAATAAAGCTACACTACTATAGGTAGAGCAGAAACCCATACTCGAGACAGTTTCAACAATGTTTTTGGATCCCACTTTGCAAAACAAGTACACTCCGAGACCAAGTTGCAATGGGGAGATGAACGAGCGAGGCCTTGTATCTGACACAATTGCGTGGGATATTGCTGTACATTTTCTCAAAGAGGATTGTTCACTGCCTTTTTTTTTTTTGACGCAACCACACCCTTCAAAAATTCTTGTAAAGTTTCAGGAACCATAACTTCAACATTCTCAGTCAAGGCAGTGATATCTGGATAATCAGTAGTACTGTAAGGAGTCATTTGAATATCTTCACGGATGATAGTTGCAGCTGCTTCCACTATTCTCATTCGCTCATCTTTCTCATTGGCAGCTCGTTCATTGTACCGTTGGTTCAACAGTTTGTGACCACTGCCATGAAAGCAAACAACGGGGTTTTTTTTGGCATTGTGGCAAAGAGGACTCCATCACCGTAGTGTTCAGTCAATCTGTTTTTTAGAGTTTTTATGGTCATTGTATCCCCTTCTGGAAGACATTCATTAATTTTCTGCATCAAATCGTGTACTGAAAATTGACATTCCTCTGATGTATCTATAAAATGGCACATTTCTTGGAAAGCAGCATCAAAGTTGGTGTCGTGAGGGTGTGAAGAAACAAACATTTCATAAATTTAAAAATAAATATAATACTGCCACAACCTTACTTTGCGATCTTCCTCTCGCTACTTACCTTTGAAAAAAACACCAACAGAAGTTCAGGGCTGCCACCAATATCTTTGAAGGACAGATATGGAGACCTTTATACATTACCTTAATTAAAACTGGACAATTTTGCAATCTGACTTCCCCCCCAATTCAGAAAATTCCACGAAGCGATTAGATGAATTTTTCAGCACAGAACACTAGGCAATGGTAACGACGAAATAACTACGCTAACACATGGTTATATTCTGTAAAACAAATCTTATTTATTAAATTCAATGTTATATTTTCTCTTTATCTTTTACTTCATTACTTAAAACATGAAATTACTTATACAAATACCCTATATCAGAATCTTTCTCGACCAACCAGTACTTTTATATTTTATTTTTCCCTTGTTCCCCACACACACTCTCTCACTTTCATTCTGTAGCGCCCAGTTGTGTTCACAAGAACTGAAGTTTTTTAGGGTGTAGACGCTGCCTACACCATTTTTGCTTCGGCATTACAAAACATTCGGCATTACTGATGTCCGAGGACACCAGTAATCCTACTAAAATTTAGTTATATGCCCTTAAGACGGTCTACCTTCCCATTCGATGGATAGCCGCTGTTCCATAGTTATGGTGATTTCCCTTATTTACCCCCCCCCCCCCGGTTAATTTCTAAATTCACCTTTACAGTGATAACAAGCTGTGGCCAGACTTAGGCAGTGCGTAACGTAATGTGCCCTGACCATAGCTGGGTAAAGATGAGCCAATTCCATGGTCAGGGTTCGGTGAGGCCGTGACCGACCGAAAATGGGGAATCACATTTAAAATATATAACACATGTTACGCATCTATACTTAATTACATACTACTCAAATAGACATTTATAATCAACATAATACAACTTTCAACATGAACATTATCATCGTTACATTAACATAAACATTTCAAATTTATATTTGACCAAAATTTCCACACCTTACAGCTTTACTTTAGTTTCAAATTCTATTAAATCTTTCACTTGTTACATTATAAATTCAACTATGAATTTCTATTAAGCATTTTCATCATCAATTGGTTTGGGTGACTCCCAGTCATTAATAATGATCTGATTTATTGAACGGGTATTTAGACATAACCTTACTCACCTTCTTCTTTCTAGCAACTACTACCGGATTTGCATAGGGTGACACCAATTTCTCAATCATAACCCCCTTCAACACTTTATCTACTCTACTTATATCATGCTCCTCTTATAACAAAGCACCTGATACCCTCTTTGTACATAGGATGTGTGTTCCCTTCCCTTATACACATTCCCTTATTAGTTCCTGGCCTTTTCCAGGTAACTCCGCCAAACCCCCATTTAAAACTATTCACCTCCCGCCACAACGCCTTGCGTTGAGGACTCCTTACACCTCCACCCTCACCACAAAATCTGTGTACCCTGCTCTCACCTATTTACTCTCCACTTTCATCACTCCCTTTCTCTCTACACACATTTACTCTTGCTACTCTCTCCCTACTACTGACCCGTTTCTGTATTACTTTTATTCCCTTATTCTTATTTTGTCTAATACCCATTTAAAGTTAACTCTGACTGACTTAATGCCTTATTGAAATAATCATCACCCAAACTCCATCTTTTACAACATTTTACATTAATATGATCATTGAAAATTACACTAGAAAATTCATAACTACCTCAAATTAATTTAATCACCTAATTTAAAACCTTTTAAACTCATTTAATTTCATTATTAAAAACATTTTACTTTACTTCCATTTCGTTATAAAATTTGTACTGACATATGGTTAATCATTTAATCAAATAAAACATGATTACTGTCATAAACTCCCAACTATAACCATTTATCGCAACAAATATAACGTACATAACCATATGTACCTTCTGATACCAACCATATGACTCAACAACTAAACACATTCTACATTTACTATTTATTATAAAGTATAACTCGCAGAAAAATCATTTAAATTTATTACCAAAATTCATCTATACAGCATTTCAAATTAATTAATTAATCTCCAATTAATTAATTCAATCAGTTTCTAAAACATTAAGTTACTTTGATTCCATGATTCAAAACAATTACACTTCATTTAATTTCCTTATAAAATTCAGAATTAATCTTAATATTTATTTAGTCTGGTAACATATTATTATTATTATAAAATCCATTCCTATTACCTACCTACATTGTTTACCTAAAATACAAAATACAACATAATCTATTACACAAATACATTTAACATCAATACAAAAGTATATACAATCCACATTTCAGATATCATTGTTAACCAAACTCATTACATATTCAGTCAATTTTCCAAAACCATTAACTCAATAATTAAATGTTCATTAGCTATATCTCTAACCACCATCATCGAAAATCCATCTTATTTTCACATAATAATTTTCATCTTTACTTACACTTATTACATTATTATTATTATTTATATAATAACTCTTTACTTTGGGTTTATCCTCTATATCGCAAGAATAATTCACTAGATTACTCCCCATTATTAACTCATAAAACCCGTCTATCTTGGTAATTTTAGTCCTGTCTCCGTCAGTATTTTTGGTTAAAATCAGGTAAGTTATATCATCACCACATCATCTCCTACAAGTACACTGGTTCTACTCCAAGGTAAGTCTTTATTTTCATTTATTATCTCTGTACTCCTTATTCCCCAAGGTAAGTCTACAATATTACTAATTCTCTCAATATCCATCCTCTCTATCAACTCTTTATAATCTCTACTAACCTCAAATAACTCTATATTTCTCTCTCTCTCAAAATACTTCTTATCATATCACCATTTCATTTTGTCTCTATCCCTCCATGCAAAGGGCACTACTACGTAAAAACACTTCCTGGCTTTTCCAGGAACACCACAAAAACTTATTCATAGAACATTCATCTACCAAATACATTCGTGAAGATCTTTCTTCACCCCCAACAACACCATGGGAAAAATTTACCCTCTGCAACCCCTCTACCTGTAAACTCTCTTTCCACTCTTTCTCTAACTCGTCAATACTAATTACTACTCTTATCGCTATTACCCACCGTATCACCTTTAAATACCCCATTTTCAACTGTCTTATCACTGTTACTTGTTAACTCATCTTTATAACTATCACTTACCTTGTTACTTATTTCTTCGTTATTTTTCGTCATCATATCACCATTTTTCTCACCTGTTTTGACACCAATGCCATGTGTTACTTCGTTATTTCCATTTATACTATCTTTACTTACCTCTTTCTCTGTTACCTGATCGTCTTTATTTTCGTTTAATTGGTCTGTCTCTCTACCATTTTCTACCCCCCACTACCCTATCATCATTATTCAATATTTTATTCTCTAACGCTACCACTTCCACTATTTTACTTTCACTAAACCCCTTCACTTACCTCATTACTTCGTTTACTAGTGTCATCACTATTCTCTTTCAAGAAAGCGTATAATCCCGTTTTTTGTTCTTTCATTTGTCTAAGCTTTTTATTGAATTTACGCCACTCATCCCCAGTCATTCCTTCCATAACCCTTTTAAACTCGTGAAGAAATTCCGTAGTATTCCATACCTCACCTGATCCACTCACTTTATTTTCTTGTGCCTCGGCCATGTTCAGAATTATTTATAACTCTTTATATATATATATATATATATATATATATATATATATATATAAAACGTATTTAAAATTTATAATTATATTACCTCAAGATGTTCTTTTCCTTATTTGGAACATGTTTCGAGAGTTCCTGTTCTCTCATCTTCAGCCTTCGCCATCTTGTTTCTGGTGAAGTATTTGTGTGTTGGCTGCTGGATGTTATTAAGGTAGTTTGTTGGTCTTTGGTCTTTTAAAGTTGTATTATTGTGTGTGGTTGTGGTATATGTTTTTGTATTTTGTGTATTTTCGATGTTGAGTGCTTTGAATATTGTGTCATGTTTTGTATTGATTTGTATTTGTTCTGGTATTAGTTTGTTTTGTGTTTTATGTTTGTATATTTGTAAATTTTCCCAAATGTTCATTATGGTGCCTTTGTGTGGTATATGTTTTATTAGTGATACATTGGTTATGTTTGGGAATTCGTGTCCTGTGTTTATTGCATGTGTGGCTAAATTGGATTTATATATTTCTGGTTTTTTGTATGCGTTTAGGTATTCAAAATAACATTTTTTCAGCTGTTTTTTTGTTTGTCCTATGTAACATTTATTGCAATCTTGGCATCCAATTTTGTATATACCAATAGTTGTTGTATTATCTTTGTTGTGTGAGCTATTTAGAATTTGTAATTTATTTTTATTAGTTTTGTATGCTATTTTTACATCTGTGTTTTTAAATAGTTTTGTTAGTTTTGTCATTTTATTATTTATGTATGTGAATGTGGCCCATTTTTTGTTATTGTTATTATTTATGTGTTGTTCATTTTGATTGATTCTTAATTGTTCAGTTTTTATTTTATATTTGATTTTATTTTCTATTTTGTTCACAGTATTTTTATTGTATCCATTTTCATAACCTATTTGGTATATTATATTTCTTTCTTTGTCAGTTTCTTGTTTGTTTAGGGGAACTTTATTAAGTGAATTCAACAACTAAATAACGGAAAATAAATATAAAGCAAATTATCTCTCACATAAATATACATTAACGTGCACACAAACAACATAACCACAACTCCATATAACCACATTACCAAATTATTAAACAAATTTCAAACACGAAAAAAACAACTAATGAACACAAACATGAATATATACCTTCAATAAACAATGCCAAAAACATAAATTAACACCTAAATACATCAATATAAACACAAACAACAAAAACATGACTGCACAAAAAACAATAATGCAAGCACAAAGGTTATGGTTACAAAACGAAATTAATCAATTATACAGTAAGAAAAATAGCATAACACTAGACATACACAAACTACACTTAGAGTTAACACGTTTATTACATCCAATCATTTGGAATAATAAATACAATAACATAGAAAATAAAATAAGATTCGAAAAAAAGCAAAAGACTATTACAATCAACAAAAACTCAACACATTAAAACAACAAAACAAAAATCAAGAACAAAAAAACAAAACTAAACACACATTTTACCCTCGAACCATTAACCTTAGCAATACAGAATGTAACGAAAAATAAACAGAATATTTAAACAATATGTCAGAAACTAACATAACCCAAAATGCAAACAAAAATCTAGAAAATTTAATAGTAGAAACAGAATTTGCCATCAACCTAATAAAAGACAATATACAAGAAGAAAAAAGAACAGAAGCAACACATATAATTAAAAAAATAATCACTAGTGAAATGAAAAACAAAGAAAAACAAAAGAAAGACAATAAAACAATAAAAGAAATTAAAAATAAAGTAAAGAACAATAATTTAATAATAACTAAAGCAGACAAAAGTCAAGCAACAGTAATCATTGATAAAGCAGACTACATTAAAAAAACCGAAGAATTCATCAACAATAATAATTGCATACAACTAAACAAAAACCCAACAGAAAACTATCTTAAACAAACAGTAAAACTAATAAAAACAACTAAAAACATTTTCAACATGAAAAATACAGACATATATATAAATAATAATCCAGAACCACCTAAAATGAATAGCGTAATAAAAATACACAAATTAAACAACCCAATACGTCCATTAATCAACTTAAAAAAAGCTCCTCCATACAAAATAGCAAAAATAATAGCACAAAAACTAAAAAATAACCATCTAACAAATAACCTTCATAACATAAAAAATACATACGAATTAATAGACAAACTAAAAACAATAAATATAAATGAAAATACATTTTTCACATCATATGACATCACAAACATGTACACCAACATCCCAGTAGAAGAAACAATAGACATAATAATAAACAAACTTAAAGAACAAAATGAAAACAGACAATATATAACCGAAATAAAAAATAACCTTCAATTAATACTAAAACAAAATTACTTTGAATTTAATAGCAAAATTTATCAACAGCAAGAAGGTTTAGCAATGGGATCACCATTATCAAACATAATAGCAGAAATATTCCTACAACACATAGACACAAAAATTCAAAATATTATAAAATCACAGGACCCAAATGGCATATGGATAAGATATGTAGACGATGGACTATATGTATCAAATAACAAAAACACAAATGCAAAGAACATACTGAAAAATCAATAACATACATCCTAAAATACAATTCACAGAAGAAAAAGAAAAACAACAAAATAAACTATTTAGACATAACCATCACAAGATACAACAACTACATACAATATGCAATATGTAGAAAACCAACTTCCACTAACATCATTATACCTAACCATTCTGACCACCCGCCACAACATAAAATGGCAGCGTTCTATTCACTATTTAACAGAATGTACAAAATTCCCCTAAACAAACAAGAAACTGACAAAGAAAGAAATATAATATACCAAATAGGTTATGAAAATGGATACAATAAAAATACTGTGAACAAAATAGAAAATAAAAACTGAATAATTAAGAATCAATCAAAATGAACAACACATTAATAATAACAATAACAAAAAATGGGCCACATTCACATACATAAATAATAAAATGACAAAACTATTTAAAAACAGATATAAAAATAGCATACAAAACTAATAAAAATAAATTACAAATTCTAAATAGCTCACACAACAAAGATAATACAACAACTAACGGTATATACAAAATTGAATGCCAAGATTGCAATAAATGTTACATAGGACAAACAAAAAAACAGCTGAAAAAACATTATTTTGAACACCTAAATGCATACAAAAAACGAGAAATATATAAATCCAATTTAGCCACACATGCAATAAACACAGGACACGAATTCCCAAACATAACCAATGTATCACTAATAAAACATATACCACACAAAGGCACCATAATGAACATTTGGGAAAATTTATAAATATACAAACATAAAACACAAAACAAACTAATACCAGAACAAATACAAATCAATACAAAACATGACACAATATTCAAAGCACTCAACATCGAAAATACACAAAATACAAAAACATATACCACAACCACACACAATAATACAACTTTAAAAGACCAAAGACCAACAAACTACCTTAATAACATCCAGCAGCCAACACACAAATACTTCACCAGAAACAAGATGGCGAAGGCTGAAGATGAGAGAACAGGAACTCTCGAAACATGTTCCAAATAAGGAAAAGAACATCTTGAGGTAATATAATTATAAATTTTAAATACTTTATATATATCAAGAAACGAACTGTAGCAGAAAGTAATTGAATATATATATATATATATATATATATATATATATATATTTTACTAACATTTGTGCGTCCGTCTTAACAAATTTTATCATAATTCTGGCGTCTGTTACATTTTAATGTCCGTATATCGGACGCCAAAGTGTAATCCCTTATAGAAAATGTGTAGTGTGGAATAAAAGTTTATAAGTTCCACAAACATCCTTTATGGGCACATCACTAATGAAATATCTTAATTTTTTTAACTTTCAACTCATTGTTTTTGCACAACGAATTTTTAAATTTTTACCTGCGGATGCCAAATTATTCAATATGTAGTTCATGGTTTGTCCACCACGTAGTACTACCATCGTCTATATACATTCTACGCACCTTTTTTTCATTTCGTTTGCAATCATTGTGGAATCCATGGATATGGCAACACTGTCATAGCGTAAACGCACAGGGTCAAATGACAAACACAATCCAATCCTGATGCAGACTGTGCTAAGTGGGTCAAAGTTTATGTCCTTTTTTATTTATTTGCTTCATTTCTCTCATATTCTCATGTTCATTTTATCAGTTAATTTTCCCACTTACCTCATTTTACTTTCTCTTACCTTCCCCAATTTCGATTTTATTCTCTTTATAAACCGTTTGATTATGTGCTTTACAATAGTACAAGTCTTGAATCAAAAGAGAAAAAGTGGTAGAGGGAGAGGAGAGTGATCGGGGCAAAAAGTTAAAAATTTGATTCTTCACAACAGTTTAATTTTTGTGTGAAGAATGAGAAAGTGTGTGAGAGAGAGAGAGAGAGAGAGAGAGAGAGAGAGAGAGAGAGAGAGAGAGAGAGAGAGAGAGAGAGAGAGAGAGAGAGAGAGAGAGAGAGAGAGAGAGAGAGAGAGAGAATAACATTTATATTAAAAAGTTATATATTTCTGTCGAAGGGTTAGAGAGAGGTAAAACAAAAGGACACATGGTGTGGGAAAGAGTGAGAGTGAGCGAGCGACAGGGAAGGCAAGAGAGAAAGAGTGAGTGAGAGGGGCTAGTGACAGAGTAGAAATATTAGAAATTTGATTGTCATTTGTAATTTAATTTCTATTAGAGTGTGATGGGGGGAGAGCGAGACAAGGCAGAGCGAGATAAAGTAAAAAGAACGCGTAGTAAGTACATTAGCGTTACTACCGAGACGCCTGAGGGGGGGGAGGCTAGCGAATTAATATGCGACTGTTAAGCTACGTTTACACTGTGAGAAAATTTCGACAGGAAATACGCAAGCAGTGTCCAGTAGGTGTTTGCACTAAGATGCAGTTTTTACCGCGAGAGATACTGGAAATGTTCACTACTTGCTTGTGTGAGCTAATGTCGTAATTTATTTTGACAGATGTATGAAACTCCGTTTACACTAGACAGTAAGTTTGGGCAAGTAGTCCTGTCATAATTTTTCCCACCGAGCACTCTTCAGAGAAGTGTCAGCCACAGGGACGATGTTTATTAAAACAGTAAATTAAAAATAAATAACTATTGTATGTATTTTTTTATTTTCAAGTTAAATGATTGTCGAATTAGATAATCTAAAGTATTTATTTAGTAATTATAGTGTTAAGTGAAAAAATATGATTTTCTTTTTGAGGGACAAGGTTGAATTTTCATATTGTTTTTTATGAATCATCATGTCAAACATATCAAGCATGTATAGCTGCTTGGTGACTGAACAAACTAAACAAATGAAATATCTTGGCATCATAATAGACAGTAATTTCTCATGGGAAAGTTTTATTTATAATCTGAAGAAATAGTTGTATACATTCTTACGAAAATTCTATTTGTTATGCGATTTTTTCCCGAAAATAACTATTTCTCGATAACGTCCAGATAAGTTCTGTGATAAATTCACGGCCGGGTATTTATTTGGTTAGTTCGAATTGCTTACTACAATTGTCATGTGTAAAAGTTTTCATACTGATGACTAACAAATTTGTTTTGTGAAGGTATGCAGCAATTGTTGTCAGATGTGGTACTATCAAGGAGAACTATGTAATAACAGACATCAGCTGCCTTGTGTATAATACGCACACAAGCAGTTGAAGACATAATACGCAATCCTGTTTGAATAAACAAACTCGTATTCATTTGGTGAGCGGTCTTGCGTAAGGAGTCAGCTGTTATGTGATTATAAACACCAGACAGGTTGATGAACGAAAGAAGGCAATGCTATATCCCCGTAAAAACGAGTGATATTTTAAAATAATAATGTGCATTTTAGATAAATTATTTACATTTTCTGATAAACCTAATTTTTACCAATAAATTATACGTAACAGTCTAACAAGTATTTACATTACTACTCCTACTTTATTACATATTTACACAAATACTCCAGAAATATTTAAGTGTTCACGTAAGTTTTATAAGAACAAAAGTAGGCCTATCGATCTCTTAATTTAGTGTTTATTTGTTTAAATTGCCAGTATTGTATTAATGCTATTAAGTTTATGACCTGGAATAAACGCGCGAATACGTGCGCACGCACATGCATACACACATAAAAACTCATGACATTTCGACAGTATGATGTTGAAGACTCCAATCGTGGATATTTTATAGATACAACCTTTTTTAGACTTTGCTTATTGTGGGAAACATATTATATAGAATACCGTAACGTTAAACGAAATGTATTTATTTTATTCAGCTGTTAAAATAAGATACTTAAATTCGATTGCGTTTTGTAATGTATTTGTATTAAGTATGAACTACAAAGTTCTAATTTAAATTAAGATTAAAAGTGCCGTTGATTCACAAGAATTTACTGTCATGTGTTCTTCTCTGATATGCTTTAAATAACGGAAACTCATACTTTAAAATTTACAATTCAGGTCAAATCAGGTAGTAATCCAGTCCAGTTCTCGATGTGCCACTATTAAAGAAGGAACATAATTCTTATTACTGGTATTACTAGATGGTAAGTGAATAATCAAAATGTTGTATACAATTTGTAGGTTCCTTGTCATTCAGTTCATTCTATTTATTATCAAGTTAAAAGCATTTGCTAGCAATTTGTATTTAATTCCTTCAAAAAAAAAAGAACACTCGAGAGGAAGTTTTTAAAATGGTTCGAGTAGTTTTCAGTATTGTTCTTTTGGAAAATAAGGGCATTACAGTCTGTGTTATGAATACCAATTTGTTTTAAGTTCTCAAAAAATCAATACTCTGAATTTACTAGATGTGTCCGTAGTACTGGCTTGAGCAGAAGCATGACAATTAGAAGCCTACTGTTATCATGACAACTGTTAACTTATTATAACTTTATATTTTGTAACAATTTGTTACTATGCTTGTTATGTCCCAACATTAAAAGTTATAAATACATTTTTAAAACATTCCGCTATTACACTGAACATTTTATTATGACTTGCACTTTTTGTGTAGAGTGTGGTAAGTGTACTGAAAACATATATTAAAGGAACCGTAGATCAGTATTTGGCAGTATTGACACTACTGAAGTATATATCTGAAAAGTGTATGAAGCCAACCTCATATTTTAATATATTTTATTACAAATTTTATGTCTGTATGGATATCCAAATATTCTTGTACCCGAATTACTCTCGGTCCCAATTTGTTATGATAGGGTACTGATGCTCTACTTTGATGCAGATCACTATCAAGACATTTGTATAAGCATAACTTATTTTTTCCAGCCTTATGATTTTTTTAAATTGAAAAACGTTTTTACTCTCTTGTTTTCTTAGTATTTCCTGCATCACCACTCTTAGGCTTTAAAATTCTAACTTGAATGTGCCCATAAGATTTTTAAATTTCAAAAAGATTAACGCTAATGTTTAACCAAATTATCATAATTATTAACAATTTATAATTCTCAAATAGGTAAAAAATACTGACTTATTCATTCAAACTGCAGTTTAACGTTGAATTAGCTACCTTCATTTTGAACTTTTGAAGACTCCATTATATTAGAATTTTGAATTTTCAAAATTTTCGTTTATAATTTTTTTTAATCACAAAGTTATCATTGATTACTTTCTCAAAATAAATATTTTTGTTTAAAATTGATACAATTATGTACTCTGCTTGTAATAATCTAAATTGAAATGTTCTCTCTACACTTTATTTAGCTTTCTAATAATTCATCACATCAAGGACAACATTTCAGTAACTATGTTTTATTAATATATTAATAAGAACCATATTGGATATCTTCACTAAACTCATTTACCATTCCATAAATTAGAGGAAAAGCAAACGTCAAAAGTAATAACCATCATCATGATCAGCAAGGGTTATACAAAAGTAGTTTGTTCCGGGCCCAAGCAGATAGACTAGAGCTGGTTATTCCAATGCTTCTTGGGACGCCCCACACCTCTCCGTCGATTTCTGCTTACAATTTTCAATAATTGTTTGAGAATGCTTCAGTCATCGCTTCGGTTAAAAGTTCCAACCATCTTAGCCTATAATGAGCAGTCTATCAAATATACATATAATATTCAGTTCCTGCCATACATCACGATTTCTTTTGCGATCAGCATTTGTGAAGAATATATAATATCATGCGTCTGAGACCGCCTGAAAACGACTGCTCTGGGAATTCGTTCTTATAAGTCGGAATTCTCAAACCCATAGACAAGGAAGAGTCACCTTGTAGAACTTCAAGCGTGTTTCTTTACTCGCTGATTAAAAAATTAGGTTGGGTACTCATTGTACCGGATTAACTAGGTACTGGTCCTCAAATTCTTAGTGTTGGATGAAGTAATGTTAGCTCTCAAAGAAGCCTTCAGCCTCTCTCCAGCCAAGACGTTTCTCCGTGATGAAGTGCCATATCTTACAAGAGGTTACCCGTTACCCTTCTGATGCTCAACCGTATGGATTTAGACCGGAAGGTCGATAAACATTCTTTGGAGATCAATAGTAGCCAACAGTACTAAGTTGAGGCGTAAGGGAAATGATTCTGGATTGTCTTATCTTTGGAATATTACAGGCGCGAATCAAGTTGGATTTAATGTGTTGTACTATTGTGTACAGGGAAATCTGGTCTCTTTAGTATGATAAAATAGACAGTTTATGTGAGACAACCTACAGAAATCGGACTGGACGTTAAGCCCGAAGGTGGCAACCCCACTATCGCATTGCCGTGCGATAAGCAAGTAACATATTCAGGAGACATATTAGTTACCAAACTGTATCAAGCAAGATGTAACCAGAGAAAACACGTCAAAAGTGCCTTCCAAAAAATTTTAATTTTGCGTATTTATACAGAATACATTTGTAATGGAATGCTCTAACAGAAAACCTATATTTCGCTCACATTATTTATAATTTTTCTCTCATTGTGTTGCATACCGTAAGTCGTATTTTTAAAAATATCAATTAGCCTATAACGACATTGCACATTTAGTTGCCGTCGAAATTTGTAAACGAAGATATAATGAAAGAGAAACTTGTACTTTACTGTGTCTAAATAACACTGTTGTTTCTATGATATTTAAAAATTTTTGTTTTCCTACAAATAATAATTTTATATAATTGAAAGTGTTTTATATAATAAAACAGAATGGAAAATTCAAGACAATACAAAATTATGGGCGTGACGAGATATAAAACGAGCAGGCAAAAGGCTAAAACAAATGTTGAAGGTAGAAGAGAAATAAAGCAAAGATAAATAAGGAAGACCGATTCAAAGATACAAACTTAGATGGGAAAAGGTAGTATATTATTTACCATCAGGGTATAAGACACGAAACTGCATCAAACACAGTAAAACTAACAATTTTGTTTAATTATAAGTGAGTTCTTGTATTAGGCAACAATAAAAACAAAAGAGCGGATTCTTCAGTGTGCACAAAACATTAATGTTTTAGCAAAAATAAACTGCTTGCCCAAGAGAGTCTCTTTAATTAGGAACTTTTAGACTAGTTATACTTTTTGTAGTTCAAACGCCTCTAATCGACACCATATCTAGATGATTCACATTCCTGTTTATTTAACACAATCCGATACGTGAAGCTACTCAGTAATCTGTTTTTCAATTCAATGTTAATTATTACATTTTAATTTATAGTCATTATTAATGAAACTTTGATTTACTTTCACAAATTTACAAAATATTGTTAATGCCTTTATTTCAACAGCTATTTGCGAGCGATTTGACAGATGCAGTTTGATACATGCAGTAGGCTCAGGTATTGGCCTGTGTTGAGTTGAAAACTAATTACTAGCTTTGGAGAGAGAGTTGATCCCTTGACATTTTCCGTAGATGCGCCACTGCCTAATTTTATTTGTAAGAAGTACCGAGGATTCCTATGCCGTACCCCCTTGCAAACCAATGTCCACGTATGTTAGTCTCGTATAGGCTATACAAAGATTCTGTAGATAATAATGCTTTATTTATAAAATTTAAAATGCTCAAGAACTGGTGTAGCTATCTCGGAAAATAAAAGCGTAAGTAACGCAGTATTAGGTCTAAGCTGGCAGCGGGAGTTCACTAGTTCTTGAACTAACCCTTCTCAACTCTTTAACAGGAATACATACAGAGCAAGTAAATAACTCAATTTTGGAGTTTGATGACACACATTAAGAAGAATTTTATGCAATACTGGAAAGAGACAGTAAAAAACTGTTAACGTAAAGAGTAACTATACTTACAGACTTAAATACAAAAATTAAAAGAACGGCTAAAGGATCAGAATTATGGAAAAAATGGATTAACGTCACGAAATGAATAGGTGAACAATAAATTTACTTCAGTTCTGATAACAACTTTTATTATTTGTAAGCCAGAAGTTCATCATCACGTAAAGTTATGTGTTCATGACGTTCCCCTAGTGGTAGCTATCGCAATCGAGTAGACTTCATCTTAGTTATCACTAGGTGGACTCTACTACCTTTCCAAACAATTAAAGACTCTACGAGCTCCCCAGAGAAAGATTTTTACAGTAACCAGATTCTTGCAGCTAAAGTAGAACTAAACCTGGAAAGGCATACATCAAAAGAAAGTCATACAAACATGATGGTGTTTGAAAACAGACATATATAAGCAAAATGAGGATATAAGAGTGAAGAGGAAAGTTGTAGGTCGGCAATAAACCTATGAGTCATGCAGAGAGCGCCTAGCTAAAAGCAAAAAGTATATTATAAGAAGAAACCTCTAGAGTAACCAAAAACCCGTAATTTTAGTAAAAATAGTGTAAAAATAGATCAGTAAAGATACGTGTAACACAATACAGACAGAAAACGGGACTACACAATTAAGAGACAAGTATCCTCAAATAAGCAAAGCCGGAATACAGCAATGTAGGCATAAATACGTAAATAAAATCTAGAAGGATTAAAAACAAATAGAAACAAATATCAATTATAATGTGAACAAACTTTAAACATGACAAGAAAATTTGTAACAAATAAAAGAATGGACGATGCCAATATAAAAGGACAGCGGAGAAGCTACTGCAAAAACCCTATTCAAAGATAAACGCATAGAGAGAGAGAATACAGGTAACTTTACGTTTGACCTGGAAATCAACATTACCATGCAATATTAATAACTAATGTTAATAATAGTAACTACATAATAATGTTTAATAATAATGTTCAGTTCAGCGGCGCAACAACCCATTACTGAGTCAAGGCGCCCTCAAAGGCACCCTCCAGCCTCCGCCAGTTGTCCCGGTCAAGTGCAGCTGCTCTCCAGTTCCGGGTCCTAAGGATATGGCTCGCATCGTAGTTCACACTGTCTTCCCAACATAGTTTGGGTCTACCAACTCTCCTGGTGCCATAGATCTGTTCTGTGAGTGCCTTTCTTGGTATTTCATTCTCCCCCATTCTGATCACGTGTCCAGCCCACTTGAGTCTACCAAGTTTTATAATTTTCACAATATCTGGTTCATTCAGAAGAGTGTTCAGTTCTTGGTTGGTTCTTTTCCTCCATTCACCTCCTACACATATTGGACCAAATATACTGCGGAGGATTTTGCGTTCATGAACCAGCAGGCTTGACTCAGACTTTCTAGAAATGGTCCAGGTCTCAGAACCAAAGGTGAGATCTGTTTACTGGGCGGATCAGTTTTTTATACAAAAGTAGCTTGATGCTCCTGGCAATTATTCTGCTCTCTTTGGGGTCTGAGACCAAATAAGCACCTATTAGCTGAGGTGATTCTTCATTTTATTTGTTCTGTTGTTTCCCCATCGGAGTTAACTTTTCATCCTAAATAAACAAAGTTTTTGACTTTTTTGAAGGAATAGATGCCAATTTGGATGTGCTCTCCTTCTCTAGCCTCCTGTCCTGTAGCCATGTATTTTGTCTTGCTTTCATTTTATTATGAGACCCAGCCTACTTGCAGGACCTTCAAGAGCAAGAAAGGCTTCAATGACTGCTCGAAGGGACCTCCCGATTATATCTAGGTCATCGACATATCCTAGGACCTGCACCAACCTGTTGAATACAGCCCCGGAGGAATTATTCCAGCATCTCTCATAGCTTTTTCTAAGGCAAGAATGAAGAGGAGGCAAGCAAGAGCATCGCCCTGGAGGACTCCCTTTCCATAGTCGAACGCTCCTGATAAGTCATTCTGAAAGTTCACCATCCCATTCACTGTCAGCATTGTCATCCTACACAATCTTATTAATTTCTTTGGTATGCCCAGTTCTTCAAAAGCAGTGTAAAGTTCTTTTCTGTCAATGCTGTCGTATGCATTTCTGAAATCTATGAAGAAGTGATGGGTTTGTAGTTTATGTTCCCTACCTTTCTCCAGAAATTGTCGGAGTATGAAAACCTGGTCTATTGTCGATTTTCCTCTTTTAAATCTACACTGATATCGACCAATCACCTGATCAGCATGTGGAACATATAACTGTCTTCTGCCAGGCTGTTGGCAGTTTCTTTTCTATCCATATATCAGTGACAAGGTGTTGAAGGGTTTTAACCAGCTCTGGACCACCGTTTGTGCAAAGCTCCACAGGAAGATCATCAGAACCAGGAGCTTTGTTGTTTTTAAGGCTTTCTATTGCAGCTATCATATTATCTTCATCCGGAGGCTCGATGTGTTTATGTTCCTCTAACACAGGTGGTACATAGTTGTCCACCTCGTCATTCTTAGAAAGAAGAGCTTCAAAGTTCTTGCGCCACCTTTCGAGGATCTTCCCCTTTTCTGTAAGTAGGGTGGCATCAGTGTCACGACAAGCTGTTGTCCTGGGCTTAAAGGGTTTCCTACCTTGGTTTACCTTATTGTAGAATTTTCTGATTTCAGTTTAATAATAGGAGTACGAGCACGTCAGCCTACCAATTACGTTTGGTGGAAAGGTAAAAACAGACAACTGTTGTACAGATAATTAAGAGGTTGCATTAGGTCAGACGTAGATCTGTATATATATGTGTCAGCCAAAACAGTAGTACGTTTTGTAAACTTACATGGCTGTGCCATTACACATTAGGAATGTTATTTGACCTTGAATACTCTTGGCGGGATTCAGATGAATGAGAAATCTTATCTCTGTGCTGGAGGCTGGAGACCTGTGGTGTTACGCTGAATAGACACAACACATTATCACTATACACAGCAGTGGCTGACGTGTATTAACCATTTCTGAGTTCCCGATGCAACAACCCAGATTAAACTGTGCATAACGTTTGTAGAAAAGGCTAGTGTCCTTCATACTTCATAAACACTTGAGAAATTTTATTGTTTCTTACAGAGGCACTCTTAGGGTTGTCCGGCAGGTGTAAATGCACTTAAGTTCCTTGGCTCATTCTTGAACAAAAATGAGGAAAGAAATAAAACGAATAAGGAGAGAGAGAGAGGGAGAGGGTAGAGAGAGGGGGAGTGAGTGAGAGTAAGAAAATGAGAGAGAGGTACAGTGACGGAGGACAGCTGTATACATTTTTACCATACTTCATTATTTAGAAGTCACATGACATAATTTGCATAGAGCATCAATTAAACGCGCAGCAGCACGCTACATATAATGCGACACAATACGTTACGTTTGTACAGTTCACATAAGTTTCTTTTTGGTAACTACTATATTACTTTTTATAATATTTACGTGAGTACTTTATAATTTATAACAAATGTGTTACATTGCGTTTATTTAAGTACTAAGTAGGCCTGTAATGAGAGCGCTGATGTTACTTAATATAGGTCTAAGTTATGAATTCCTACCTGTGCTTCGGTATTAGGTTACTAATTAATGATGGCTGCATGTTCATAATAGTTATGTTATATCTTATAATGTGTATTTTATAATCATTTATGGAATTTTGTATTCTGTTAAATAACCATATTTAATTACTTTTGTACAACAGTTTTGTTTGTTAGTTTGTAATGCTCGTTAGTTAGTTTGTTCCCTTGTAATACTAAAACGGGTAGACCAGTTTTGATGCACGAGGTATGAAGTCACTTGTCTTGATTTTAGAAGTGTCAACAAAGATATAAAATTTTGGAAAACGAAATGGCGGATGCTACAAACCATATTATGTAAAATTTAGGCAAACCTGTCTAAATGGTTTAAACCTGTGTAAACCAGCCTGTCTGGCTGGGAGTTATTTTTATTAATAAAGAGCGTATTAAAAGATGATTACAATAAATGCGTTTTGTTCATCAACATGAGTAAATGTGTGTTACACTGATTTTTGTAAGTATGTTACAATTGTTAGACTATGTTTTCATGTCAATGACCTTCACGTTAGTAATTTATTGTTTAAATTGCACAAGAAAAATCTATATGCAAAAGGTTATACGAATAATTATTGCCTACAGGTTGCATTACGGTACTCGGTACTAATTTATTCTGTTGGGTTGACTTCACAGTGATATTGATGGAGTAACCCAGTGCACAAGACACTCATTTTCGTCAGTTAAATTATCAGACAGAATTATCACTGTTGCACACCACTACAGAAAAATTATTCCGATTTGCGCTTTCAAGCTTCTCAGCTCATCTGACGGATTTCCGATCTGACGATGAGCTGAGAAGCTTGAAAGTGCTAATCGGAATAATTTTTCTATAGTGGTGTGCAACAGTGATAATTCTGTTCCTGATTATAACCACTAATACAACTATCTTAAGTAAAGTTAAATTATCATCATACTCACTAAATATTGCCTTGTACGTCTCCTATAAATGCAATAATTGATTCTTCAGGCCGTCCTCTGGAAAATTTATCCCTTTTGCCTCAAACCAATTCATACTTTTGTCCCCTATAAGACGTCGTTGGTACTGCTTTACATTGAAGCAAGACATTGCCCATACCAAGAACAGAATTGTTTTTAAGATACGGTGTCTCTACACTATTGTTCAAATTCTGGATCTCCGTACCATCACTGTAATTAGCAAAAATTTTCTGGCGAAAAAGAAAATTGTTCGTCGCCTGTACAAAAAAAAACACAAACCGAACCGTTCTTAAATTCATGTCCTTCAGGCATATTAGGACTACCAGTCTAGCTTTTAATCCAGCTTGAGGAGTTTTGATAGTTGTGTCCCTCCACATATTATTCTGAAAGACTCCCATTAACTGTAGTGTTACATTTATCATGCGGGCTATTAGGCCACCATTTATTGAATACTGAATTTCCAGATGTTTCTTCTATACCCACTACGATCATCATTAGTAGTGCAAGAACAAAGATAAAATACACATTATTAGATATAACATAACTACTATGAACATGTAGCCATCATTAATTAGTAACCTAATACGAAGCACAAGTAGGCCTACATAGACTTATACTAAGCAACATCAGCGCTCACATTACAGGCCTACTTAGTACTTAAATAAACAATTATAACACGATGTAACACATTTTTTATAAATTATAAAGTATTATACAATATAAAGTGCCCTGAGATTGTGTGACAGTTGCGATGAAACAAGACCTTCGCTTTAAACTAAAAACAAAGGGAAACGAAAAAACATGAGATAATGGAGACTGACATACACTATCTATACTATTCTCTCTATCTACCCCTGTCTCTCTTTTGCTCTCTTTCTACCTGTCTATTTACCTACCTATCACTTATATAACTACTTGTATAATTACTCGTACTTGTATTATAAAGAAACATTTGTGTTGAAGGTACTAGAAGTCGCCGGATACCTGCACCGGTTGTAAATCCAGGAAAAGATTATTTTATGATACTATTCTCTGACATGTCTATTATTATATAGCATGTGGTTTCTCCAAAGGTTATAAACCTATGTGGCTACCAAAAGTGTCTTGACAGACATTTTTCATGCAGCCCGATATTTTCATGCAGAGAATGACGCAAATGATAAAAGATAAATGTTGTTACTTGTTTCAACTATTGCTTCACTTCCTAAAAGCGGCCAGTGAGAACTTGTCGTTTTTTTACATCTATGTTTATATCTTTAAATCTATTTAATTTTGTTTAACATTCATTCATCAGAGTTGTGCACATCCGTATCTTACTAAAATGGAATACAAAAGTGTTAATAATTTTCGGTGTTTCATTAAAAAAAAGGTTTCAGAAAATGTGTTTGTGATTGAAATCTGTTTCCGTTTTCAATAGAATATGTAAAGAATATGTATGTGTGATGGTAATATGTTAAAAAATGTGAATGGACAAAAAACGTCACCTTGGGATGTGGTAGACGGAATTGCTGAGCTACAAAAAACATACATGATGACACTTTTTTCAGAAAAGCGTGTGTTCCTGCATTATCTGTAGCCTATTCCGTGTGTTAGTCGCTTGGGTTTTGAAATATCAAATTTCAGTCATTTCAAAAGAGCTTGACATAAACAGGAAAACTACGTGAAAATTAATAAACGAGTTCAGGGAGATCCTTACTGTTTGGGTGATGGATACCAGCTTAAAAATTGGCGGCCCGGGAGATACTGAAATTGATGAAAGTGCGTTCACTTGAAGGAAGTACAACAGGGACCGAATAACCAAAACTCGGTGGGTACTTGGGGGAATTTACAGGAGAATAAAGAAGTGGTTCCTAAAGGTGGTGGATAAACACGATGCAAACACACTAAATCGTGTAATTTTAAATAATATAGAACCAGGAACCACTATAGTTGCAGATATGTGGCGCGGCTACATCTCGCGAGTACCCATACATACCCAAATGCAGAGGGGCACCCAGGATTTTTTCGAGGGGGGGTTGAAAACTTGCGAACAAGATGCACAATTTTGGTTTCCCTCATTATTTTCTCAACAAGCAGGGCTTGCTTTTTCCTAGAGGAACGACAACACGTAACTTATTGGGAGTCAATGCTGCTAGTGCAAGTAAAAATGATCCTTGCTTCATGGAATTTCACTCATGTATTTTCCATCTATAATGCCACCTATAATGCTGAAAAAGAGTCCTTCTTACACACAAATATTGCACAGGTAAGAATCAACACACAATTTTTGTAGGAATCACGAGTAAAAACCACGTAATCACAAGGCTTAGTAATTTACATGTGCTGACTGAATAATATAAATTACTTAATGAGTAGATGGTGACTTTATTGAAATAATAATACAATAATATAGTAAAATAATCAGACGTGAAGCAGTCATGCATATTGTAGAGGGGATAAGGCGGGAACAATGTAATACACGTGAATAGAAAGGCTACAGTTGAATATTAGACTGTTCCCTGAACGACAAGTCTACGTACAAGTACGTGACAAGTTTTGATTTTGATTTCTATTTCGACATGACAAACAATTCAAATGGACGTTTTGTAAGACGAAACAAACAATAGATACAACAGAGGGACCATACAAAGATTTCACCGAGTTATAAAATGTTTAATGTTTAGTACTGCAATTATTATGTAAACAGTGACTTGTCATGTTGTGTCTGTTACCGTGTTTCTCCTAATCTCCTAGTCGAGTCTAGACATTAACAAACATTGTATATTTTGGAGTATATAACACTTTGTTATCAGACATGTTAAGATTTATAAAAATAGGAAAAACTTTAGTAATATATAGTCAACATTGCACTGGCATCTTAATTTGTTTGTATAATTAACATCAATAACAGGCTCGAATGTGAAATGACTGTGACTCAGGGTGTGTGTGTGTGTGTGTGTGTGTATGCATGTGTATGTGTGTTTTAAAAACAAGCAGATGTAAATTAACCATGAATAACAGGGCAGACAACATTAATGAAAAAATTATACTAAAACTATTTAAGTAATATAGCACATAATTACTTACAAACAATTACAAATATTACGTCAATTCTTCCACACCTTATTGCCGTAATAAGTACGTCAATTTCCTTCACTGTTATCATCACTCAAATTGTCTTAACTGATGCTATCCCATCGCTTATTAATTTAGAAACGATCTGTTACATTAGCCTAACTTTTTGGTCCGATCTCACATGCTCTTTTAAATTTTCAAGACGTGGTCACATTTTGATGTCCAGCGTGTGAGATAAATACACTCAAATTCCTTTTTTGGTAAGTTTATAACACTGTCTACGAAAATAAACTTTTTTTGTTTTAACATGCTTTTCCACAGTTGCCCAAATCAGTTCTAGGATTAAGAACCGGTTGATAGGGTGGAAGTCCTAAAATGGAATGTCCATTAATGTTCCATAGTTTGCTGAAATAGTGATTATTTTAAAAGTTTTGTATGTTGCGTTATTATTTCAGAAGATGGAACAACAAAGAATTACATAAAAAATAGGATACAACAGGGAAAAAAGGCTAGTCATTTGCTAAACTCGTTACTTTGGTCGAACAAAATGAAACTTCAACCTAAACTGACAATCTACACAACTATTGAGGAGCCCATTTTAACTTATGGCTGCGAATGCTGGCAACTTTCAGGTAAAGAGAAAAAGATGATAGAAACTGTGGAAATGGACTTCTTAAGAAGATCGTGTAATATTTCTAGAATGCAACATGTTAGAAACGAAGATATAAGAAGGAAAACAGGGCGCATAATTACAACAGCAGAAAGAATAGAATCCAGACAGTTGCTATGGTATGGTCACGTAATGAGGATGGAGGAGAAGCGATGGCCAAAGAAAGCATTGATTTACACTCCACAAAACAGGAGAAGAAAAGGAAAACTGACAACACAATGGAAAACAGGAATTAGGAAATGCATGAGAGGTCGGGCTATTGAAGACGATGACTGGAAAGATAGGGAGAAATGGCGATCGAAATGAGGGATGCAGCATAGACTGTAGGACACCCGCTAATAATAATAATGTTGGGTTATTTTGTTTAGCCTAACTATTAAACAGAGCTCAGGTTATAACATAAATGGACTAAAGGAATCCCGTGATTCAATAACCAGTTAATCATGTCTACCTTTTTGTTAATGATGTTGCAGGCGAATTTATTTATTTATTGAAATTTTCAGGCACTTTCGTCATTGTCTGTCCAAATTTTTGTAACCGATTTTGAACAGTGAAAACCAAAATTTCATCTGTGTATACTATGGACTACCGTTCTTCTCTGAATTGCTGTAATTTTCTTATATATCAACTCTTAAGATTTCAATGTCACGTTTTTCTATTTAAAAGTTTCCTATTGCTTTTGGCACGTTTCCGTCGAAATCCCATTTGACAAATAATGTGGTTCAGACTGGAAACACTACCATTATAATTAATTTGTTCTTTAAAATTGTTTAAATTACTTTTGAATGTTAATCTTTACCCTTCAATGGGTTGACTTTGGTGAATAATTAGTCGAGTAGTGCACTTGTCGAAATCGTTTAAATCAGTTTTTATTTCATTTGTTGAACATTTTTATGGAGAGTCCTGAAAGATTTTATATCACCCATATACCATGATGTTTCTTTAATAATTCTAGAAACACTATTTATAGACACGCCGCACGCCTGAGCTACCCGTTCCTGTAACTTTCTTTCTGATGTATCCTTATCTTCCGATTTAATACACTTGTAGGCCTACACGTTATAAATTATTTTCCGACTCTGACTATGTAGGCCTATAACTTTCCTTTGTACTGAAGTCGACAGGCGACCCAGATTGATCCATTTCACTCTCCAAACCGAAAAATATAGCAATAAAGTAAACTCTATGCTTTTGATGAAAACCGGTGTTTTTGAAAAGTACGAACACAATTACATATCGTGAGAACAGTTTATTTGTGTCTGGTAAGCTTACCTACGTTGTATTTTAGTTTACCTTATTACTACAGCCTTACTATTTGTACATTCGTTGACTACACAATTTTTACCATATTTTCGGTAGGTTCTAACCCCCAAAACCCTCCTGGGTGCGCCACTGCCCAAATGTATGTGTTATACATTTTCCTGTGAATCGTTCGCTTAATTTTGCATGTCCTCGCAATTTTGCCGTTCACACCCAAACGATCGAGAACTAATGGTCCAAAATTAAGCGTGATGTACGGAGAAGAGTCGGCAGAATGTCTGTTAGTACATTTCAGACGTATTTAATTGAATATATTTGAAGAGAAATGGTTTTCTGTAGGAGAATTGTTTAATGATTTTTTAGCGGCTATTCATTATTTTTACACGAAATTTTTAAATTGAATATACAGTAATTTGTAGTTAATAAATTTAGCTAACGTACAGTGAGTTAGACAAAATTTAAAAAATAAATTAAATTAAAAGAGATGTAAAGATATTAACATAGACGTGAAAAACGAGAAGGCCTTACTGACCCTTTTAGTAACTGAAGAAATTGTTGAAATAAGTATCAGCATTTCTCGATTTATTTGTGGCCGTGAGCATTCTCTGTAAGAAAAGCCTCTCAAGCCACTGGATGTAGCCACTACTTTTATAATCCGTGGAGTAACCACAAGCCTATATAACAATAGACATGTCAATGAACAGTATCATAAAATAACCTTTTCCTGGTCTACAAAAAGTGCATTATCCGATGACTTCTAGTACCCTCAACCCGAACATTTAATATCGTCTCTCTCTCTCTCTCTCTCTCTCTCTCTCTCTCTCTCTCTCTCTCTCTCTCTCTCTCTCTCTCTCTCTCTCTCTCTCTCTCTCTCTCTCTCTCTCTCTCTCTCTCTCTCTCTCTCTCTCATCCTCTCTCTCTCCTCTCTCTCTCTCTCTCTCTCTCTCTCTCTCTCTCTCTCTCTCCTCTCTCTCTCTCTCTCTCTCTCTCTCTCTCTCTCTCTCTCTCCTCTCTCTCTCTCTCTCTCTCTCTCTCTCTCTCTCTCTCTCTCTCTCTCATCTCTCTCCTCCAATTAAGAACTACAGAACTATAAATATAAAATTTTCTTACCCACAAAATTGATACAAATAAACGTTTTATAGCATACTTCAAAATACTGTATGCATACTGAACATATGTTCATAACTGAACATACGAACATTGACCAAAAATATAACTGATTATTTTTTTTATATTATGAGTATAAGTTCATAACGTTTGGTATTACATTTATTATTTTTGGTCATTAATTAATTATTTATTAACTTTCATTTTTAAATTCTAGAAGTGGCTTGACACAAAGTCAATTTAAATATTCTGCATTTATATTTGATTTGATTTACTACGTTTCATAAAATTATAAACATAAACCAACGCCTCAATCTCTGTTAGAATGCCGGGCATCTCTCTCTCTCTCTCTTTCTCTCTCACACACACGCTATATGCCCCATACTATAGAACTTGTACAATTGACTGATAACATTTGAGCTCATTTGATATTTAATAAAATTATAATTTTGAATTTTGTTGTTTCTACTTAGCCATCGGTATTCCTCTCCCCTTTTACGACTGCTTTGAAACTATTGTCACATTTTAAGAATAATAAACTTCACCCGGCCTGCGACGCACTACTGCTCGCGTCCGCTACCGTCAGATGTTAATTGCAGACTGCCTCGTTCATGGGACGGAAGTCTCTGCTTCCAGGTTATAAAATTTTTGGTCACAGTTCACAGTGCAACGGCTTTGTGGATGTGCCACGTGGTTATTATTGTTGCAAGTCGACGATACGGAAGGCTTTTGTAGGTGTGGCTTTGATTTCATTTCCGTCGTCATGGACGCACATGCAATGAGATCTTGCGTCTTGGCCATTTTACGGCGTCGGTTTAACGTCTTGAGGTGTAGTTGTTGGGCCCCGCCGCAGGTGTGCGCGTAGCCGTACGTGACAAATACTTGATTTCATGACAGAGTGTTGCATTGTAAACTACACTCTACTCCAAATGTTTACGTAGCTGTTCTTTGTTCAACTGCAGTCGTATTTTACATGGGACTGGTACTCACACGTTTAAATAAATTTAATAAAATAAAACCCCATTTTGACATATGAAACACAATAAAATTAATTGTCTGTACCAATATTTTCCTATATTGATTTACGTACTGTCACTATATATATATATATATATATAATATATATATTTATATTGTGACAGGACGAATAGTCACAATATGACAACCGTCACATATGCGTATAGCAAAATAGAAAATACAGTGCATAAAGCAATGCTCTGCTTTAGTATAATAAGAAACAGTGTATAGATTAAGTAAATAGAGTTAAGAAAATATAATAATAAGAATTGTGTAATTGTGTATCAATATTTCAAATGTAAAAACAGTTTAAAAAGAACCTATCAGAGCGTGAACAACAACCCGTGACAGTGATAAACCAATAAGGGTAGAGTGTCATTACACTAGCGGGAAAATACAGAGCGACGTCGCTAATGCGCTCAAAGCAAGTCAGTCTGCA